>CM037850.1:17367989-17967989 GCA_021234535.1 Stichopus chloronotus | reverse complement strand
TGAGACAAGTTATGTCAATATTAACACCATTAATTTTTCCTTTATTCACTTTATTTCTGTTGATTAAATGTAACAAACTTCCCATAGATTAATACACATAAGAAAAAAAGGCAGACAGAACTGGTGAAAAGCTTTTTTTGTCTGGTCCTGAAAATATGGAAAAAAAAATAAACAAGAGAAATGAAGAACAAAGTAAAGGTTTGTAGCACACATGATGACCTCTCCCTTCGACTTCGAAAATGTCGCTGGCAAATCTAAAACGAACAGTCTGTCGGTCCCACCAGATATCACCTAAATGACCAAACAATCAGAAGGGAACAAAAATGGCCCAAGAATGCCACCAAAAATGAGAGAGTTCTTGTATTTAGCGTGATACATTAGCACAATAGAAGTAACATATGTCCAAGTTTCTGTTTTTGAGATACTGTCTCTACAACTGTTTAAATATAGTTTGACTTCCTCTGACTTCAGATAAAAACCAGAAACATCAGGGGTTTTAAACATCTTGTAGTTTCTAATGGTTGATCAAAACCCATAAATGAGACATCTCTCTAAGCTTGCATTCTTGAGATGCTGTGTGTACAAGGTTTTCACGGTTTGACCCCAGGTGACCCCAAATTTGAATTTCATTTGAACTAAAAGCGATAGGATTCTTGTAGTCAACATGGCGTTCCACCTCACCACATATGAGATCAGTCTAAGCTTGCATTCTTGAGACACTGTGTTTACAAGTTTGTCACAGTTTGACCTATGCTGACCTCAAATGACCTTTGACTTTCACAAAAAAAAGTGCAGCATTCTAGTACTCAGTATGATTCATCATCTTACTATATATGAGATTAACATCAGCTTACTTCTGGGTCTGTTACATTGCATGGTTTTTTCCAAGTTTTGTCTCTGCTGACCTCAAATGACCTTTGACGTAACCAAAAAGTAATAAGGGTCTTGCCCTTAGCATGTGACATCAAAAATTCCCATATGAGATCAGTACAAGCTTGCCTTCTTGAAAAATTTTTTACAATTTGACCTACACTAACCTCAAATGACCTTTACCAAAACCACCTAGTGTTCTTGTACTCAATGTGTATCATCATTAAACAATATATGAGATTACTACTTACTTCTTGTATTCATTATGCATTTTATGCATTCTAAATGTGAGATCACTTCAAGCTTAAGTTCTTTAGGTATCGTGTTCACAAGCAAGGTATCAAAAACACAAATACATCATGTATACATATTGAAGATGCATACACACACACATGCACACACAATTTTGATTACCAAGGTTACAAATATCATCAAAACCAAAAACAATTGACTAAAATGGAAGTAATGCATTGAAAACTTTGAGAGCAAAATGACACTCTAAACAAGAATATTCTCCAAATTTGTCGAAAAATATTCAGTCTCATTTTTTTTTTTTTTTTGGTGATGCATTGAGAAAAGTGAAATGTCACAACTTAGCCACATAATGACCGATTTTTCCCCAGGAAGATACAGGCAGTACACAACATACATTAAGATTCATTTCCACTGAAGAATGCACAAAACAGAATTAGAGGAAAGGAAGAAGCAACAAGCAACAACCTTTATACAGAGAACTAAATACACGGATAATTTGTAAAGTGAAAACTTTGCAGATTTCAGTCAGACACTTCACAGGAATGACAGCAAATATCTTCCCAGAGAATAACCTAACAATAGGCATAGAAATCTACTTCAGCAATGAATTCCAAAAATTCTGAGCAAGCATTTAACAATGAATCTGACTGCATTTTTGGATCGACATCAAACTTGCCATCGTTGAAACAGGTCAGGTACACAGTTGGTAACCACTACAACTTCATAAAAGCCGAGAAGTGAACCATGAACTCCGAAAACAAAATCAAAGAAATCTCCAACATTTTCCCACGACAGGTGAAGATTTCTTTGTTCACAAAGTTTTAATATCTAGAAAGAAGTGAAGCAATACCACAAATTTAGAGCAAACCAAACAGTTGTTTGATAACAAGCAGGTTAAAAAAGGAAGGAGAGAAGAATGGAACGGTGATGATGGGTTTTCCCAGAGCGACAATCACAACATCATAACAGTCACAAAGTCAAAAACTGTCACAGATCAACATCAGTCACAAGAACACCAAGGGAAACCGTCACAACACCACAACTGCATAAATGGACATCGTAACAGTTGCACCTTCATGAAAATCACAAGATTATAGGCTAGCTCTACCACAAATTTCAGCAAAATTAAAGCCAAAACTATTTTTTTTTACAATCACACCATAAATAAAACAAAGCACAAAGTTCAACTGAATTGAGATAAATGTCAATTCATACCAGTTACAGGCTGTCACAACTCACAACATACATACTGTTATGTTCATTACTGTAAACAAAACAAGTCACAGTGTTTTAGACAGCTGTGACATGACTGTCACAATATCATAATGGTATAACATCAGAACAGTAAAACTGCGGTTATAACACCTAACCAGTGAAAACATTCTAACAATTAGAGTAATGTTTTTTTTAACACTCACGACATCATGACTGTCACAACATCATAACATCAGAGGAGTAACAATAACACTACAGCCATCCAACTAAAACTGACAACATTCGAACAATCAGATAGTCATAATGTTTTAATAGCCATAACATCAGAACTGTCACATTGTAACTGTCACATCATGACCATCACAAAACATGAATGGCCCAACATCATAAGTGTCACAACAACGTAATTATTACAGTATCAGAACAGTATTACAGTAACACATTACTTTTGCATATCTTGTGCGTTGGTGATCATGACTCCCTCTCTAAATATCCGTGGACCAGTTAAACATCTACAGTAACATTGTCACATTTTTTTCAATAGACCCGCTGTTTAAACCCTCTCCCGACATCACTTTATTTCCTGTTTGAATGGCATTGGCCTTAACAACATCACATGAACATCACATGCCTATCACATGGCTATCACATAACACACTAATCACATCACAATTGCTTTGATGCTAGAGGTGGCCTCTCCCTAGTTCTTGTCCACTAGGCTATTACATCCCTCACACCTTCACTTAACATCTCATTTGGGACTGGGAATCAAAAATGAGAGGCAGAGGGTTTGCATGAATCTTTCCACCAACCACCATCTCATTTTGTTCTACTTCGACGACGAATGGCAAACATCGTACTTGGACAGTCATCGACAAATCTTTGGTTGTGCAGGGAAAACAAAAACCCTCTCAGGACTAGTTTGAACAGATGGATTATTTACAGCCCTGAAACTGCAAAGAAAAACTCCTCTTTCATCGGTAAAATGAGATGTGCGATACACCAAACACGAAGATGAAGATGACCCACTTTGCTTCAATTCTGACGAACTTTGTCCTTCATCCTACATCCACCAGTCGCCAATCCAGTCGTCTTGTTATTTAATATTTAAAAGATAACAACAAAAGGTACTTCAAGGCCCATCTGATAGTGAATTTTGCTGGTTTTTTTTCCATTGATTCTACCCTTTACTTTCCATAGCTGACAATGGTTTCCATCTAAGTTTGGCTCAACCACCTGCATGGGTGACACAGTGACAATATTTCTCTGATGTTTACCATCACTATGCCACAGAATCCATGACCAAATGAAACCTTGATTGAACATCTGGGGGCGTACGACTGTATTTGCCAATACAAATCTACTTTTGTCTAATTTTTACCTGCGTTGACGTTAACAGGTGCCTACGTAATCACTTCCTCTTGGGAAATGTCGATTTCCACTCAGCTTTCAAGCAGGGTAGCGTCACATTGCCCAACAGGGGTTTTCCGAAGTGGATGCATTTACCATATCATCCTTTAAATGAAGGACAAGACAAGAGCAGCAAAAAAAACTTACGTAAACCTGAGTCGGTCTACACCGGTTTATTTATGTCAGTTTTCGGGTGAATGAGAACTGTGATCTGTACACACATCCCCCAATAGCCTGCTGAAGTACAAGCCAGCAATATGCCTTTCACATCAGATTTAATGAATAGTGAAAAAAGGACCTAAAGTCTACACTGCGAGGCAAGTCCGGTCCGAATGGAACTAAATTGTAACTGGTACATTTGGTTGATGCCATACACTATGGTGTGATGTGTAATCTGTCAATCGTTGTTAATAGCAGAACTGGTGCAATACACAGTTTATACCAGACACAGTCTCAACGTAGTAACAGCCGTCAGACTTTCAAAACAAAATCTAATACACACCTCATCAAAAAATGTGCGCCGTATGAATGTGCGGATTAATGATTCTCAAAAAAGTGTAGTACACGCCGCAGAAGCAGGGTTCCTGCTGGATCAGTGTCCATGACGACCTTCCTACTAAGATCTTACATAAAGTTTGAGTAGCAAAAGCCAGAGGATATATGAGGTGAAATAATAAAAAATTCTGATGTTACAAGTGAGAATACATTTGTGATATTACCAGTGAGCATACACTTTCATATTACAGGTGAGAGATGAACAATGCTACTTTATGAAATTTTCCAAGACTTTTCCAGGACCCTCAGACAATTTCTCTGAATTTCAAAACTTTTCAAGACCTTGACATAAGTTTGCTATTAAAGTTTTGTGACTTTTCCAGGTTTTCCATGACCTCCAAAACCCTGTAGAAGGTACATGAAAATAAGATGGCCTGACCATTCAAACCACATCAGAGACAGGCTGACAGACACTACAGAAGCACTTGCACCAGAGAGGGTGGAAATGGGCAATTGATGTAATTCGTGTAATTGGAGGTAAAAAGGGGAGAAAGGCAAGGATGAAAGTAAAGGAAGATGGTGTGGGATATGGCACAAGCTGGTATTGGTAACCAATTTCTGTGACAATACCTCGAGGCATGCATCATGCCAAGATGAAGAGTAAACGTACGATAATGGCACACTACCAAGGTCTGCAACCCCAAATTCCAGTGAACTTTGTCGAGACAACAAAGTCTACGATCCAAACTTTCTTTCATGTTAACTCTTTGAAACTTGACATTTCAAGTATGCCTCCTTCATCGAGGTTCGCTCCATGATATTTACAAAACTGATATATTGCACTCGACGAATGTGTACACGAAACTCAATTCCACTATGACTTTTGGTAACCACGGGGTGTGTGACCTTTACCTGAAACTTTATGTTGAGATTGATAAAAGTCTTATCGACACGATTGAGCTCATGTAACTTCTTCAGGTCATATTTGACTAACAACATGGTGTATTTCTCACGGTTTGACAATTACACAGCAATGTTCATTTACCTTGTTAAGACTATACACCCACACAAGAGCCAACAAAATCTTTTACAATCACCTTTTCTTTCTTTCTTTCTTTTTTTCAGAGAATCCAAGAGTCGGTATACTTTTTGACTCTGCAGTTTTATTTGATCAACGGCTGTGAGACCGGAAAAACATATTCATGGGGCATCACTTAACCATTCATAACTCCAGGGTGCACCTACACAGAAAACTCACACGCAATTGGCCACAAACAGTCAAATTCCTATGCGTCAAATGCAGCGTTTACTGAACCAAATGTCTTTAGACAAACACTTCCTAAGCCAAGCCGATAATCTATCCCAGACGATTCAGGGTAACACACCCATCATTCCATTTCATCGAGAAATGTAAAGCTGGGAAGGCAGTCTACATGACTCTGCAAATCCTGTCGTTGAGTCAAACATTTTTTCCCACAATCCACCGAGCAATTATGCCAATGTGAGAGAAGAGAGTAACATACCCAGAGGATGGGTAGTGGGAATGACTTGGTAATTCTTTTCTTTGACAAATGCCACATGTGGCAGACAGAGCTGGATTAAGCAAGTGCAAGGCCTGTAGTAGGCTCGGTCCACATTTTGGCAGTTGGGTACCTATGGCATGAATAGTCACGACTTTGAAGCTACACCATAACTGTCACATACTCAAACATAATACATTCAAAGCAGAGATTATCATGTAGACGTGTAGGGTCTAAACAGTGTTGGTGGGTTAGGACTGGACTTCTCGCCGTAGATCTGAGTTGTAAGACAAAGGCTAGCCATAATTAGGAATTAGAAAAAAAAATAAAGTACTAAATTTTAATGTTTCCATTTATTAAATGTCGAAAAGAATGTTAATTCAAACTTGTTAAGCACACAACAAACAATCTTTATTTATGATTTTTTTTACCATTTTAAAAATTTCAAAGGATCTGAGTTGTAAGACAAAGGCTAGGCATAATTAGGAATTAAAAAAAAAAATAAAGTACTAAATTTTAATGTTTCCATTTATTAAATGTGGAAAAGAATGTTAATTCAAACTTGTTAAGCACACAACAAACAATCTTCATTTATGATTTTTTTTACCATTTTAATAATTTCAAAGGAGTTGTGACTCCATGCAAGGTGGAGATGAGCCAGGACCACACCCGGCCAGAAATCATGACTCTGCAACTTGTGACTCAGCAACCTATCCAAGCCTAGCCTTATACCATATGCAGTCCTTCAAGTACAAAAATAGAAAAACATGGCTTTTTGCTACCTGGGTTAAAGCTTCCAAAATATAGGCTCAGTATCCCCAAAATAAATGGTTTTTTATAAGTAAAATATGGAAGAATCTAAAACTACACATCCAAAACAGTTGGAAAATGCAAAGTAACATCCGTTCACTTGTTTTGTTTCATTAGCAGTCTGTCATCTGAAATCTTTCATGCACCTGCCATATTTATGAAGAATTTTTGCCTTTTTCCTTTGCTCACTCAAACTTTGCGGTTAGAAAAATACAAAATAAAGGATTTGTATAGATTCTAATGGCATCCCCCAACAAGTACTGGCCCCACTTTTAATGTATGTTTTTTTTTTTATAGGTTTATAGGAATTATCTGTTCACTTGAATGACTTTGCATGTTGTATAAGTTAATGCTGATGCAAAAAATCCCTCTTTAACCGACCTTTGAACCCAACAGCAAATGACAGGAGAAACAGCAGACACCAGTCTATACGTGAAAACAATAAATGTTAGCGCCCTCTTCAACGGGGCCACTATGACCCTACAGTTCCACACGATGAGATGCCCAGTTCACGTTATAATCTCAACATCACTGGTCTAACTTCCAAAAAACACGGCTATCAACATGGGTACGTGTAGATCACAGTACTCCATAATAACAAAAACAACAACAACAACAACAAAATGATTCCCAACAATCTTCAGCCAATAGGCCTATCGATAGAAATTTAAAGCATGTTTGTCTTTTTTTTTTAAAGAAGGAACTGATAGGTCCAACGCAGAATTCCTGAAAGTGTGGGCCACGTAGCATGTGACGCTTTTGCCACTGTGTTGGTCCGGCCCAGGTGGCTAGTCGTCACTATTGGGCCCAATCTTGGGTAGCTTGCTTTCAGAGTGAAATCATGTTACAACACAGGATTTTAATAATCCAGTTTTTAATGGCAAGATCACTGTTAGCAGTGACAACTTGAACTAGTTCACTTAAACCAGAATGTCCTGGTTTGACATTATTTTTGATAAAAAAAAAATAGCCTTTATTGTCACTCTTCCATTTTTCTCTTCCATTTGATACCACCCTGGAAAATGACATCAACCCCACCTTTATTTCAGGAGAAATGTCATTAATTAGAGCATTAATTATGGTAGAAAGATAACTAATTAATTTTTTTTGGGGGGGGGCTTAAATTTTACATTGTGGTTTTTCACACAGAAGTTCTGTACATTCCACCACAGTGCCAGATTCTGCTGCAACTGAGACCTTTTTGGAAGTTCCGCATTTTTTTTGTCATTTTCATAAAATACACTACAGTATGGCAGTTTTAATGCAAGAGGTACACTGAGTCCTTCGATGCACTTTTGAAAATGCGGAAGTAACGGAGCGTCCTGCTTTAAACCTTGCACTAGTAGCTGTTTAGCATAGAAAGCTCTGAAATAGTGAGCAACCAAACCCAAGAGGTTGGTCCAACAGCTGGTGAACAATGCATATGCCCATTTATTACTGGCTCGGGGGCTGCACAAGATCCCCATAATCATGTTGCAAAAATGAATGTTATATTGTCACCACCAAAGTACAGTCATCTCACTTTTAATCAGAGAAAAATATGCTAAGTGTGAGGAGACTTAAATTAGTTCAGGGCCCCCTTATTAATAGGCTTGCAGACACATTTCCACCTGACAAACCAAACATGGTTTAACTGGCAACTCTAACCGCCGATTCCACTCACTTATGCCTTAACAAAGCACTAACCAATCTCCTGGCATAGGCTTAATTCATTTTGTATTCTGCAAACTCCCTTACTCCTTCGCCAATCTGTTTCAACTGAAAAAATTTTGAGTTGCATGTTCATGGACAATACAACTATTTCCCAGGGCCTTGTGGGTTGTGTGTCACTGTGACCTTACCTATGACATGAGGAGGACCATCGTCCATCTGCTGATGAGGAAAGGTAGGGGGAGGAGGGTGAAATTGCTTTATAGTCAGATCAACTACCACCGACCTATAGCTATAGATAAAAACGTGTAAACTATTAGTCACACCATGATTGACTTAAACAACAGTAAATATAGGAAACTGGATAATTACTGATATCATGGAGCCATATTAATTCTTCCCATTACTGGGAAGAAAAACAAACACGAACTTGGTACTTTGATCAATTTAATAATATCACAGGGTTATACTTCTACTGACAGAAAGAGTTTGTCATGTAACAACAGTTTGTCTTGGATTTAATTTTGACTCTGTTGACCATGGATAGGACAAACCCTCCCCACAAATGTTTAAGCCTCACAAGCAACTGACACTTCTCACAGGTCAGCTAGTGAAAATGTATTCAACAAATACCTACACAAAAAGCACAAGAACTTGACAGGACACCCATGATCATAAAAAAGATGGGCCTATAATTAAAGATCAGATACTGACCCACCAACAAGAATTATAAAGTTCCTGATCAAACTGAAAAGATCACAGAGTGTTTGACACTGATCGGATACTGATCCATCTCGAAAACAAGAGCAAAGCTTCGTTGACGAACACCAGTACAACAATCACCAGAGGTGTAACGAGTCATGACTCCAGTCACCAATTTTCGAGAGGGAAATGACTCGAGGAATTGCACGATTTCCCCTCGTAGACGTAGTGCTGTGGCTTGAAACATTGGCTAGACCTGACTCGTACTGAAAGTTGTAAATGACTAGACTGCAAAACTGGGTGACTCGTTACAACTATGAAGATCATGAAAACAGTTGTGACAGATCAGCTTTGAATCGGTGTTATGGTTGAATTCAGTCTTTTGTAACGTACGCAACTATGCGTGGAGTATGTGTATCACACACATATCAAACACAAAGCATTTCTTCAACTGAGGGCGACATTGAGATACTGCCTTTAAAATATGGTCATCAGCTTAAGAGACCTGGTGTCTGCCGATGTAAACATGGATGTACTTTTAAGTGTAAATTCAATGGCTAAGTCAGCTTTCCAGCTTGATTGGAACGTACAAACCTTTTCATGGTATGTCTGTAAAGTGACAACGATAAAATACAGTGTCGAGGTGACCATGGTACAGCAGAGAAAATGCTTGTTTCAAACTTGCATCTCAAGCAGTCGTATGACATTTCAAACCTGCGATGACAACAACTTCCCGACACCGATGTCCACGAAGACCATTGTCGAGTAGAACTGTCAACACTCGATGTATCAGCTCAGCCTGCCTCGACATAACTCAGAAGAATTTGCAATTTTACTTCTTCCTCGACTGCCACGATACATTCAATGAGACCCGATGACCGACCCTAAAACACAAGCTGAGAATGTTTCAACAAACGAGATGACATGCTCACAACCTGACACCTGAAGAATGCAAACAGCAGGTCAGATAAACTCACCACTAAACTTCCAATCAAGGCCTTCAGATTCCTGACAAGGTCCACCAGCGTGCCTGCTACGACTGCCATGGTCTGTTCAGATGACAGAAAAGTTAAAAAACATTTAAAGTAAAATGAAATTGATATGATTCATCTCTCACATATAGTGAGATGTTGTAAAATGTACATACTTCCTGAAAATGGCAAGCAAGCAATACCCTCTACTTCTCAACTGGCCATGGCAAAGTTGTTACTGGTGTGGACACCGACCCTACAAATGTGCAAGTAATTATGTTGAGGAGAACATTCATCAAAAGGCACGGACACCTCAAACTTTGATGAAGACTGACAAGAAAGCCTGAATTCAAGGGAGGAGGGGGTGCTACTCTCTAAAATATATTTCACCCCTTCAGAAGTCTTTGGGGTGAAAAAATTAACTATTATGTGACATGTACATGTGGGCATCAACCCTATTTCTATTTTGGCTCTCCCTTCCCATTCCCCTATCCCCCTCCCATTCTCCTATCCCCCTCCCATTCCCCATCCCCCTCCCATTCCCCTAGCCCCCTCCCATTCCCCTAGTCCCCTCCCATTCCCCTAGCCCCCTCCCATTATCCTAGCCCCCTCCCATTCCCCTATCCCCCTCCCATTCCCCTAGCTCCCTCCTATTCCCCTAGCTCCCTCCCATTCCCCTAGACCCCTCAAATTCCCATAGCCCCCCTCCCATCCCCCTATCCCCCTCCTATTACCTAAGGAATCTGAGCTGGCTATGGGCCCGCTGAAAAGAACATTCAGTGTACAAGGCCAAGCTATCCACTGAAGGTCGTGTGATGGATTTACCAAAGATAATTCATCCTCGAGCAGATATCTGAGCGGAAAGTGGAAGGCGTCCATAATCTGTCCTCGCCAATTTCATGCAAAACTCAGTGCAATGCATACACTAACACTAACATTGATCATTGCGATTAAAGATTTTCAACATTTTGGTGGTACTTATTGACTCTTTCTTGCAAACCAGTGTGGGTAACATCATCATGCTGACAAGGTATTAACGACAGAAAACATTGAGAGTTTCACGTTTCTGAAGCAAGCTTTGCTCTGCAAATCTGAAAAATATCATCGGAGTAGTCCTTCATTTGAAGAGTGGCATGGTTGTGCAGGCCTGAGCTCCACAAACAACTTAAAAAATATCTTAAAAAGGAAACTGGAGAACGGTAAACCACGCTCTTGGATACTTCCATACTGATAGTTTGTCTATCGTACCACAGGGAGTTGAGAATAACCTACGCATTGAATGCTAAAACATCCAAAAGTTGTAAAACTGCCACCAAATGCAAACTGAGTTAAGGAAACTGGAGTATAGATCATCATATCACATTTACATCATGCAAGTTGCCAACAATGGAAGTATAAACCACAAATTTCAAAAGAGAAACATATCAGATTATTATGCTCCACCAATCGTAATCCTTCTGACTAAAAGGGACTCTAGATTTCATGGTAGTGATAATTTCAATGGCACATTGGAATACAAAAGTCATTGCATTTCCTTCACCCCTCTTTTAACTACAAAACAAAACCACAGACCCTTTGATGTCCCGTTCAATCAAATGCAGACGACTAAGACGAACCATAAAGCCATTAAAAATAGAGCTCAATTCATGAAGTTTTCAAACAATCGCTCAACGAAAAGGAAACTTAGATGAATTGTTAACAATCAGCGTGTTCAAGGCTGAAAATATCTTTTGAGGCATCGCAAAGAAAACAAAGGAATGCAATATTCAAAGTTCAGAATTCCGATTGAGGGAGACGGAGTGTAAAATGCAATCACTGTCATGTCAGTATGGCTTTAGTGTAGACCTACCGAGCCAAAAATGAAACAGAACACCTCTAAAATTATTAAAGGGATTAACCGGTGAAAAGGATTGGAACTTTATTAAAATCAGAGAAATTTTTCTCTGCTTTTTGGGGTGAAAATCATATCTCCATAGCATTTTCTGGTTCCAAGTTATCAGTGTATTTTGACCGACTTTTGACTCTCAGTGGTGAATTGCATTGTGGGATATATGTGATGTTCTAACAGACCTAGTGATTGAATATCCATTGTATTTCTTTATCATCCCAACTGATGACTTAAAAGAAACATTACCATAGTTTAACATTTGTGAGCTGTATTTTCATGACATTTCATAAAACCTCAATTTATTATGAATCAAACCTAGTTTTCATTGGTGTCAAATTCCAAAGTCAGATATACACTTCCATTTCAAACACTAAAAAAAGACTTTTTTGCAGTATTTTGAGGCTGTAACACATTTCATGACCTTGAGACAGGTGGAAGTATCACCACAGACTTTCTTCAAATGTCAATGTAGGGAGTTACAAAAGAAGTTATTGGTGCCTGCAGTGAAATGTGTCTCTTTCATTTAAGAACCCCCCCCCCCTTAACTTATGAATGGAACATCCCTTTAACAGGAGAAGGAAGGTATTCAACACAACAATCTACCCACACTGTGTGTACAGCAAATAGCCACTTACAAAGTCAATCTGCATGTTTCCAGGGTGTTAATTTTTGTTTCAGACATGGTGAAAGGGGTGAAAATCCACACAATGTACATGTAAAATTTGGAACCAGTGTGCAGGTAGGGTGGGGTTCATGGGCCTGTCTAGTGACCTCTGATGTGGTCCAGGGACACAGCTCTGGTGGAGATCCAGGGGGAGAAGCCCCAGGAAGGTCATGGGTATTTCAGAAGATAAAGGGAAGATGGTTTCAAAGCTACATTTTTCAGAGCAAGAAAAGTGACCAAGCACCTAAAAATGTTGAGTATGGTAATTCACATCCGAGGGAGAACTTATGGTTTGGTCTGCACTTTTTCACTTAAGACAAAGGACCACTTGCACCCCCCTCCTTCCCGAGATTTGTGCCCCTTCATGTTTCACATTGGCTTCAGCAAGCAACTCACTTTCAACAGAAACAGTTAACATCACTTAAACCATCACATTTTAAACCATCACATTTTTATGATGAGTGCATAGAACAAGCAAAAGATGGACATGGAAGGACCTATATCCTAAAGGGGCTACTGCTCGGTGTTTTCTTGAAAAGGAATGGTGAATCTGGCCTATAGTGACTCATAAGTCACTTTGATTCTGAAGCATAGAGCTGAAATGGGATGATTTGGTTTAATCTAAACTTCTTATGTGCCTTTTTTTCCCTATTGCTTTCATGTTAGAAAAAAAAAAAAAAAAAAAACCCTCCTTGCACCTTTTCACTATAAAGGGACTTGAGTAATTCTTAGAATGCCACATAGTAAAAGTAGGTAGAAAAATAAAATGCAAAGTCTTGGGATAATTGTCAGAATTCCATAAATCTTTTTTTTCCCCTTCTTTTTAAACCTCTATTTTTTTTTCTATGGCCTAATAATATTTCTAAAAGCATCCTGGGTCAAACACTCCATAACTGGAAAACAAAGGAACAAAAAGATTGAGAAGGCCACAGACAATGAGCAGGTATTATAGAACCATAGGTGGACAGGAGGTGCATTCATTGCAACATATATAAACCGACAATCTGTCACCAGCCACTTGAAAGAAATCGAAGAGAACTGAATGTAATATAATTGTTTAGTGACTAGTAATTTCATTGAGGGTGAGAGGTTGGACAGCCCTTCCTTCAAAAGACCCTTTGTTTTTATTACATCTTTCTAAATCTTTTTCAACTTGCAGGAATACAACTGACCGTGTTTGTTAGTGCAAAAAGGCAATATATTCATCAACATTAATTTAACTACTAGTTTCTCAGAAGCTAGTAGTTAAACTTCTCTTTTTTTATATGTTTAATAATTCTCACTTTTTATATGTTTGTTTTAAGAGCACTTGACATAAATAGGTAGTCCTTAAGGCCCATAAAGGGATCAGTACAGCTTCTCACTAAAGACAACATACAATTGCCCATGATGAAGGCAGCATTCCAGGCTATTAAGGAGCCAAAGCTATAAACTAAAATTCAAAATGACTGCCATGGGGTAGAGCAACAATGTCATAACTAGATCAGTCTGCAGTTGGTTTTGTTATGTATTGTGTAAGACTGATTTCAAACTGGAATGCAAAAATGCATTGTGGCTTTGATGTGGTGGTTGTACTATGTTGCATTGTAAGCCCCTTTTATGAAACACTTTTAAACTTTACAAAGCAAATGCATTTCTCACATTTTATGGAAAGTATATTTAACTTCAGAAACTGAAAAAGTGTGCTAAAAATGTCACTTACATTTAACTAGTTTATTCGTAAGAGCTTCAAATAGAAAATGGTCTTATGTGATCACTTAAAGATCAAAAAAGCTAGCGAAAACTTTGTCGATTCCCCAGGTCAAATTGCTGACAAGATATCATACACAATGCTGCCAGAAGCAGATAGTCTAAAATGGCTAAGAAAAAAGAAGAAGTTGTATCATCAAGCTCATAGCAAAAGCTCAACATACAGTGAGAACTTTTACCTAAAATTAGGCTTTTACGGTCTTCTGGTTTAATTACCAAAATCGGTAATAACTGGTTTCATTCTAGTTTGATTATTGCATAAAAGAAAACTTGAAAATAAAGAAAAAATTAGAAATATTGTAAAACTTGAAGATTATGGTAAAATATCCCAACTATTCAACTGCAAAAACTGTGAAAAAAAAATGTACAAAAAACGGTTAAAATGGAAGAACGATTCCTAGGAATTCTGTCACACCAACTGATTTTCAGAAAAAATGCTAAAGCTTACCTCAAATATGCTTATCAATCGGAGGAACCGGAATATAATCAACATGTTGACGATCCTCGTTAAGTCGTACACGGGAATGAAGACAAATGGGTCATTGTTGCTACAGATTTAAAGAAAAACAAAAAATATAATCACAAAATCTGATAAAGAAAAAAAAAATGGTTGGCACTTAAATTGCTAATGGAAAGCACACTCATGCCTTCTACTGACAATCAACGTCACTTTAAAAGATTTTTTTTGGAAAGGTTGCAGCCATAGTATTGGCAAAAATTGTAGGGAATTTCAAAAGATACTTCTCCAGGGTCAATATCAAAACACATTACTGAATGAGTACAATGTATATCACATACACACTGACGCAATGACACCCACAACACCTTTGTGGCTGGTGTGGTGTTCCCTTCTACTTGCCTACATGATGTTAACATTGTAAATGAACATTATACCATAGCAGACTTGGGAAGAGGGGGACAAACATCTCTGTGATAGTACAATGCAGGATACCACACCCCCAATTCCTGTCATTTTCATACTCTCCTATGCTTCACGTCCAAAGGTAGTATTCAATTTTCAAAGAGCATAAATTTCTTTGTAAGTATTCCAAAGAGGATACAGGGATGTTGGGAACACTCCTCAGATGGAGACAGCCAGGGGAAACCTCCAAACAACTGCAAGAGTTTTCAGATGAGATACTGGCTAACGAATACCAGTTTGAAGCTTCTGATCGCTTCACCATCTGAAACGATTTCAGTGCTAATGCCAGTAGTACCTCCTCCACCTGTATATCCTGTATATGTCACCTCAACACTGACACCATCCATAAGCTGCTGGTACATACGTCAGAGTTCAATCAAACCAACAATGCACAAAAAAAAAAAAAAAAAAACCCTACCAAAGACAAAATCTGCCCCTTGGTGTCGAATATGTTCGAGAATTGCTCAAATGATGCCAGAATGTCAGTAGGCAACAGCATTGATCAGTGTTTCAGATTAAACGAATGAAATCCAATGGCCCCTGTGTCATTTGTAGTCCACGACAAAACGAGGTATTCAGCAATCGTAACCCATGGCCCAAGTGTCACTAGAGAACCCTGCTGCGCTCTCACCTGGGGCTACAAAGTGAGCACATTTTCAAACTTTGCAGAAAGTGCAAGGTAAACAGTCGGTGTTCTGCAACCACTAAAGGGGCTAGTACTTTTCAAGGGCTAGTACTTTTCAAGAACACAATAAAGATGGGTTATGCCACAACACAGACTTGAAAAGCAGTCTGGCCGCTGAAAAGGTTACAGGAGCGTAGCCCAAGTCAGCTGCTTGTTTTTCCTTCTTTTTTTTTAATTTCTTTTAATATTACGTGCACAAATTTTCAGCAGCGTCGGTTAAGTTGCTACGCGACATAACAGAGAAAGTGAGAAACCTTCAGCGGTGAAACACTGTGACAGCTTACCTATCATTACTTGGATGAAAAGAATTCACATCGACATCAGGGAAAGATACATAGACCACAAGCGTTATGATGGTAAAGAACTGTCATAGAAAAAGGAAAATGTTGAAGCAATAAATGAGTTTGATTGCAGTTTTAAAATTGTCTCACGTTTTCATACAGGTCAAAATCTGACATGAAGTGAATGTCTATACACTGGCAAGACCAGGAAAAACTTTTTCACTGATGTTTCCCACCACCCATAAATGTACGACCAAATGACACATTATATCGAAACTGCACTCTGGATTCTCCTTTTTCTGTTTTTTTTTTCTTAAATTCCACATCCTCTTTCATGAAAATGTCTTTCTGTTACTAAGACGAGAGTGCCATTTTTGCAACTTTAAAATACAATATGTTTATGTCCCATTATATGCTTGACGTGAGCAAACTATGAGAAAAAAAATCACACACACTGACACTGCATTATGGTAAATTCCCTACAGTTTTGAAATTGTTTTGTATTCTGCACAGTAAAGTGCCAAATCTGATTTAATGTAAATGTCTTCACATTACCAAGATGAGAAAAAAACGATTTTGCAATGTCTACATACAGCATGTGCAAGTTTGATTGTGTGCTTCATGTAAGCAAAATTTGAGAAAACAAATCCTAAATAAAAATACTGAAACTGCACTCTAGCAAATTCATCTACAGTTTTAAAACTGCTTTCCTTGAAAAATTCCAAATCTTACAGGATGTGTACATCTTCTGTTTATGTTGCCAAGGAAGACGTGCCACTTTTTCCAACTTTCAAGTTACAGTGCGATCTAGGTCTGACTATGTACCTGATGTAAAGAAACCTCCCAGAAACAGAATAATCTCCGGCCTTCAGAGACAGGTGGCTTGCGATCACAGACTACAACTGACACATTTCTGTTTTAACACCACTTTGAGAACTTTGCAAAGCTTGATTGAATGAAAAATATACGACCAAAATGGGTGTTGACATTTTATAGAAAATGCCAATTCTTCTGAGAAAGGACTCAGAGTCACGTAACATGTTTTGTAAATACATGGTTGTTTGAGAAATTTTTTTTTTATCTTTCCAATTTGAAATCCAGCTTGATTTCTCCATGTCATTAGCAAAATTATGCTTTCGTTTTAATATATTAGAATTTTGTTACTTCTTTTTCACAGATACATATCTGTGGTCTTACTTGACATGTTTTGAAAATACTGTGTTTTGTTCCTTTTTTTTTTTAGATTTGCTCATGATTTAGTTACCAAAAAAGAAATCGGGCTGGATTTTCTCACCTCATTAGCAATGGGATGATTCACATCCCGATTGCTACATGGAGTATTTACGTAACACGTCCTGAGGTGGCAATGACATTATTCCACATTGCCTCTGATTAATGAAATGCCAGTAGCATGATAGGGGTGTACCCTAAACACCAGTCAAACAACAGTGAACAGTACATGCAGAATGAGGCAAAGGAGCAAGTATGCCTACTGATTACTTATAAAACTTTCTGTAACTTTCAAGACTTCAATATGTTTTACTAACTGTCTCTTTGGTGACTTCTCTACATTTGCGATCCAGTAAAAGAGCACGCATCATTTATTTTGGTCATAATTCTGGCATTTTCCCCGAGCAATCAATTGATAAACATCAGTTGAAAGGAAGCAAGATGATCATTCTGTTGGCAATATTATTTCATGGTTTGATGTTTTTTTCAAATATTATTCTTATCTGGAATGACAGCAAAAAATGCAAGTGCTTTGTCACTGGTTCACGTCAGTGTGCATGCTCAATGCAAATTGGATTAAATCATCACATCGTACATACATCAACCAAAATAAAGCGGAGGGGATCACTCACTAGTAGCACAATGGTCAAAACACCGTCAAAAAGATTCAGCCAGCTCCAACGGTATCGCTTCCATCCGAGGGCCCACACTTTGGCAGTCTGTGGAAGTTATAATAAAGACAAGGTATGCAAGCTAACAAGATTATTCCTGTGGAGCTCAAATGGGGGTTACAGCAGAAGCGGCATTCCATGAGAGAGAAAATACAAACATCACCAAAGTCTGGTGATGCCGTCATCTGAAAAAAATTTTGACTCAGAACTCATTTTACCAATGAGGTATAAACTGAAAGACAACAGGTAACGATTGTTCACGTATATTTAGCTTTCCATAGTAAGTAGTTCAGTTAAGGACAAGCCTAATTCTGGAATGACATCACATATACCAACTTTGCAAGGAATCCTGACCTCTCATCTTCCTGATATTGTATGATAACCAAGCTGATTCCAATATCTATCAAAAATTTCTGTTATAATAAAATAATAATAGAATACACAATACACGATTGCATGGTTCATATTGATATTACAGTCCGTGTTGAATGTAACCTGCACTTTATTTTTTTTTTTTTTTTTTCCTTTTGTTTGCTGACTTTAAATTAAAACTTCACAGTCAATACTGCCAGATGAATTTCACTAGTTCAAGCCCTGCGATGTTTCATATATTAACGGATGACATGAAGCACAATGAACAAGGCAAGAACTAACAGACTCATTGTCTATACGAGTTCATTAACAACATGCAAAGGGAATAGAAGACAAGTCCTTACCCTTTATCCAGCCTTCATTGATAATTCTTCACAAAACTACTACAGGTGTGTGCACTAAAGAGGAGACCAAGCTGCTATGTGCTAATGTTGCATGTCATGCAATGTACAAGGTACACACAGGGCACAATGGACAGGGCTCCCTTTATCTCCCTCTGCTGGCAGGGCGTGTGAAACATATCACCCAAGATAGTTGTTTTCACTTTGAGTAATGCCAACGTGTCCAATTTTTTGCGTAATATTTAGAGATTCGTCGGTTTAAACGCAATCCTTGCATGAAGGACAACATCTGTATCATTAATACCAGCAACGAGGGAAAACTTGAAACAATTAGCAGATAGCTAACCAATGTAAATAATAACGTTTGCACCAAAGTCCAAAATTCCATCCCGGGTACGTGGCGTCCACCGTGGGTCGGTACCCAGGTACCTGAAACATGACATCCACTGGGCACTGAGTTCGTTGCGAATTTGTAACACGGCATTTTGTTTTGCAGGTTAATATAACACCATAAACGGGTATCACAATGTGCTCTCAATGACGCATACATGCTAAATTTTGTCACCAAAGAATGTCTGTTAGTGAGACTTTCAGATCCAAGAATCAATTTCAGAACTGGCTCAAGACATTGTTAATTGGATACCCAATGCAAGCAATACCAAATGTGGATATACTCTATCCATATTTGGCCGACCGTTAACATAATATGCAGAAAGTCAGAACATGCATGCAAATCAAGGACTGTTTGCACTTTTGTCAGACGAGATCTGGGAGCACATTTTACGAACTGTGTCATGTTAACCTTACTTGTTCAAAACAGTAGAAGGCAGTACAGGAAATGTTGACACCCATCAACTTCGAGTCATCGTAACTGTTCTGATCCTGAAGCGCAATTTCGACCTTCAAACCAAAGAAGAAAAAAAGGGAAAAAGAAAACATGACTTCTTAAGACATACTTCCTCACCATAATCATTCACCAATGTGCCAATTGAACTCCAATTTATTTGATGCAGGTTTGATTCAATTAAAGAAATTGTTACATGTTAATTCTTTTGAGACATTGTTAAAATTAAGCTATAATATCATACTGTAATCAACAAAAATTTAAGGGTTGTGCTTGGATACTGATACCCTACAATTTGTTAAATATTAAAAGTTAACCTATTTTGTAACAACTTCTCTTTTCTTTTTTATTTCAGGAAGTCCCCCACAATGCTAAATCTTTGTGGCTTTTGTCGGGTCTGCCTTCACATCGTTCATACTCTAATCGAAAACAAAAAATAAACTACAGTCTTTACAACTTACAAACTTTACTTTCACATTTAAATAACAGAAGCTTTTGTTTGTCTAGAATGTTGTCAATGATATTTCAGGTCCACTTATGAGACAATTTTGCAGTTTGTCCCATGCCCAATAACAAATTCACATCACAAAGTTTTCTCTAATATACGACCATCAGATGACATCGAACCGAGCTTAATGCCGAGATCACTGATCTCGACTGGGAGTGAGCATATCAGTAAATCTTGGGTAAATTTTGGTAAAAAACAGACTGAGATGGTGAGAGAGAGCAAAGATAGGAGGATGACACTCACAGATATAACAAGAACATTGATACTTGCGACGATGGCACCGACGTAAACAAAACCCTTGTGTGCGATCATCTTTTGAAGGATTTTCAGCTTTGGATGGGTAACATTCCTCATGGGGGGCTGCAAAGAAAAGCAGAAATGTTGAATCGAGAAAAATGTTACAAATTTTACGAGTCGAAACTTTACCAGTCTCAGCTTTACCCTTCAAAATTATACAAAAACGTAACCGCATCTCACTGCTTTACTTAAGGATTCTTGGAAAATATTTTACTTTTATTTTTTTTCTAAAGTGCTGCAAATCTCAACTTGACTGAGGAGAACTTTCCTAGACAAAGTGTAAATGTATGAAATGCTTCACATTCTGCAGACTATTGGTGATATGTTTCAGCAGACACTGGTCTAAACTCCCCCCCCCAAAAAAAAAAAATTATGAGGCTTGTTGAAATAGTGCAAAACACACTGGCTTTACAGAACTTAATATTGCATGTAAGAGAATACTAACAACTTTTGACTTGTCTACTCGTTGGTGATTGCCATGTTTTTTACTTTCCTGGATGTTTGTTACCTTGGATTGAATCAAGATGGACTGTGATAACTGGTGACAAGCTGCACAAGCAAGTGCACCTGTTGCACAACACCAGCACTATATACCTTCATCCCAACTGCTGTGAACCCCTCACCCACCCCCACCCCTCCCTTCCACCTCATTCTATTTGCTGAAATATACATTCACCCAACTGAAGATGAAGCCACTGTGGTTGGTTTAGGTACAAGACTCTCATGGTTTTTAACAATCACAGTTTTAAAAGGTGACAGATTTTTAAGAAGATGTGCGGTTGCTATTTTGGGGTGGGGGAGGGGGGAACAGCAATCGTCACTTGAGGGCAGGCCCCCTAAGACCCCCTGTTGAAAACGGCGTCTGGCGGCTGACATTGGTCCAATCACAAGAGACTACCCTGAAAGAAACAAAGATGACAAACCGTGGTTCTTATAGTTTCACGATCGAGAACATCAAAGAGCTGATGAAAGTCAGCGGCGGTCAAAGAGCTACCCATCATGGAGTCTAGTTCCTGTAAGAAGGATATAGAGGGAAGAGGGGAAAAAAAACAAGGATTTACTGCATCTATGTCCTTTTTGCTCACGATGAGCTCCTAACCACAATAGACAGAAATTTCAAAAGGAATGCATTCCTTCCACACAAATCGCTACAATAAACGATTCTTCTTATGATTCCCCATTTTCTTTACGACCAGTTCATCTTAATCATGCCGAAGGGGAATTTTCCACTTGTTGAAGCAAATCACGTTTCAAAGTGGAAAAAAATGCACCTCCCTAGCAATCATGTGCCACTATCATTTTGTTATGCCATGATTGAATTCAGTGTAAACTTTTATGTCAAACTCATCCCTTTACAAGTTTTTACAGGTTTGTTGACATAACTATGGGAGAGAATTAAAAACATACTGTTACATCAAGAAAACATGTTCCAATGAAAATTTGAGCCGATTTGTTTTTATGACAGTTTCGTTTTAGTGAAAGCGATCCTTTATCTTTGACGGGAAACTAACAATCATATTTTTAATCCCACCAAGGGGAACCTGAAGTTCACCTTACCTGAATGATGGCCTTACGAGCAGCTCGCTTTATCTTCGCCTGAAGTATCACTGATTTTACAACGCCGGCACCGACTGTCTGACTGTGATTGGACAAAGTAAACCGGAGAACAGAGAATAAATGAAAAGATTGAAATATTTTACTTAGATTATTATACTGACATGCATAGCAGGCCACTTTTATACTCAACCATGTCCACTGCAAAAAGTACGTCGCAAAATGTAAGGACGGTTAAAGCAAATGTGATGGCAACTAATGTAAAAACAGTTCTGTGTTTACACTTTATTGAGGGATGCAAGCGACAAGAAATTTTTGTAAATGCTGCTAGTCATCTTTCTCTACTAATTAATGAGAAACAAAATTGATAGTTAGTTTAGAAGTAAGAGTTCAAAATAATTTGCCTTAAAGTGTTTCCAAATAAGGCATAAACAAAGGTTATGCTAAACAAAGGTGATGGAGGTCAAAGGTCACAGAGGTCAAAGGTCACACCTTGCTAGAAGTGAAAAACAAGCCTCAATCAGTTTCCCCCTCATGAACTTTTGAAAGATGCACATTTTGTCTCAATCTGTAGGGATGCTACACAATTCATCAGTATTTAAATACATTCCTAATGTCTGCTCTCCATTTTTTAGATACCTGTAAGGCCGGTTGATGTATCGACCCTCTTGCCTTCGAAGCATCTCAAAGGCAGCCTGGAAGCCCAGCCTTCTCCTGAAGTAACTGGCTTGCATCGAATTCTATCAAAGTCAATCAAAAAGTATGAAAAAAATTTAGGAAATTTGCCAAAGGTACAGGTCAGCTCTACAAAGCAATACTTTTGGGAGACTGAAGTTCACGATGTAGACAAGCAATGCTTCAATACAATAATTTGCATGGTACAACATTTTAATGAGGGCAGCAGCTATCCAGTCAATTGCATGAAAAAATGATGGCAAAACTAGGCAAAATGACTTAAAAATGCTATGTACTTGCTTCTTGTCTGTCACACTACTCTTTCACAATTTTCCTGGGCTCCTATATCTAATCTCAATCCCTTTTCCAAGCCCAGAAAAAAAAAAGGAGTTTATTGACAGTTAAGAATCCTGAGAGAACTTTCTTACCCCTCGCAAAAAAAACTAAAGCAGCAATGCCGGTGAATCTCAACACTTCTGGTTGTTTAATGTTAATTTGTAAGGTTGTGTTGAATACATCAGAAACAGATCACTTCTGATTGAAAAAAGATTAACATTCATAAAAACAGAGAAGTTTGAATCTGGTTGACAAAATATTAGACTTCTGCCTCTTCAGTTTGTTTGCATGTAATCTCATGTTAACAATGTAACCAGGTAAATGTATATTCATTGGTCAATTAAACAGTTGTTTTGAATTTTGGCTCACATTCTCTGTAATGTTGAAGGCTAAAAGCCTGGGACAAAGCATCATTCTAATCAAGCTAATTGTATATGAATTAGCTGACACTAATGATGTTGGTGAATGATATTGAACTGGAATCAATAAATAAATGAAATACCTTAGAGCTAATTGAGCAGCTTATCTGTACTCGGTTTGGTGGGTCCTACAGTACTAGCAGTAATTAAATTAAATGCACACCTGGCATCTGACACTCGTGTTTTGTACTTTTTGAAGTCAAGAACACACAAATGTGTTGAAAACCTCGATACTTCTCCGTGCTTTACTATTATACGCCTCAATCCAGGCAAATTGAGAGTGCCCGAGGGCACTATGGTTCCTTGCGTGAAGATTATTTTAACTCAAATGTAGTCATTTAGTCTTAATCAATAAAAAAATCCACAATTTACTACATCTAAAAAAGAGATTGGCCCCATTTTGTCCATAAGAATCCTGATTAGCCAAAGGTACTCCACTACCATAGTACTAATCTGGGAATCTCCAACACTGTAGCATATAATCTGTTGAAAAAGTACTTCGTACCATGTATTAATTTATTGCCCATCAAGCCCACACAAGTTGGACCCACGAATATTGAACACTGCAAGAGGTTCCACTACCACAGTGCTTATTTGACAATCCTTCCACACTGTAATGCAAAATATAGCCTATGCAGAAAAGAAACATTCTGCATTTTTCTAAACATGGTCCATATGGCCCACATGGGACCAGTTATTCTGAACAACCAGAAGGAACTACTAACATAGTAGTAACATGAAACAATTTCAACAATGCCATACAATCTGTAGGAGAAGAGGTATTTTGCATGATTTCTTAAAATGGCCCATATGGCACATTTGGACCTTGGACCCCAAAATCTTGAAGACCCTAGAGGCACCATTATCACAATTCATCCATATAAGTAATACAAACTTGAGATATTATGCTAAAAACATTTTCAGAGTTTTGCTCCAGTGCCCCCAGATGACATTTGACCCCCACCAAAAACAATAGGGCACACCTTGTTAATATGGCAAACCTACATACCAAGTTTGACTTTCATGCGATTGTACCCTATTGAATTAGAGAGTACCCAAGCAAGTGTCACAAAAACCCAGAGTTTTGCCCCAGTTTCCCCAGATGACCTTTGACCCCCAGAAAACAAAAGGACACACCTTCTCAATATGGCAAACCTACAAACCAAGTTTGATGTTCATACAACTTTCCCCTATAGAGTTAGAGCATATGCAAGCAACTGTCACAGACACACACAAACACATGCACACCAACCTAACTGCATAGATTTCATCGCTAACACAATGAACCAAAAACTACGGCCCGGGGCCCATCAGTCCAAACAAAGGGTCAAAACATAAATTTATGTTAGTACTGTGTGCAAAACTATGGGCAAAGATGGACCTCTTCCAGGTTTCAGGCACTTTTCTGGTCAATAATTTGCAAAAAAGACTGATTGCACCTATTCACTTCTCATTTAAAGTAGTAACATCTTTTGCTTACATGCAAAGAAACATGATGGAGAAGTTTGATACACATTGGATACAGACCCTGACATTTAAAAAGAATATCCAGCTAGCGTGACAATATCTCTATACATGTGATGTATTGAGATAAAAACTATCCTTTTGCTGCGAGAGTAACTAATTACCCTACCACTCTTTTTAAGTCCATGGTGACACTAGATATCCAGTTATTATTCGTATTGGTAATATTATGAACAAAATTTGTATGAAAAGATACTCTGCATTTAAATTCAAAGCACTGACGGTGAACATTTTGAACATTATCATCACCAGGGTTGTAGCCAAGCAACTTTGAGGGCAGGCCCATTTTCTGATTTGGCAAAAGCCACTAACCCTACCCCGCATTGTATCTACCCCATTTTTCAGCAAATTAATTTTCAATTTATGCATACCCTAAGAACTTTTGTGTATGATGCAACGACAGTGAACCAATAAGATTGCTTCATTGTCAGTTGCTATGAATGACATTCTCAGTAACTGTTAAGAAAGGCATCAGGCACATTCCAGGATCTGACAAGTGGTAAACGCTGCTGTTTGTTCTTAGACCCATTCCTTTGGCATTAAAACGTGCAAAGCAGAATAATTTGAGAACAGTTTTAGGTTTGTGTAGGTAGATTTCTGGTGGGTGGGGAGACGTGTGTTTGCCTGGAGTGGTGGGCGGGAATACGGATTGGTGAGCAGGGTGCCCACCAGAGCTACACCCCGAATTATCACAAATAAAGTCATCTAAAACAACTTCAATTCACATTTTGGTCCTTACAGGATCTAAGTAGGACTTCTTTTCAACTCTGATGGAGATAATGCTGAGGTCCAACCATTAGACCAACTCAAATTCACATAAGTCTACAAAACAACCTCTTTTTTTCTTTTGGATGAGCAGTTTGTTAGAAGGTTTGCTCTCGTTTTAGATATTTTAAGTCAGACAGGACTGACTCCACAAACCAACAGGTCGTTGCATCTTCTGACAAATTTCACCTTTCTTCATTTTTGAGTCAAATCCCACCAATGGACCACTCTCATATCTGATAGCAGCCCTGTCACAATCACACATGCTGGGAACAGACCACACAATTTTATCAAAATGCTGTCCACGCCGGTAACCGTTGACTGGCATTTTTGTAATCTCACAATTTTTAACTTTCACACACATCAAAATCGTTAAAATTTCAACAAAACAACAAAAAAGGAAAACTTACAAAGAAGAATCCCCTGAATTCATTGTAAATGACGGCAGTGAGCATGTTGAAGAAAAAGTAGAGGCCTATGAGAGGAGGGAAAGAAGAAACACGAGATAGAGAAAACAGATTGAACTGAAATGTAGAGATCCTAGATCAATGTCAGAATTATTAAAACATAAAATAATTACAAAACATAAATTATATCAGGAGTTTTGTCACTTTGAAGAGCAATTTAAAACAATTTGAAGTAACATTAGGTAACAGCAGTTGATGTGTGTATGATAACGTCCGTCAGTATTAAACTTTATATTGATGTATCAGTTTAAAAAAATATGGATAATATCCTGTACCAATGTTTTTGTGCAAAATTTTCTGAGACTTTTAGTGGTACACACACACACACACACAAATATGTATCGATGTTATCTATACATCTGTATGAGCAAAATCAATACATTTATCCACAGACCATGTCAAACTAAAAAGAAAGAAATGCACGAACATTTAGGCATTGCAGGAAATGAGGACGTAACACAGTTAAATGTGGCCCCAGGGTAATTCACGTATTATGTGTCCAGTCAGGAAATGTCCAAACCGGTACTCAGTTTTGAAAGTTTGTCACATCACTTACTTTAAATTGGTGAATATTTAACCAGCTGAAACTATTAAAGGGAGCAATTGGGACCATTGGACATGGGGAGTGGGGAATGAGTGGTTCCTTTATTGTTTCCTTAAGTGTCTGGTCATGCTTTGTTATACCTGTTTCAGTTCGAAAAAGGAACTTTGGTAGGGCAGGAGTAGGTTCACTCTGAAGAGACAGTCAGGCGACTGGTGTGAAAAAGGTATTTACCTATTCCGAGGAATACGATGAAATACAAGGCGTAGAGTCTATTGACTTGATAAGCAGGCATCGTAACTGCGACAGACAAAGGGAAATGCAAATGACATGTAAATTAGAAGAGATAAACAAACTGCAAATAACTTTATTGGAGTAAGTTTAATGACATCACAGAAATCATACGCACAAAAAAAAAAAACTTGATTTTCTGACTGACCGACCGACTCAATAATTTATTGAATTTGCTGATGATTGGCAAATGATGAGGAGTCTATTGACAATGAATACTGAAGTAGAAATTAAATGTGAATTGAAAAGCTAGAGATTCTCAAATTCACTTCTTAATTGGTTTTTAATTAAACACCTTGTATGAACTCTCAATAAAACGTCACAGCAGTTAATGCTGTACATCCCAGAAGACAAATACGGCATCAATGTAGATGCTTATTAATTAAAGTGATCCACCACATTAACAGACGATCCTCTCATCCATGCCACCTCTCGTGATATCGTTCATGTTTTATCTTTTCTTGAGAGGAAAAGTCCTAACCCTGACAGTACATCTAGTTATATCATCATATCGTATCACATTGTGTTATGCAGGAAATGTCTTCCTGAGATACAATTTTAAATACAAAAGAAAAGAGAATCTGAGGAATAAAAGTGGTATGAGATTGCATCATAACAGGTAGCAATTGGTAAAAATTAGTGATTAAATTGAGATATTTATTGCAACCACTCACCATCTGGATTATTGGCAGTAGTTAGAAGAACCAGGAGACTGATGAATGACGTAGTGATGTTATTATAATATTCCATTCCTTCGTTGTATTTACTCGGCTGTGAAGAGAAAGATAAACACAAACATCGGTGACCTGGATACTAGGTTGTGGGAGACGGTCACTGAGGTGCAACGTGTCAGGCGAAAATGACCTTCAGTCCACAGTGCATAGAAAAGAACTTAATTACCCTCTAAGATCTGAGGTTTTGAAGCAAAGAAATGGATACTACTAATGATGTGATGGGTATTTTCAGGGTTGGAAGATGAATATGCATTACTTGCTGGAAACGGTAAAATTGACTATTAAAATAATAACAAATAATTTACATCTGCTTTACTGTTTGACAATACACTACATCCTACACTACAGCCTAACACATTAACATGTAATATAATATCTGGTAATATAACCAGTCAAACTTCCATACATAATGTGTAATAAAATATGGCAGTGCTTTTTGACATTTGCATTCTTGTGTTTTGTTGTTGTTTTTGCTTTCTTTCTTCTTTTTTTTCTGTTTTTGCTTCTTTGTTTTCTGCTGCATGGTAATCTACATCATGGATGTTTACACTTTATAGAATATGTCAACATGTTTGTTTATGTATTCCATATCACATCAATACACCCTTCTTTACCTGCTCCCCCCCCCCCCCCCTTCACTCCATCCATCACCATAATCATCCAAATCATCTAGACACAGCAGCAGAAGTAAATATACCTGCAAACCTCTATACTGGACTTGACTCAAGCAGCTAACTTGACCATATCAAACATTACTTTCACTATACAGTTCGGTTAGTATTGTCCAACGTTCTATTAAGAGTTCATTTCTCTCTTAATCTGTGTCTCCCCAAAGTCCACCACCCAAGCGCCCACAATCCCCACACCACTCCTCCTCCCAACATCTATCCCCTGTCTCTATTTGATTTTTTTAACAAGACATCTGTTCCCTGGAATTTCAATATCAGTTCATACAAGCAGGCAATGCTCTCTGTATCACTCTGGGATCCCACTACAAAGGAGTGACTAACACGGGAATGAATTGTTACAAAACACCCATCTCAGAAAATTTTGTTATCATTGGGACACTGTATGAGACAACTTTGATGATGACACTAACTAACCTGCTCTTTGCCTCCGCAGTACTCTTCAGTCTGCAAATTAATGCAAAAATTTCTTCATTTGAGTCAGATTAAAACAAAAAAAACTATGAAGTTATATATCTCTAAACATAACCAAAAAGGGGAAGCTTCTTGCCAAAGCTTTACATGCATCTGATTTTATGGTCTTTACCTGAATGGCATCTTCCGTCTGTATACCTCTGAATGAGCAAAAACTTGATAAACTGACAAGCAACTTAACTGAGCATTTTTACTGCCCAACTTTGTCTTTCAGTGAAAACATTACTTTTAATAAACAGATGAGAATAAATCCAACTGAGTTGATGCAAGCAAATTTGGAGTCTCAAAAGAAGTTCCCACTGACTTTGATGCAACTTATAACGAGCAGTTTTCCAGAAACAGAAAGATGCCACATTCAACTTAGGTAATAACATGAAAAAAAAAAAAAATTAAACTTTGGTAACAAGAAGAAAACACATCAGCCATAAGTTTTAGGCCTAGGCCTAGGCCTTTTCCCTCAACTGCCAAACGATATCACCATATCATAAGTGGAAGTTGGAATCAAAGTACACCTGAATAAATATGTGTAAAACAATGAATTGTGTACAAAAGTCACACTGTACAGTTTAAGTCTGATCGTTACTCTGGCCTGACACTTTATTTTTATACAAATCAAACTAGTTCAGTTGAGTTTAATATATCGTCTGTCTGTCTGTCGGTCTGTCTGTTTTCTTGTTTCCATATGTCATGTATGTGATCCAAATCTGCTCCAAGGCATATTTTTCCTCAAGTGTACAGACGATATTTTTTGGATCATTTCACAAACCATACAAGGATCAAAGTCTCATAACAATATCGTTTGCCGATATCGCAAAATCACAACAACACTGCACCCTAGTCAAGCTAAATCTCAACTATGAAGAACACAGATGCACTTTGCAAAATTCATCAACGGTGACACAATCTATCTGCCTTCGGAGGCAGATTTATGACAAAGTATTCAGTTCTGCACATTTTGCAAATTTTAATCCACTGATGTAAAAAAAGCACAAAGGAAAAAAAAAAACATTGAACTGATCCAAAGGACAAACCACATTTTGTTCCTACGGACTTTGTTTAATAGCTCATTGTACCTGACTACAATGCACATATTGTGTGACTACATTATAACAGCTTTACAGTTGGAGACAAAAAATTGCATTAAAAAAGATTTTTCTTTTTTGCAACCAGTGCTGCATTGGATGGGTCAGAGGAAGTTTTGGGTAGTAAGGAGGTAACAGTAAGAATCCTCTTTGATAAAAGTAGAAAAATAATCGGACCTCAAAAACCAAGATTTGCGCTTTTAAACGAACATCTTGAGTTAGCATTCATAAAGACAAAGTTACCAGCTCTACAGAAACAACTGTGACATTCGAACTCTGTCGATGGTTTTAATTCTGATCACTAAACTGAAAACAAGAGATTAACAGATGAAAAGACAGACCTCTTCGTCACAATCTGCGAGAGGTGGCGACGACGTCGGCATGGTGATGTTAGCAATGTGTTGATTGATCTGGTGCAAAATCATAAAACGTGCAATAGCTGTTGAAATGCATCCCAAATAAAACGAAAACACATGCGCGACATATTTAAGTTACAGAAATTCATGAGATTTAGCATGACTTTTTACATCTATAAAATTAACATACTGAACATCAACTTTCAAAAGGATCACTTGCAATAATGCAAATTTTGAGGTGGCACTTTTTTCTTTTTGCATGTTGCAAAGTAGTCACAATTTTTTGCATTCATGTTTCATTTTTTTTTTAACAAGGCTTCTTGCAACTTTTGTGACCAGGATGAAAACCATGGTCATAACATGCACCACACATGCTGCAAGATATGAAGCCGTTCCCTTTGCAGCTGTTGCCAGGTAACAGAGTGTGAACTATTGCCTACTTATGCACAATGCAAATACTGCAATTAAAAAATAAATCAATTTGCAGCTGACCTAACTTCAATCACTTTTCTCTTAAACATGACTGGGTGCAATACCACATAGATAAGAACATGAAGAATGGAATGTTGTTTGCTTCCTTGCCAGTTGCTATAGAAACATAAATGTTAAAAATGAAGATATTTAAGATGACCATGCATCAAATGACAATAAAAATTCAATGTTTTAAAGGTTTAAAATTGAATGGGTGCAGTACCACATCAACAAGAGAATATTGCAAAAACGCGAAAAACAATATTGTTTTTTTCCGAAAACATATGTGGCAGAAATAAAGTTAAGTGATATAAATTCAGTAATTTCTTTTTGTTAATGTCTAGGTGCAAGGCCACATAAACGAAAACAGTGAAGAAAAAAAGAAATTAAATAAAGTTTGCTGCTTACTGGTTGCTTTGGAAACAGTATCATTCCAAAAACAGCAAAGATAAAGACATGTAGCATGACCATACACAGAACACTGTGAAAAAAAAAGAAAAAAATTTCCATTCAAGACAATGGTGCATTCAACTTTGGGTGACAATGATTGATCTTACCTTATGACACTCATTGGTAATTCCCTCCTGAAGCCGTTGTAAATTTGTTTTAATGGTAACATTCACTGACAGTCAAAAGTTTATCTTGAGGAATAGCAATGTGTTTGTGCTTTTAAACGCTGGTTTAATCATACCAGCACAACTTTTAAAATCTCTAAACCATCACGCCGTTCACCAACTATCTACAGGGGGCTCAGCATTCTGCATACTAGAGTGCACTAATTTCATTCAGAAATGTTGAAAAACAGTCGGAAATTGTAAAACTAGTGGCCCAATACATAATACCCACACAGCATCATGTGACACATCAAATGTTCGTGCATCCAAAAAAAAAAACGGCATCTCTTACTACATATGACCAGATACGTATAGTTCCTGAAGGACTGACAAACTACTGAAAGAAACTGCAGCATTACCAAGTTTTTCCAAATCTATTCATTTTCAAATACCTGAGGACTTTCGGTACCGTGTTCTTTATACTCCGCATCGTCTTTTTCATCAGGGAGGAATTCTGGAGAAGGAAAAACGGTCTGAGAATCCTTCGCAGCCTGAGAGTCTGCGTCAGGTCCAACACATGTAAAAAACAAAACAGTCCAGGGAGTAATAACGAATGTGACAACAATGTTCATATGTCAACGTTTTCAAGGCTGATTTATGATAGTTGCTATGACAACATAAATAGCGACAGACACACAAGCACATTAGGCATTATAGAAAACAATATCTCACAAACTAGGAAAAAAAAAACTCAGGAAAGGTACAGAGGATGGAGAGATTGTCTATGAAATACTTCCTTACCAGCAGTGTAACTGATGTATTCAAACACACTGACCTCATTTTTTTTTCCCAAAACTTAATTTACACGACAATATCATCGTGGACACTGGACAAAATAATCTCAGCATGTACTACTCAACTAATTAACTACTTTTCATGCATATGCAAATGTGCATGAACTATCGATCCGTCTTTTGGTTCCAAACTTTTCACTGATGCACAAACTACTTCATCCCCAATACTTGACCAGTCACATACTATCTGGTCAGGAAAAAAAAAAAAGAAAAACACAACTTCTGGGCTACCGCTGATGTATCTGTTTGGCATTTTCAGTTACCATGACAACGAGTGTTAGGCAGATGTAACCTAAGATCACCTTTAAGACAGATCCATATTATACAAGCTGACCTTGGCCGAAGCCTTATCGAGTATCAAAATTAACAGACGTTAATCTTGGCATACTTCTGGTCAGTCGTGTACCAGACAAATGATACTATTGATGAACTTTTCTGCTCATTCACATCAGTGCATAAGTTGGATTAGGAAATTCCACCTTTCATGATCATAAGCATTGTTTCTGGCCTTGCATCTAGGTATGACCCGAAGTCCTGCTCGCCACTAGCATTTTAAACTCATAATTGGCTGTCAAAAATCGCAGGGAGTGAAGTCAACGAATTGATCTACAAACTTGTACACGGTATCTTTCACTTCGAGGGTGTCAGTCATGCTACACTGAGGTCATTAGGGAGGGGCACAGACAGCTTGCTCAGAATAGATAGGTGAAAATTTCCTGTTGAAAGAGTACACTGACTCGCTCGCTTTGAACAACAAAAGTACTCTACAATGTACATATGGTAGTGTGCTTGTATCATGAAAGTTACGTTGTTTGTGTATGTAAGCGGCAATGACAGCGAATTTGTTTGTATTTCTGGAGAAAGTACAACAAAACAAGACAAGTTTTCAACGATTTTATGTGATGAAATAATTTGTAAGTAATGTACAGTAATCAGATCACCTGACAATAAGAATTTCTAGGCAGCGAATGGCGACTGGGTATATGTTGACACATGATCACATTGGCAAAAAGTTGGCAGATTTAGTTGCAGTATACAGTACTGCTCTCAAACCCTGCTGAAGCTGCACAAACGAAACTTTTTACCTCCACGTTTGATGGCTTTTTTTTTTTTTTTGTCAATAAATTTATGTGAAGACATGACTACAAGTTACTACCACAATATACAGGGCACAGAACCCATTGTTTTTATAATGTTGAACAAGGTACAGAACCTCTTGTTTTTAGCACGTTGAACATCTGGTCAGCCCCAGTACTTTACGCAATCCCGGTACTGACGCGCTGATTTTCCTGGTAGTGCCCGACCCTAAACTGTTGCCACCCACTGTAATGAGCACAGCAACCAGAGAGTGATAAGCATTGCACTATCAAAACCACAGATTCTCCAGGGTCTTCATTAATCGATACTTACATAACGGCACGCTGTCACGGCGGTACCCAGCCAGTCTCCAAGCGAAAACGCGACGATGCCTACATAAGCAATGAGCCATTTACTCTTCCAAAATTGCTTCATTCCTATAAGGTAAATCTGTGAAGGAGTACAAGTATATAACAGAGCTTCTTTAGTTGACCAAGGCTAGGAGAAGGCAACATGAAAGTGTAAGGCGATATTTTCATTTTAGGAAGGCAAACGCAGGATTGCACACCCACACACAAAAAAAACTGAGGCAAAGGTGTGACTAAAGCAGGCTTTTGAGAGTGTTTCTCAATGATAATCACCGATGCTGAAAACGTAACGTGACTCTTTCACCTATGCTTGTTACACTTATTGGCGAAAAATGTTTGTTTGCTTTAAGCTCAACAGGGTAATTAAAACTGCAATTAAAAAAGCCTTAAAAGCAGTTGAGACACATCCAGCTGAAATGTCTACATAAACCAGAATTGGTTAGACATGTTTTCCTATAACAATTCCAAATTTTTACAGCATTCACTCTTCTGAGTCACGAAATTCTGCTCTCTGAAAGATGTTGGCTGGCATATGACATCTCATAACATCACAATACTTAGCAGTGATTCTCAGATAACCGTCTGATTATAAGAGTGGCACATACGTTGTGCCACATACAGTGCAACAGCATTTGATCCGTACAGGTTACAATACAATATTATAGAAACTAACATTGAACTTCCATATTCAACATCATACATAAAAAAGGATGACATTTCAGATGAAGCATAATCTGTGCCACCGTAGACAGAAAAGTGGTGATGGTTCTCCCCCCTGATTTACAAAAAATTGGACTTGAATGTCAACTTTTCTGAGTTTGAAGTTGACAGCGACAATGTTAACATCCAAAATGAGTCAGATGTGGAAGTGTCGGTGATAGACAATGTTTTTCAACTAGCTTTTTTTACAATCAATTTTTCAAGTTGATTGAAACAAATTTTAATCCTTTAGAACGTACTTCGCTTAACTCTCACTTTCGACTCTGTGACTTTAAGCACCTTTGACTTAAACGTGACCAAAACGCAAAAAAAAAAAAAGGTGAGAGATGCTGCAGCTTAACAACGTTGGCATTGTCTCGAGAGGATGGAGATGTGACGTGACATGAGGATGTAAACTGACCTTAAGACTGACATCACCTGCGAAGATGATTAAACACAGAAGCTCAAAGAAAGCTGTAACCCAGCATGGGACCTTTACTGGATCGCCACGGTAATAAGGATCTGAACTCCATGTGAGGGAAGAAGGGCTCTCAAAGAATGCCAAAAGGTGTATGACGGTGATTGCTGCATATACCAACCTGAGGACAAATTACAATAAAGGTTAGTTGCAAAAAAAAAAAATGTTGAATGAGAATCAGTAAAAAGAAAAAAGATTCCTCTTCTTCATAGATAACATTCTGATGGGATAATGATAAATACAGACTGCCAGTTATTAACAAGTCAAGAGTGCAGGAATACATTCAGGGCAGGGCCCACCCTACCCCACCTCTTCCCTAGTGCTAGTGTGTATCAATCAACTGCACTGTAGGCATTCCAATACCAATACTTTTACCAGAAAGGGTGAGAGTTGTAGGATAAATGGTGCCATATACGTGGGAAAGTTAAGTTTCATGATAAAGGCATATTGCTCCAAAAATTTAAAGATCAGAAGAGGTGACGTTCTGGATTTCTGCAGATGCAGACTGCCTGACCTTTGAATAAATTTACATTAATGTAGCACTTTCAAAAAGATGTACAAGAGTTCGCTTAATTAACATTAACTTAATAAGATAGCGTTACATTGCAGTACACCTCACATGAAAGGTCTCAAAAGAATGGCCTCAGAATGAACAAATGTGCAAAGTAAAAGACAGTGAAGCTACGAACATGGTGCCAATACAGTCACAGAGCAAATATACTAATGTGCATGTCCATGGTTTAACGTGGACTGGATTCGTTGATTAAGTGGATCTGTATAGAACCAATAGCTACGTGGGCATTCACACCTGCTAACAGCAGGCTGCTCTACATTACCATAAAGACTAAATGAAATTATCTATACTGCACTCCGCTCTGAAGTTAAAGAGTTTAGATTAAGCCAATACTCTAAATGTACTCTTTTTTCACTGTCATAAGCAACCACGAGCAATGTGTCTGTGTCATCTCTTGCTCTATAAACATCTTGCTGTTGGTTCGACGTCGGTTTTCAGACGGCATCTACATCCATCCCACGTCCACTGCATTGTTGTTTGCAAAAATGTCCAACATTGGATTGACGTCACCAAAGATGGCCATCTGACATCGTTTGGACCAAAACCCGACCCTTTGATGTCCATTTAAGGTCCATTTGACATCAGCAACAAGACTGCAATACTTTTTTACTTCCATCTGATGTTGTTTTCCAGTCTGAGAAAGGATGTTCCTTAGAACGATGTACGTTCGATATCAGATTTACCCCTGACAAATACCCCACCTTAATCCAACCACTTGGACCAAAAATCGATGTCCAAACGACTTCAACATGTTTACAGGGTGAGCACTGAGCGCTTACGATAGAAATACACTACAGACAACAAATTTTAGCATAGGATCTGGTTGTCTGTGAAACATGCCAACCGTGATTCTAATTCTCTCCTTACCAGACGATAGGGTAGTTGTGAGAAAGACTTAGCGATAACTTTCTCTCATCAACTTTCTTTCACGCTAACAAATGAGCAGAGAACATGCATGTGACTTATGAAGACTAATAAAAAAAAGTAACTCAATCTAATGCAAACTTTGATTCACTTTATCCCTTCGTCCACAGGAACAACAGTTTAAATATGAAGTGTTTAATACTTGTGATAGCAATAATGTGAATTTAAAGTAAAATTCAAAAGATATTGTAATAAAACCCTTGACAGTTTAATCTAGTCTATCCATGTGGCATTTTACAACTACACATGTGCAAACTAAAAAACGCTATCGTAAGTACAATACACTGTATTTACCATTGTATAGGCTTTGAGTAGTAAAGTCTGTAGTACCAGAGTGAAGAAGGATCGATTTTGTGGTTGATACTACGGTACTTTACAGCATCTTCAACGAAGACAACAGCCTGGAGTAGGGCAGTGGCATCTGTAAAAAAAAAGAAAACAATGATATAAATTCTTTCAGTCATCCAAATAATTTTACTTTTTAAAGTTAAGACCATTTGACAAACATGCATATTTGTGCATATTCCTAGCAGTTAGAGAGTGTGTCTGATGTAAAAAAAAAAGGAAGAGATATGGCAGTCAAGCAATGATGAAAGCAGTCTTGGTGGCATGTTAATTAATATGGATTAATATGGATGAAGGGGATAGTTTAAGAAAGAAAAGTAAAAACTTCTCACATGGTTCCTGAAAGTATGTAGGCACTACAAGCATATGCCAGTCCCTAATGTTTTTCTCAATTTACCAAAGCAACATATAAAGACAACCATGTGATCATCATGGGTAATTTTCCATTTTATTGCACCGCGACAAGGCATCAATATGCATGTGCAAGACATGGTAAGCAATAACATTAGTCTGATATTAACTGCTCATATATATCATCTCTACAGTTTTGGCAGGAACAACTTAAAGGGAGTGACTCATCACTCCAGACAGTTCCAATTCTCCCAACCACTTACTTCTAGTCCCTCCCACAGCCAGTCAAAAACACCTCCACATGTGTAGAATAAAAACAATCAGCCCATGTGTATGCTGTTCAGTATGAGCAACAGTGTTTTTTATTACGATCACAGAACTTGCATCCCAGGGACGCAGCTACCTTGCAAAGCTTGCGTCACACCAAATTTCTTGCTTGTGCAGATGCACTGAAAGTTCATGGTGCACTTGCGCACTGTAGCACTAGCCGGACCTACTGTACACTACACTATATCTGGTATACCATTGTTACAAAACAGTATGGTATGCAAAATGAAAAAAAAACATGTCTACCTGTAATCAAATACTGTAGCTTCCTGCCATCCATTCCCAACTACTTCATAAGGGCAAAAACAAAAAAGAATGTAAGAAAATATGAAAACCATAGTGTCACTGCCCAGGCTAGTCTGTATTTACTCCAGCAAACACCAGCTGACACATGCATTCAGTTTGTCTATTACATACCTTAGCTTTCACACTGTAATGTTAGTACGCTTAAAACTACCACACTGCCTGTGAACCAGATTGTACAGTACTTCACACTTGGTTCCAAAAAGTTTCACAAACTTTCAAAGTACACAATGTTTCACAATATTCTGCAATCTGTCACAAGGACACCCAGCCTGCCAAAATTAGACCATTGAATGAGGGCTGAGATGCTTACCATCAGGTTATGATTTATGTGTACTAAAAATGTTGCAACTTATAAACAACTACTCACTGCACAGAGTTTACACAAAGCTACAGACAGAATGACTTCTGCAGAACCTTGTGTTGCTTTGGTACAGAAAGAAAAATGTTTCCAAACTGCAGAACATTCGCCAATAGGATAATCGGAATTCCTTTTGACTTCATGGGGAAAAAACAGACAAAAAACACTTTCTTGTACTGCTGCTTATAAGCATGTTTGGGTACATTTTAATGTGAAACTGACAATTATAGTATATTATTATATGATTGGTTAGATTCTGCAACTGCTCTCGATTGGGACTTCTGAGAAGAAACATACAGAACAAATTTGCTGACTTTATCACTCTGTATTTAGGGGAACTCCAAAGCAATATTGGAGGGGGGAGAGGAGAGAAGTAAATACTCTAAATGTGGTTTTAAGGAATTTATCATTGGTAATTGAGAAAAGAATAATGTTGCATCCTTCGGATGAAACTAGTTGGAGGAGTTTGCATCCCAGGGTGAAAACTTGCCCCCTGAAACTTGGAAGCAGATCCTGTCTTTGTAAAAGTGCTGTGCTATTCTGCATCTCTAAAATTTGCAGAGAGTCAAAGAGGAGAAAACCAAGTGAGAATTCTGCTTACCACTAGAGAAAATGTAGCTTGGGGTGATGGATGTCTGCCTTTAACTTTACAAACAAATCCATACATTGCTAAGCAAGTTGTCTGACAACCATCTGAAATTATTACATCTTTTTCAACAATAGGCCTACTCCATGAATACAAAGACAACATTACAGCAATGCTGTGAGATAATCATTTGACTGGGTTTCAAACATTGACAGCTATTAAAAAAGTCACACTTGCAGGATGTTGGCCTCATTATGGAATACTTTCCCCACCACTGTTAAATGTACAGTAACCCCTGTGAATGAAAAGGTGGCTTCACAGTTGGCAAGATTGTCTACCTTGAAGTTGGAGTCACTCTGTGAAGTTGGGTGAACCTTGGGTGGTTTATGTCAGGCAGGGAGAACCTATGTTAATGTCAGGCAGGGGACGTGTGCGTACATATTCATGTAAAAATAATCCAGTATAGCAAGAGTATAGACTTGTCTGTCACAGAAATTTTTACTATGATACAGCCTCAGAGAAGAGGTTCCCCGAAGGTTCTCAGGTAAGACATTAACGCTGTACATTGGTATATGTAAGTTAAAGAATTAAAGGTCCATCAAAATGCCTTGTGGTGCACTAGATTCTGCATAAACATACTGAATAGTTTGCAAATTTTGATTATAAATTGTACTTTAATGCAGAGTGTGCAGATCAAGTAACAATAAACAAGCAAATCGCAGTGAAGAGAAATGATCAACTGCTTTTTTATGAAATCCTTTTCTTCGTATTTTCTTTGTATTTTACTGTATTTCTGTTCTTCAATGCAAGCTATTCAATATTCTTACCAGATAAAAAGTTTAGAACAAAGGGAACCATAGTTAGTTAGTGTAGTGATGTACTTTGAGTTGTTCATTGCTTTGAGTTTGTCACTCCAAAAGAGATTTTATATAAGCAGTGGGCTTTAAAGAAATATCTTCATGTAAACAAAGCCAAGCATGAGATGACAATGCTCAACTACACAAGATATGTCAAAGATAAGTAATGCAATCATATCACTTGTGATTTCTTTGAAGGGACAGACTTGAAAATGTTTTGCAAATTTCCGGCTCCCCTACCCATTAATGCTAACCTACTTTCCTTTTGTATGCCTTCATTTCTAAAATAACTTGTAATCATGCAATATATTGGAATATACATGTGTTTTCGTATCTGAAATATTCTTTGTTAATGGTAGAAATGAACTGATACCCAGCCTAGTATCCAACCCAATGTACAGTATGGGTGGCCTTAGATAGTCTCCATACATTTTACAATAATGTTAAACAATCCTACCCCAAGGTGATAAAAGATGGTGATGTGTTTGCCATTTCGATGTACTGTATTAGAAAGTTTCCAAATGAAAGTTCCTGTTAATACATTTCTATAATATTTGAAAACAAATGACAATTTCACAGCTTAATGACTTTTATTACAGGGAGATTATTATTTACTGTATATTACAGTACCAGCCTCTTCATCTGTCTGATCTGGTTTGCAATATTTTTCAAAAAACAAGTGTTACCATATCCCATTCCCTTTCTCTGGTAGGTGACGTCAAGTTTGAAAGCTAGGAATAGGCTCTCCTACAGTAATTCAGAATAGAGCAACTATATCGCTTAGAACATGTCCAAAGATATAAAGATAGCAGGAATTGGATGAACAAGGGCTTCACATTAATACATACGTCCCCTGATTTAGTGTGGTTGCAACTGTGATACTTGGCATCTGGAAAAGCATTGCATCCTTACCATTTAAATTGCCATATTCAGGTTGGAAAATAATCTCCAGGGCCAAAAGTGGAGCAATCTTACACTTGTGGTATCCATTTTGACAACACAATGTTCTAACTGTAAGTCCTTCCCTTTTTTTTCAATGTGTGTTTTGAGTATTTTCCAAAATCACTTGAATATTCCTACATAGACGTCCCACATTCCACCCACATGTACAGTATATGCAATTTAACTGTTATCAATGAATGACACATACTCTAGAGAAAAGAAATAAAGTTGTATGATAGTAAAAGATTTAGGTCCAAAAGTTGTTAACAGTGGGTCTTTTCCAATAACTGTAACCATTTGATGTGACTTTTCAATTTAAGGAACAAAAATAAACCTTACAGAAACGGTATCACCTGAATTTAGATGTATTCCATAACAACACTTGTACGAGCACTGGTCAGTGCCGTGTCACTTGTCTGTTTTTGTTTGAGGAATGATTTTATGGAAAACCATCGAAAAGTGTTTATCATTATAAAGTTAACCTTTTGGCACTCCATAGATTTCGGCTCAATACACTTTAGTGCTAGTTTTCATCACGCACAGTTTAGCTGGGTGAATGAAGATGGATACGCAGAATGAGGTACAAAGCTTCAGGGTTTCTGAAGACAAAAACATCACGTTCAGGGATATCGGTGGATAAAGCAGTTATTTGATGGTGGAAATTACACACTCAGCTTTACAGGTACATATCAAACTTTGCAACAATGTAAATAATAGGATCAGGAAAGAAAAAGGGTGGAAAAATTGATGTCCCCCCTCCATGCAAGTTACTGTACATAGCAGTTGATCACAAAATCTTTTCAATTTGGATTCATTGAAACTCATCAGCGGAATCTTGCATGAGCACAATTTTGTAAGTGAAGTACTGCAAGTAATTTCCTTTATATATGCTGAAGGGTTAGTGAATATACTCGTGTATTCCGCTTTTTGAACGAAAAATGGTTAATGGACATTCAGTACTTTCTCACCTCAGAAATCGCATACCTACTGTAGGCTAGGTCCGTTACTGTAGGGAAGTGTAACGAGGTTAGGATAGAAGGAAAAACTGCTGCCACTATAGACGTAGGTCACACTCATGGAACTCCAGCAAAAACAAATGCCTGATTTGGTACTAAGTTGTAGGCCTATCCTAACTAACCTGTCCACACAAAAAAAGTAGAGAGATACTTCCTATTCAACTATAGAACCATGAAATGCGGCGTAAAATAATCAAGAAAACAAAACAAAAATCACTTAAATCAGTGACCAGATGGCTGCAGTATGATTTTTTTTTTTGTGATATTATTTTTCAACTGTTCAGGCGACATTCACTGTCCATTACAAATTACCACTGAACAGTGCACAACAAGGTTGTACGTAGTTAGCTATCTACTGCAATGCTGAGCAGCTGTTCGCATGTGCCATTCGTAATGCTCAGTTAATTGCAGTCTACGTTACTGACACACCTCCCTCTCCATCTAAAACATGTATGTTATTTTTTCACAAATCTTTCTAGGATCTTCCGAAGAAACATCACATTTTCGGAATGAGCTGGATGGTTTTCAATTAACCATAGCATTTTTGAAAGGTTAAACAACCTTGTTCTGTTTGATGAAGTACTTGGTTTCTTCAATGTTACAAAATCTTAAAAAAGAAACATGCGCCAGCTTTCCTGACGGTGAGAGGTGAAAGCTAAACTAGTAGTGTAGGTGACCTACAGAAGTATAAAATGTAAAGCTTATGAAACTAGGCTATAATTAATCACTTTTTTGGGGATGAGCTGGGTGGTGTAATTTTACAAGTTTTTTATCATTTGAAAGGTAATAAAACACAGATTCTTAATCCCTGTGAATGGAAATGTTTAATTTTAAAAATGATTATGAAAATACAACTTAATGACTGTGTACAGTACTTACATTTAAAACCTTCAAAATCCCACCAAAGTAAAAGTTATGTGCTCGTAGGTACTGCTAAGTGCTAAGAAGACTATAAATATTAAAATTGTTAGAATATGTTGCTTTTCTATCACATTTGTATGTTGGGATTGGGAACCACTTAATTAACCATATTCCAATGTTACCCCCACTGCAACTTGAGTCAGATTTTGGCTAGTGAGTAGTGGACTGCACCTGAAGGTGGTCATGCTCTAAGGCATTTTACACAGTGTTTTCACAGCAGTGACAATACAGCTGTAAGTCATCGACAAAACTTCATTTTTGGAAAGAAAGCCCTACAAATGAACAAATTGTGTATGACATATGATTTTTGTGTTTATTCAGGGTATCTGAGCTGCATTTGGAAGCCTGAGCGAAAGGGTGAGGTTTTGAAAGATTCTGTGCACAAAATTGACCGTGCAAGTTTGTCGATGCTGTTATCGTATGTGTTGACCACACTACCCTAGCTAGTAAATATAGGGCCTACATCAACTCAGTCAACGGTCTAGCAATGTATAATAAACCAGTGTATGTCTCCTAAAACTGGTTCCATAAAAATCGAACAATGGTCACCTTTTCATGCTCAACGATTGTAATATAACATAGCTAGACCTACGTTACTGCCACAGCCTATACTATGCCATAAATAAGGCCTAAGTTAGTGCCTAATGTTAAGTCACCGCTTACGGTATCAGCTGTACCACTGCCAATACCATGATTTCCAGACAAGTATTCGTGAAACTGGTGCTCATTATACCGTTCGAACCAAAAAGTTGCTCACCACAGGCATCCACTCGCCCACTACGCAACACTGTTTCATGTTCAAAAAAGTCACTTCTTTCCATGTCATTAGATTGGTCCCAAAGTGGTTCATAAAAACGATCTTTCTCTGACTCAAGGGAAGACGCCATCGTGTTCCCAAACTTATGAAAATTATGATACTTAGAAAATACTACAACTTGTAGAGCAAGCCCAACAACGTCTCCTGTCTCAAACAAACTGTGGTTTTTGTGTGAGTGACCGAGTGTCATGTGACTATACAGTCAGCCGGTAGTACTGTAAAAAGTCAAAAGGTAACAAGCACGTGTACGCTACGCCGCGTGTGCGCTTTAGTTGTCGCACTACATCGTTTCATGGTGTGTGGTATGATGCAATTATTCTATTGAATTTCGAGGCACTCTAAAATGCCCGGCCATAATCAAGTCATAGAAGCATGCATGGGCATTGAGTATTTGCTGTGGCATAGTTGTATGAAAATTCGCGCAGCTAACGTAAAAACCTTGGAGTTTCTAGCTTCTGGAAATTCAAAACCCATATGAATACAATACTCTTGTTTCAGCAAGTCTGAAGCTTCTTTTCACTATAATTTGACCCAATCTGGTAGGAGTTGTATCTCGAAATGTGTTATTTTAACCAACATTTGCTTGAGTTAACGATACGATGTAACCCTGCCAAACTTCGCGCACCTCACTAACGGTAGCATGACAATCATTACATGAAGGGTGTCCATTTTAAACAAATCCTGTGCCTAAACCTACGGCAAAAAGGTGTGAACAATCTAGCAACAAGAATGGTTAGGAAACATTCCATTTAAGAGTCAAAATCACGATTTGAAAATCTGTAACATTCGCCGGAAACTGCGAACAGGATGCTCTAAAAATAATGTGAAACAAGTCCAGGCTGGCATGAAAATGATGAGTGGCTAAATGAATGCTACAAGTAAATCATCTAAATTATCAGATACATCGGTTGAGTATGCAAACAAACTAAATGTGTTTTATAATAGGGTTTGACTGTCATGATTTTTCTAGAGAAGCTGCTGATTTACAGAATATTCTATCTAGATCTGAGACAAATTCTCACTCATTCTTAACTGTATCGGTAGATGAAGTTCGTGGAGAATTTTCTAAATTAAATTCATCAAAAGCGGCTGGTCCCGATGGATTACTACCATGTGTTGTTAAAAATTGTGCCAATGAACTTGCCTACATATTTGAAAGTATTTTTAATCTCTCATTTAGAACTCAGACTGTACCAACTGTTTGGAAACAGTCTTGCATAATTCCAGTTCCCAAAAAACCTATTATAACGTGTTTTAATGATCTAAGACCTGTGGCATTGACATCTGTAGCAATGAAAATATGCGAACGATTTCTCTTAAGTTTCTGAAACCAATGGTCAATAATTATCTAGATCCATTACAGTTTGCTTACAGGTCCAAGCGTAGCACTGAAAATGCTATTTTATACACTCTGGAAAACTTATACTCTCATCTTGAGTATACAAAATTGGGTTATTCGTCTAGAATTATGTTTTTTGACTTTTCATCTGCTTTTAATACTATTCAACCCCACATTTTAGCTCGTAAATTATTAGAAATGAATGTTCGCTATGATTTTATCCTACGGATTTTTAATTATCTTACTAACAGGTCTCAATATGTTAAAATCCGTTCATCCAATAATGTTTCAGATAGCATTACTTCAAACACCGGTGGGCCACAGGGAACAGTTTTAGCTCCATTCCTTTTTACCTTATATCCATCTGATGCAAGGTCAACCAATAGTAATTGTGCACTTGTAAAATTTGCAGATGACACTGCTTTGCTAGGTTTGATTAAAAACGATGATGATACCGCTTATTTGGATCAGATTAATCATTTTACAAACTATTGTGATCAAAACTTTTTAGAACTTAATGTTAACAAGACAAAAGGAATGGTGATTGATTTTCGTAAGTACCATGTTGTTACTAATGAGGTTATAATTAAGGGAAGTGTTGTGGAAAGAGTAGACAATTATAAATATCTCGGGGTTCTTTTAGATAGTCGCCTTTCCTGGCACGATCACATTGACATGATAAAGAAAAACCTTAATTCTGGGATGTATTGTCTACGTGCAATGAACAGGTTTAATGTTCAAAGCAAAATTCTTGCCATGTTTTACAAATCTGTTATCTGTGGGGTCTGGCAATAAAATTTGGTATCGTGGGGTGGTAATGTTAGAAAAGAAGATGAACAACGTATTGATGCAATGATAATACAAGCAGGTCGTGTAATTGGAATAAGTCAGCCATCCATGGGCACATCCTACAAAGAACTTCTTGGGGACAAACTCGACAATATTCTGCGTAACGATGAACACCCTCTACATACATACCTTGATAGGGCAGTGATACCCCGAAGTGGTAGGATGAGGTTGCCTTTGGCTAATACAAATAGACACCCCGCGTCATTTACACCACAATGTGTTAAACTTCACAATTTGAATTTTAAACGTTCCTAAAGCTTGCCATTAGGACCTTTTTTACCCTTTTTACACTTTGTCTTATTTCTTTCTATTGCCTATATTTTTATTGTTTTGATGTCTTATTTCTGTGTATATTTTTCTGTTTTCTTACGTTGTAATTTGTACTTGTGCAATGTTGTCTGTTTTATATGTTTTTACTGCTTTATGTTTTTGATTTTTTTTTTTTTTTTTTTTTTGCGAGCACTCAGTTACCCCTGTGGGGTTCAATAAAGTTGATCTTATCTTAGGCTTCGCCTACCTCTCCTATGCAAATGCAGTACTGTAAAGTTGACTAAGCAGGCAAGGGTGATTAAATGAACAGTGTCTCAGCTTTCCTGACAGTCATTTCAGGGCATGATAGTCAAAAATTTGACCAGCTACCTAGGTCATTGCATTTTAGGGCTTATTTTTTAAGGGTGCGCGAAGTTTGGCAGTGCGCGAAGTTTGGTGTATGCACTGTACCAGGTTTTTATCGATTGATGCAATTGTTACCATGTTGCAGGGATAGTTGTAGATACTATGTTGGCGACTAAAATATGTGAATGATAAAAAGTAAAACATTGCCCCCCAAAGCAATGTAGCCATTAATTCATTTATGAGGGTGGCACAGAACAGGGACACTTATTAACTTTGACCATAACAGATAAAAGTGCAAATTGGATTTTGATGCCCTACTCAACTGGACAAAACAAAACAAAATGACAGCAATATAAATATGAGAAACAACATTTTAATGTGCACCTCGAAAAACCTGGACTAATTGGCTGTAAAAGCTTCCATAAATAATGATTAATCACACTGAACTTTACTTAAAACTGCATACTGTATGTCTATATTATTACGTGTACCCAGTACGTGTACAATTTTTTGTGGGGGGTACGTACCCTGTCCATTATGGTCTTACCCCATTACCTCATGACATTATTTTTCACTTGCAAAAAGGAGGTTCCTTAGAACAATCTCTGATAACTACCTGACTGACTGGACCAAAAACCTACGTCCAACGGGCGGCAAAATGTTTCCAGGGAAATGTCTGATAAGACTGTTATGCAATTGATAAGATTGTTATGCAATTGATTCCAACAAAAGCTCATTTTCTTAGTATTATCAAAAGAAAATAGTAGGCTCCTATTTCTTAATTCTCACTTGGTACATGTTTATCAACTAGCGTTCAATGTTCAAGTCAGCATATAATTTGCATCCATTTGCAGTCCCCAACTCCATTAATCCCCATCATTAATTCATTTCTCCTCAAATATGGTAGAAGCATGATTTACTTTGAAAATAGTCAAACTGGCCAAATGGTACTTTCTTCTTAGTGATAACAAAACAGGATAATCTTATACCACCATAAGTTGGTGTGTAGAATAAAAACTCTCCAGAGGGCCTAAAACAGTACTGCCCTGGTGTTCAAAGACACGTTCAGAGTCAGGAAATTGGAAAGTTGTGCGTCTGAAAAGGAAATCATCCTGTGCATGAGTGGATTGTGACAGAGGACATTACAATTTACCGAAAGAAGGAATATTTAATGCTCAGAGCCTTGTGTACCTGAATGGACAACACTTTGCTCATGAAACCAGACTGTCCTCGTGGAAAGTCGAAGGAATAGGTCATCCTGCAAATTCCTCCTGTGGCCTCCTCCCCTGGCGCCGTCCCCTCCGGATCCCCTGCACCCCCACCAGCATAGGCTACTCACTGAACCATTATTGCTCTCGGTACCATGACAACCAAATCTAGACAATTTCCCCTCCTTAGAAGGGACTTCCATTCTTTATATGTACTATGCAAAAAAATTTTGCTCATTATCATATGCACTATAAACTGTTCTTAGCATCTACCAGGGGCATATAAGCACATTTCCCTGAATTTACTGGAAATCCTACCGACCTGCACTTTGAAAAGCAGTTTCCACAACTATGGACAACATTGCACAACTTCACCTTGTGAAATTTTTTAAAAGTCTTTTTGTTGACTTGATTCAACTTCTTGTCCATCTGCTCTTCAATTTCATTGATTAATCTCCAGAGAGAAAAATTTTCAGTGTCAGCACTCAGCAGTGTCTGACTAAGAATTTCAACAAGAATCTGAAATGTGCTTCACCATCACAAAGGGGATAATAGTTGTCAATTTTCTTGATCAACCAAAATGAGGGCAAACAAAATCATGAAGTATTTTGAAAAGTTTATTGTCTCTTCTGAAAGAGTAGTGCGAGGTTTTAAGCAAACAGACATTGATTTCATGCAGAATACCGTAATTTTTTCCCTGTATTACCACACACACAGACAGACAGACAGACAGACATACATACGCTTGACAGACTCACAACATAAATCAGGAAGGTGATGGTTTTCAGGTGAGTTTTAGTACATTGATCTAAGCCATGCCCATCCACACAGCAGCAATTTTCTTTTCCTTTATGGATCAAAACACTGTACCTAATTTATATATACCACTTTCAGTTTTTTTCAAGCCACTTCACAATTAAATACTTGTCTCTTAAAGTGGACAAGTTTTCAAAAGCACCTTTGGTTCTTTCATCCTCTTTCGTATGCAGATTTCACTCTCATGACTAGAGACTTGATTGGCAACTCTGCATGTGACAATAAAAGTGAAACCCTCAGTAACCTGACCTTTGACGGAAAAAAAACACAAACAAAACAAGTTCTTTCTCTTCGTTAGAAACCGAAAGATGAGCAAATTGCAGTCGGTCTACGACAAGCTTCGCTGCTTGAATGAGTATTGATGCCATATGTTACCTCTTGAGTAAACGACTATCCAAGTTCAAACAACAAATTTGAGGATAATTACTTTTATTTTTATTAAATCCTTTACAACAGGATCATTTCAAAGATGATAACAATGGACAAAAGTTCTTAAAGGGGTTCAGTGAGTTGGTTCACAAATTTCACAGTATTTTTCACACCTGTTGAGTGTTACTCATAACTTTATTGTAAATGGCCAAACTAAAAGATTCTGAACATCTGACACACAAGTGAAGCAACAATTAACATTCAAAATCACTGTGACCAGGCACTTTTTACTGTAAGGTATTGACCGTATGCAAACCTGTTTGTTAAAACTAAGCTTTCTCGCATTTTCAGTGACTATGAACGGATACATGATTAATGTGGTTACTTACAAGTATTGGTATGCAGTGATATCAACTCAATATAGCCCCTTTAAATGTTGGTATTTATTTCCTTATCTCAGATATCAAGGTTGCACAAGGACGTCATACTACAGAAACAAGCATGTCAAACCTGCCTTTCTGTTTGTGATTATGTAGCAGAGGTACACCAAAATTGTACAACAGTAATGTATCTTATCACTTCCTCATTTAATACCTAAAGCTTCAATTTCTCCTGAATTAAATTATTAATTTACTCTGCCCCTTGTTGATATTGACAAGACACTTGGCACATTAAAACATTTTTTCAGAGAGTAAATACTTACCATTACGGAGGAAATGTGTGTATGAATTCACAGCCCTTTAAAAAATTTGACCACAGCTTACAAAATACCCAAAGTGAATGACCTCCATAAGGCTCTGTTGTATTAGCAGGCCTGAAGTATGGGAGGGGTCAGGGTGACACTGCTCCTAAAACATATTTTACCCCCCAAAATTTTTGGGGGAGTGATAAAACTTACAAATGCCATGTCACATGTGCCGCTGAGCCTTCCCCCACCCCACCCTCTCCGCCTATTGCTATTTTCCTTTCTACTGGCATGTATATTAACTATAAATTAAAAAATGGATTCCATAAGCTTAACATACATGTACTGTCTATAGTATAACATTTGGTGCCAGAATTTGTAGTTCACTTGGACGATATTAACACTGCAACTCAGATGACCAAGTAGAATACACTGCACATGAAGATGACGGTTTCAAAAAAAAATTTGGAAAAAGTTGCCATCATCTCAGCCATTGGCCGATAGTTAGACCTACAAATAATATTCTGTTCAATGGCGCAATTTTTTTTTTTCTTTTTTCATCGCAGTTGTCACTTTATTCAAATCACAAAGTACAAGGAAATTGCACCACATCAAGGACAAACAGTCGAAGTGTTTACATAACACACTTACGACAGGGAATGCGACCTGGAACGCAGGCACGCAGCGATCGAATCGTCCGAAAATGTCAGCGCAGTATCCTTATGTAAACACAGATTTACAGCTTTTGTTTGTTTTGGTTCTAATTTTAAAATCTTTCAAACTTTGCAAAAACAGCCTCAAATTTCCTTAAAGAAGGATATAAATATTGATGACGTGGTCACAGCTGAACTATCACAAACAAAAGGAATGATGCAATTATTGAAAGCAAGCTTGTATTCATCAAACAAGGACCAAACAAGACTTAAGACTGAAACCACAAAAAAATTGTAATGGTCTTACTTAAGAACAAATATTTTTGCTCACACTCCAGGAAAATGAACTCCCAAACTGTTGGCTAGACTACTGAGTCCAGTCACTCTTTATGATGCACTTGTCAACTACATGACTCACATCCCCAACATTTACACATGGACAAAGTAAGGTAATCCACACGTGAATCAAATGTACTTGAATTGTCGAACGTCCTACTGAACCCAGGGTCAGGCCTGACCCAATGTGCATCGGGTCTGTACACAACTATAATACTCTGCAATGAAAGTTTTGGGTGTTCAAATGTGGGTCGGTCAATGAAATGATTTTCTCCGACAGTTTTGGGACCCAGATGTCAATCACTTTATGTACGATGGAAGCGAAAAAAACCCGTATGACGATATCGTATGAAAGGAATTTCAGGAACCAAAATGTATCAGAGTGGTTTAACTGGCAGTGTACTTTCAATGTCATTTTAATGTTAAACTTCAGAGATTTGTTTTTATAAAAGGACCATTCCTTCATTTGTTTATCAATCTATCATCACTTCGTTAGACCCTGCTGTAACCAAGATGTCAGTCACTTTAACATATGATGGGAGTCCAAATTACCAGTGTGACAAAAATCCATGAATTGAACTTCAGAAACCAAAACCTACCAGAGTGATTTAACTGGCAGTGCACTTTCAATATCATTTTGATCTGATACTCTACAGAATTTTGATAAAGGAAACATTTGGTTTAATAGTTGATCAATCTAGTTAAAGGATATTTACATTTTATACTGATAGGAATGTACAGTGTTATATACAGTACATACAACATGATGAATAAAGGCTATCTTTTGAATACATTACGAAGAGAAGATAAAACAACATGGAATTAAAGACAATTGCCATTAGCAAGGTATAAACATCAAGTTTAGCCAAAACATACACATACATACAACAACACAGCTCTTTGAAACTGGCACCTAATAGCAGCACCAGCAGTTTAAAAGCAAAATTCTCAAAACACAGCCTGGTAGGTTCCATTTCATTACATAAAGATACTTTGCAGTACACACAAACAAATAAAAAGGCAAAGGGCTAGAATGCTTTGCTGATTCACAATCATCCAAGGACTGGACTTAAGCATATTCTTTTTGGTTTCCCTAAAGTTTCAACTTACCAATAGTTTCTGAGCAAAGATATAACATAATTATGTTGTTAGCTTGTAGCAAACTTTTAAAAGTTTTATGAACAAGATGAGACTATACCCTCTAATGATCCTCAGCAGTCTCAAACATTGTTCAGATAGTGTTTCTCCAATGCAACGTGAACGTATGCTCTGCAGGACTCTCTGGTGACAAATTACAAAGGTGAAAGCGACATACAATCCTGATTGATCCTCCTTTGAAAATTAATGCCGCCATTATTCAATCTATAGACAGATCGACAAATGGATCCGTTCTTAGATGTATCCATCTTCAGATGTGTCGGACATTAGACAGATCTGTCACAAGATGGATTGGACAGATTTAGCATTAGATGGATCGATGGATAGATCGGTGATAGACAATTCGGTCATAAGATGGATGGCTGGTTAGATCAATCAACATGTATTGATTGGTAAATTGGCAACTAGATTGGTAATTGGTCCAAGCGATCATTTGATCAATCAATCAATCAATATATATTGATCCATAGAGGGACTGGCAAAGAGACACATTGGCAATTGGACAGAGCAGTCGTAAATGGATCAACCATTAAATGGATCAACTATTAAACAGATTGATCATTTTTCTATCATAATATTGATGAACAATACAAAATTGGTTGGTAAAGGTAAAAGAAATTAGTATCAGGTGGTGCTTTCAAATCTAAAAACAATTACACATGATTTCAAACCATTGACCAATATTTCATATTTAATTTTCATTTGCTGTTTCCAGTGAAGATGGTGGTTAAAATTTAAATCTGCTACCTTTAACAGCTGAAACCAAAAAGGAGAAAATGCTTATGACAAGGAAGCTTGGCACTGTGTAATGTTCACACAACACAGATTGCACCTGTCTGTGTGTGAATAAATATTGGCTCACATCTTGTGAAACTAAGATACCTTGTGCTCACTTTTTTGCACCAAGCCCTCTTTGAGAGAAAACTTTTTCCCTCCACATTATCTTCTAGCACACAGCAGCGTGCAATGAACACAAACATGAAAATACTACCAGGCTAGCTCCAGTAATCGAACAAGCAAAACTTCATTAAAAATGTTTCATTATGCGTCAGTTGTACCATTGAAGGTCATTTCAACAAAGTCGCATTTTCTAGGCAGAACCAACTTTAAATGACATATCAGAGGTATTAAAAGAAAAACATGTAAGATGAGAGTATTTAAAACAGAAAAGTTAAAAATTACTTGAAATAATGAATACATTTGTGGATGGCAGTTTGAATGGAAAAACTGTAAAATCTGAAGTGATATATCGCAAGGGCTCAGCACAGTGATCACCACAGAAATGCATCAAGAGGTTGTGCTTCCGAAAGACCATTCCGTATATTTTTTCTTCCAAATTTCCAGTACTGTCCCCAACAAAGGCAAGAAAAAAAAAAAACTAAACAGTCCACACTGGACTCACAAAAATCATGCCAGCTTGAAACCTATAAATGGTTACAACACTGTCTGCATTCTTCACTGTTTACTTCACGCAACAGTGGATCCACCCGCAGCCATAAGGTGACATGAATTGCACACTAGTGTTTCCAAGTTACAAAATGAAGTCAGAAAGTAATGGAGAGTAAAAAAGGAAGATAATAAAAAAAAATCTTTGAAGCAAAAAAAAAAGAAGTAAGGAATGTATGGATTCGCAAAGTAAGCGTTTTAGCACCGATTAAAAACAAATCCACTTCGTCTTTGGACGACATCACTTGACCAAGGTTTGCTGTAAATGGTGTTTGTGAAGGAAAATGGGTCATATTAGGCAGTTTCAGATTTACAATCAAGGTGACAATACCACTAGCATGGGTACAATCCCACTCAAGGACTTGAAGCAGAAAAGGTTAGCGATACCATAGACAATTATTTAACAATATTCAACAAAATAAAAACAGATAAGAGGCAGTCAATTAATGAATACATGAAGTGAATATAATGCATTTACATATTCTGCTAAAATGAAAGATTTCCTGAAGTTAGCCTTAACAATTTAATGTGTTACACCAAGGTACATGTGAGAAAGACTTCTGTTATGTTATGGTGATGCATTTGTAATATGGTGATGATGCTATGAAGGTGTTACGTCATGGATGGGTATCATGGTGACGGTGTTATGTAGTAGACCTGTACCAGAGTAAAGGTGTTACCATGGTGTTGTTATAGATCTGTACCATGGTGATGGTGTTATGATAGTGTTATTATAGATGGTGATATAGATGGTGCCATAGTGATGGTGTTATGAGATCTGTACCATGGTGATGTTGTTATAGATCTGTACCATAGTGACTGTATTATGATGGTGCTGTTATAGATCTGTACCATGGTGACGGTGTTATTTTGGTGTTATGTAATAGATCTGTACCATAGTGATGGTGTTATTTTGGCATCCTGTAATATATCGGCACCATGGTGATGGTGTTATTTTGGTGTTATTAAGAGATCTGTACCATGGTGATGCTTACAATTTAACCTGCAATTGAGAATCTTTGTACAGCCATCTTGTCACGAGCAATTTGATGCCGCAAAGTGTGTGGCTTGATGGAACACTGCTCAAAATGGAGCAGAGAGGATCAGCGACTCCATGAGAGGATATGTTTACAGATTTCAGATACATTATATCCTTTGTATATCCCCTTTCACATCACTGGTCTAAGCAGTAAGCATAATTAAATCATTTCGATTATGTACTGCAACCAGGGAAACAGATAAACGAGAAGGACGTCTTGGAACAGCAAGTGGAGCCCAAATTCTGCAGGGCAAAAGGCGTTCTCATGAAACCATATAACACAAACAAAATGGCATTTTTAGGGTTATGTATAAACTAGGCAACAGCTTAATGTTGGGATATAGTTTTCCCTGAATCGTATATTACCTTGGTTCAGCAAGAAGTTCTGATAAGTTTTCAAAAGGTTTGGGTGATGTGTCTAGTTAGATAACAAATGCAAATGTCCCTTTTTGAAGACAAAGACTCATCACCCCAGACAGTTTCAATTCTCTCAACCACTTACATCTAGTCTATCCCACAGTCTGTCTAAAAATTCCTTCACATGTGCAATCAAAACAATGGATCCCTGTGTGCACTGTGTAATATGGGCTAATCTGCATCTTTCAAATTTGCTCTAAACCAAAGAGTAGAACCAATTCAGAATTCTGCTATTTGGAAGCCAAAAATATAGCTTGGGAAAAGGAGTTACTGCCTTTCATGCAATTTGACAAACAAGACCGATATTATTAAACTAATAGGCTGATCTGGCTATACTGAAGAATGTGGCGTCTAATTAATATTCTTTCTAAAAACGAGTAACAAATTATACAGAACAAAATACACACCATCATATCACATGCTCATCTGTCCATATGGAATGTATCATCCTAATGCAGGAAATTGGAACAAATTTTTTTCATAAGCAATGTAACTTAGCAACCATAAAGTATGGCTCCCCATACTGCACATAGTTGAAAGTCCTACACTGTAAATATACAGTATGTTACATTTTTTCCTCCAAGGACATGTGACAATAGTATCGTCAAAGTGTCCTTGAAGAGAGTAGACATCGAGCCATTGTTAAGACACAGAAGGAGGAGATTGTACCTTCAAGATATGCAACGGGGTAAATTCTTTTAGAACAGGAATTGAATGTGGCATTGATTCTGCAAAATAATGTGTATAATGTATGCACTACGGTGATATGTGACGTAAGGTCTAAGGCTACAACATTTCACTTTTTACAAATTCATACACAAAGACCCATAATCTTCACACACACAAAATTGTGATTAATTATGTGATATAACGACTTAGGCCACAATCGCCACAATACAGATTATACCATCCATTCACAAAAGATCCATAACCTTCACACACACTTGGTACACCAGAACATCTTTTTAGGTTTGGTTCTTTTGGTTTCACCTTCGCTCTGATTTATACCTGCCACGAATGACGACGAAATCCTCCGAGACAGCTTCGCCAGCCTCAGTGGTCACATTCCTGCTGTGGAGTCTGAAACTAGTGGGTTCGTGTCGCACCAGATAGTGTTCCAGAGTGTCCCAGCCACCTCCGACTCTCACCATGACGTGTTTACCACGTAACATCTAAAATAAAAACAAATGTGATGAATATTCATAATATTTGACAGCAGAGAATGTAAAGAAGAGGGGGAAAGGACAGAAAGAAGGAAATTGGAAAGATATGGAAAGGATTAAAGAAAGAAACTAACAGAAGGACAAAAAGGACAAGGGAGAGACAAAGGGACAAGGAAAACAAAGACAGTGACAAAGGAAGGACTAAGAATGAAGAAAGGGACAAGGAAGACACAAAGGAAGATACAAAGGGGCAGCTGAGTTGTGCTCTGACTCTCTTTGATCAAGCAATCCAGAGTTCACAAAGAAAGTAAAAATATCTTGCTCCAATTAATAGTGTCTTTCTTCCACTACAGAAGAAAAAATAATGGATACATGTTTCACCACTTTTCTCTCAATTGCGGACAAGAAATATGCGGGGCTGGGAGCAATGATTATACCTACTGATAAACAAAATCTTGAATTCTGAAGCAACTTTGCCCTGTCCAGAAATCAAACGTAAGTTATGGCTATTTAACCTCTGTTTGACCTCATGTGAACTTTGACATTTATGAGAATAAATAAATGCCCAGTTTGGTTACGTTTCAAGTTTGACTAATGCTTACTTCTTCAGCTGTTGCATTCAACTTTGACATTTCTCACCCTCTTGTGAACTCAACCCTACAACAAAACGAATGGGGATCCAATTCTCAGCAAAGGTGACCAACATCTTAGAAATCAACTTCAGACTTTTGTAACTGAAATGCACTGTGCCTAGGGCAGAAGAAGCTTTCGAGTAGCGCTACCAAATCACCATTGACTGAGATCAGATGCCGAGAACTCTAAAAAATGTCGAAAATCAATTCACTTTATAAACTGAAAAGCGTCAATTGGGGGAAAGGAACAAATTTTAGTTTCAAAACAAACATGGAACGAGGCATGAACTCCTTGGGAAGCAAGATTATCAGCCTGAATTTAAATTCATCCCTGATAACTGACTAGTCATTTCTCCTTTCTGGCCAAGTGTGTAATAATACATTTAATGGTTACATATCATTGATAAAGCTTCAATGTGTGCTGATCAATGAACCATCCATATTACATGGCTTAAGGCGTGTTCACACTACAACGATATCGGATCGGATTACGATCTGATTTTTTTCGTTTTTGGTAAATATCTTCTCCATCTCTGGTCGGAAAGAACCAAAAATTTGCCAACTTGTGTAAATAAATGATTTGTATTGTATGACTAAGAAAATTAAATTTATACTAATTATTTCATGACGTCACACCGACAGACAGCTTTTATCGGACCACGAGTGTCCGATAAAAGCCTTCTGTCGGTGTGACGTCACGAAATAATTAGATAACAGTTCATTTTCGTTGTCCTCTGGTACAAATCACATCTTTACAGAAGTTGACAAATTTTTGGTTCTTTCCGATCAGAGATGGAGAAGATATTTACTAAAAATAAAAAAAATCGGATCGTAGTCCCATCCGATATCGTTGTAGTGTGAACGCGCCTGTAAGCTGGTAAATATTATGCATAGTTCTTGGTTTCCAGCCCTCCTGTAGAATCAGGGTGTTGGAAATTTATCATTTCTGAGTTGCCACGACCTGCAGGGATTTCAAGGACTCTACTGATGTTAGCTGACCAGAATCAAACTGACTTTGGTTGAGTGGTGGCAGCATTCATTATGTCTCAGATTAACTGAATTACCTACAGTGACCTAAAATGACCTTTGACTGCTATGAAAGATTATAGAAAGTAATTAAAGACTAAATGGCTGCCCACATCACAAGTCTGAGGTTTGGCTTCTGAGAGGTTGTGCTAACAGACCAATACCTTAAACACACATACCATCCATGTATGAATTCACTTAACTGCTTAAGAAAAAAAAATACTGATGACTTTAGTGTGACCACTGTTTGGAAAACAACGTATACAAACGTATACACAGGCAAAATATCAGTAATGTGACCTATTTGTTTCAGGCAATTTTTTCTATAAAATGTAAAATGAACTTTCCTTTAATATCCAGACATCATGTCCAAACGATTTTTTGAAATCTGACCACCAAAAGTCTCCAATGAGTTTGTGCGTCTGGGCAAAAGAGGCACCAGATCGGTGATGAGGTAGTGTTACCAAGTTACCCTCAGATAAAACCAGAGTTGTTGATTTTTTCTTTTTTTAAAAAAATCATGCTTTAAAAAACCATTTAATCAAATAAATCAATTTAAATCAAATAAATCAATTTACATCAAATAAACTTGATTTAAATCATGATTTTTTTTTTAAAAAATCATGATTTTCAGCAGCTTGATTTAAATCAAACAACTCTGGATAAAACATACTTGCACATAACCAACCTAAGGTGACACAATCCCTGCTTTCACCTTGAGATGTTGTGACTTTTGATCTCCACCGATAAACTAAGATTTTTGGGGCAATCACATGAAATTATTTCTTTTTCAAGTTCACTGCTGGCGATACTGTTTGTGTGTTACTCACAGATTACAACCATCACACTTCCCCTCCCATTTCACTACACTGTGCAAAAATAGTACCATCTTTAATACCAAAATTCACAGAAAACGATAAATCTAAGTATTAAACAAAAGATACAGCAGTACAGCCCACACTGTAGTAACAATTTGACATCATATAGTCCCCCGCTGATGAAAGCAACACCAATCAACATTTTGCTCACCCGTATAAAGACTAGTTTCCCACAAATGTTGTACCTTCCTTCCGATATCCTGTGAACGTCGACCTTACAGTCTTTGGCAATACTTTGGACCTGTTATGAAACAAAATGATGACGATAAAGAGAATTTAGTCAGTAATGCCTCCAATTTCTTTTCTTGCTAATAAAGTGAAATTCTTCAAAAGGACATCAGTGTGAATGCAAGATATGCAAAAAGGATGTAAGAATTATGACTCATGTAACATGAACGGTACATACCAAGCTCCTAAAAAGCCAGTAGCACAGAGTAGTTAATGTCGTAAGTGTGACTTTCTTTATCAAGCGTCATCAGTTGAAATAAAACACAGACAGACTATCCAATCTGGATTGTCTCAAAGAAAATTAAAATGCTATCAAACAATTGGACATGTGGATACTCATTAGTTCATTGCCATCATCTGACCGGCCATTACACATTGTGCTAGGTGATCTGAAACATTTGACTTTTCATACAACACAGGTCAACCTGTGACATATTTTTGTGCGAACACTCAGCTATCTGTGTTGTGTTTTGAGATGTATAATTTTGTGTGACATGTTAGTATCGAATACTCAATAAAATCTTCAAAATAATACATAAATATGTACTTAAATATGTACATAAAGATCAAGTCATTTAGACAAAATCCCAGTGCTTGTGAAGAGAAGGTTGACCCATTTATGAACATTCCGTAATTTCTATTTTTATTCTTTGACGCTATGTTCATGAGTGAGGCATCCCCATCCGACAGAAACTGGGTCAATTACCTGTTTATCTAGCCTCTCGACCTTTGTTTTGTTTTTGGCTGACGGTGGCCTTGGGTTTTTCTCCTCTCTTTCAATCTCCTTCTCCAGTTTCAGGAGGGCCGGAGGATCGATGCTGTACTTGCATCCCATCCTTGCCAGTTCATAGATGCACACCAAGACATTCTTTGGTCCTTTCTGTAAAACTGATGCCAACAGATATGACATAATTCTGTTACTACGTAGTGTGACAAATTATAGCACCGCTGTCACATGGCATGGTGTAGCATAGCACCACTGTCACGTGGCATGGCACCACTGTCACATAATGTGGTATATCATAACACCACTTTCACATATCATGTATACCATAGCATTGCTGTCATGAAGTATGATATATCATAACACTACTGTCACATTGCATGCCACATCATGGTACCACTGCAATGTTGGATGACATACTGCATCACCACTATCACAAAGCATGTAATATCAAGACACAACTATGTCGCATAGTATAGGCAAACATTACTGTCACACAGCACAATATATCATGTCATCACTGTCACACAATGTGACATGTTACAAATAAGTCACATAGCAAAGGCATATCATATCACTGCCACCCCCTCAGCACCACTGTGAACAGATTTATTGAACAAGCCAAATCTGAGTCCCTAGAAAATTTCCAAACTATCCAGGTGGCAGAAATTTCCTTAACATAACTCTGTTTTGATTTTAATCTTACCCAGATCATCTGTTTCAAAGAGGCAGGTGTCCGCCAATCCGAACTCCCTGCACCAAGATAGGAATGTAGCTACATTATCTCTGGCAATGAAAGACTCTGGAGGGGCATTCTCACGGACTCGAATCTTCTTGACTGGGTAGTTCTACATGAGACGAGAAAAATGGACATCGTGCACATCACGCTGCCAAACAGTCTCAAATGGAAAGGGCAAAAATACTGACAAACACGTCCCTCGCCGGACAGAATCAGCACAACAAACACCATCACCTATGGCAACCATGATAACCAATCAGCGGCAGTTGTGCTGTGCTAATGGCCAATTCTAGCGGCATTTAGGTACTTCCATAACTTTAATAACTTGGATAACACTACTGGTAGACAGCACTTGTCATGAATTTCGCATGTTATGCTGAAACATGTTCTTAAGGTGCTTCATGAGAAAGGCATTCCAGCTAATCAATGGAAACTTGTCAAACATGCAAAATATGTGAATCATTCAAACTTATTGCTCCCTGCACACAAATGCATGGTTTTATCAACGTCCATCCCCTCCCCATTGAGTGCGGGACTCTAATATTATGGCTACCGATTTGTATACCTCACTGGAGAGAGGCAATGCAGTTAAAGATTCTTTGTTCGAGGAAACAACCGTAACAATGGCTGATGGGGACTCAGAGCTGCAATGCTAAGATCAATAAAACACAGAATACCTGACGTAGCAGACTGGTACCACAGAATATCAACTTATCATATTAATGATATCATATTAATCTTACATTGTTATTTTTTCCAGTCCTGCAATGCTCTGCCACCTTCTGTTGTATCAGCTGGGCCAGCTTACAGAGCAGGACACCATTGGCGAGGGATTCAATGAAGTTATCGTTGGTTATGTGAACACCTTTGAAAAGAAAACAAAATGTTAAGCCTGTTGGGTGAAACTATCTGCAACATTTTTAGGTTTACAGTGTTGAATAAACAACATGAACTTCAAAGACACATTTGTAGAAACCATCACAGCATAACCATTCTTGCTCTAAAAAACATTGAAAAAGTGAATACAGTTTTTTCCTCTTTTTAAATTCTGGCTAAGTCCAAAAAATGTTCACTGTTTCTTCTTTTTTTTTGCATTGAGAAAATGAACAATTATGAGTGTGGGTGTATGTGTTTTTTTTCAGTTTTTCAGAACTAAAAGGACTGAAGCTTCGGTCAATTTGCCATGGGAAACAGTAAACCCCTTCTAACCACTGTCACCCCCCCTTGCAAAAAAAAACAAATAAGTAAACTAACTGAGTCTACCTGCAGCTACATCCATCAGTTCACTTTGTGATTATGGCAATTTGAAGCAAAGCACTAGAATTAATGATCCTTCCAGTACATACCTAATAACCTCGTAAGCCATTCAGCTAAGTCTTCTTGCAGTGGATGGAGACTGGCCACTGCTGCACGAGCTATTTCCTGACTGAATGCGAGAGAAACATCCTGGTCTAGATTGTCATCTCCATGGGCCATTTCATTGCCCAAGAGCTCTACAAAGAAGACACAGAGATGCACAGCATAAGGAAGAGCAGGTAAGGCAACAAACTTCTGATAATTAACAGCACATAGCCATGAACTTAAAAAATAAGAATTCTTTTTTGGCTATTCAAACTTGAAAACTTCAAAATGTCAGGTGAAATAAATATCCTCCTTAAAATGTTAGCGGTGTCGGAATATCTCATGAGGAATAGGCTCCGCTTAGTGACCTCCCTTGCATTTGAATATCTGAGACAATTTATGCAAAGCAATTGATTTGTTTATCATACTGAACAAGCAAAGGAACAAATGAAAACCTCTCTTTAAGCTTTCATTATTGCTTTGGAAATCAAATCATTAACTAAGCTAGATCACAAACAAATCAAACTCATATTGGCTTAAAGTAGCCATTTTAATCCTTGAGCACTTACAGCGCACTAAAATCTCACATATGGAGTTCACTCAAGTTTGTTACAAAAGCAATTCCCTTGTTACAGTAGTCATACAAATCAGGTGATAAATGTCGCAAGTCAGCAGGCTAACCTCCCCAAGCATACATCAGTAATAATGATTCTTCTCTTGATCATATACCTGTCCAACACAGAACATGTTATGAGATAGCACGACTTCAAAACTTATGGAGGTGATGTAGGGGAAAATGATGTTGCTAACAGTGATGTAGTAAATTGTGCATGATGTAGAAAGCTGTTATCAGAGATTACTGTAGCTGAGATGACACATGATAGCAGAAAACTTCCAAAGCCTCCCTGTGACAGGATTGCATCATTGCATGGTCTACTGGATCACTTAGCATGTAACTGAAATAATGACTGAACGGTGTGCACATAGACTAGAAGATCAATTGGTGAGCAATTCAGTAAATGTTGAATTGTGTAAAGTGGGTCTTATTTCATAGCTTACACTGTCCTTAGGATGATCACTAACTTAAATTACTAACGGTCACAGTATATAGCCTAGGCTAGGCTAACGTCAGGCTTGAGCCTAGCCATACAGTATGTAAGTGTCTGCATTGCCTACAATGCGTACAGGCAGTTCTTTTAATTCAATTTCAAGTGCTCACGAACATTTCACGTGTGCCGGTTCGCGGTGTGCGTACACTATATAATGTTATTTAATATTGTACTACATAGGCGCATATGTACGCATAATACATTGCATGCAGTGAATTCTCTGTGAAGTACGTAATATCCTTATGAGTAATGTAGTACGTCACAGAGGATTCCCTTTCTGCGTTTATTAAAAATTATATCCAGTCTGCGTCTCTACGCAATAATTTTGTAATTTAAATTTTAAAAAATGTTTACTTGCGTGGAATGAAACAGTTGGTAGAATTCATAGGCGTAGATCCCGGGGGGATGGGGGGATATATCCCACCCAATATTTGACTAGGGGGATGGTCAATGTAATCATCCCCCCCCAATGTTCAGTCTACAGATACATGTTTTTTACTGACAAGTAAGCTACATTTATTCTCCCCTCATGATTAACATGACTCACGTTGTTCACCTACGTGTGTAATATAATGCTGTCGATGTTAGCTACATGACGTCAGAAGGTTTCCAAACTTTTTACATCATTTTCAAAACGTTTCGAGCCATGAAAGTCACATACTTTAAGTTTCTGTCATTTAAGCTGGGTAGTCACTAGTCTCCCATCTTCGCTGAAATACTCCAGACTGGTACCATATAATTCGTTTAACCTTGGCGGGCTTCTACCGGAGACGTGCCTGCCCAACGGAGAAGAATTACACTGTGTAGGCTAGTTGTTTTAGTTGCAATCGTCACACCTGCGCCCAAGGTTACCAAGAGATGCGACCGTTTGGCTGTACCGCTTTGCTGTACAAAACCCTAACCCTAATCCTTTGACTGATGCATGGTCTCATATCAGTAAATAGCTATATTTTATTAAGAATTATTACCACAAAGGGTACGTCGGGCAAATTCTGTCATCCTTAAGACAGTGAATGGCACCAAGTAAGTTACTTTCGTGAATATCGATGGGGTAACTTTCGTAAGGAAATCTCCAGTCTCCGTTTAATCTCTATGCGTTTTTCCATGGTTGCAAGTATTTTAAATCGATTTCAAGTTGTTTGAGGTTGTGAGAATAATATATGATAAAGCCATATTACAACACTGTTCTAACGTTTTACTATTCAATCCGTCACAATCCTTTTTACAAACTCAATTTATTTACCGATATGTGATGATTTTTTGGCGGGAATGGTTGATAATTTGGGAACTATATCATCTCATTCTGTTAAATTGTACAAAAATTCCAGCTTAGGTTTTATGTATTCATATGCATGTCCTTTGCATTACTATCATGAATAAAGTTGAAAATTTTCTGGTTATCTCCAGCCAACTTGCAAGTCATGCAATGGTCTTCGAACTCAAATTTTTGTTACCGGGGATAACCCTGAGTTGATACCTGCCTTTTAAAACTTAACGGTACATCGTTGCTCTAGAATTGTTCAATTTCAGTCCTCCAGTGCAACTTGATAAAGAGTTTTGTGCTCAGAAGAGCCTTTCCTAAGCGTATAATCATGTCAATACCCTCCAACATTACCTCTGTAATTTACCCCTTAAAGCAGTCTTCCTGGGGCCTCTGAGGCGTTAAAACCCAGGAGCTTCCCGGGGCTTTGCCCCCTGGACCCCAACCGGGGCTTCGCCCCTGGACCCCACCAGGGGCCCTAAGGTGGGCCCCTGGATCCTACCCTCTAGGGGCTTCAAGCTTGCCATGCATGCTTCACGTGCACACATCATCCCCCCCAATGTTGAAAAGAAATCTACGCCCCTGGTAGAATTGAGCGGAATGAGGTCGGACGTCCGTGGTGTGTGTGTGATTTGGGGAATGTTGATTAAGAAGGTTCAGGAAGGAATATAAGAGCTAAGTCATCTTTACGTTTATTTTATTATTCTTTGGTTCATCAGTTGCCAAACTTAATAATTGACTTTCGTTTATTTTATTATTCAGATAATTTTGTAAGCTTTACTAAGAAAGATATTGTAAGGATGGGCATGGGCAATTAAATAATTTGTAACCTTTGAGAAATCTTTGTTAGTCTGTTTCTTTAGTTTGAATTCGCTTTTCCTCCATGAATCTTCATATTCATAGGACGGAGTGTAAACATTTGCCGACCCACTTAAATTATAAAGTCCTAACATCTCGGACACTTTTACATTTGCACTGCTATAGCACTTGGTTTTCTAATCTTAGCATTTTATTTGTGTGCTGGACTTGGTTTTCTTGTTAACTGCATAATTATTGGCTGTGCTTCACAATTGTTTTTCAAGCCTTTAGAAGACTTCATAAACTAAACGCAATCAACTATTTAAGTAAATCTGCCCAAAGTGGAAAGAAAACTTTCACGGTACGGTAAATCGATTATATAACAGTATTTATCGGTTTCTATTTAGTTTACTTGTTGCATTGAAGTAAAATTAAAATATCGAAAATATCGGTAATGCTGTAAGAATCAAAAATAACTGTGACATATAAAAAATAATTGTGAAGTATTGAAAGTTGCAGTAAAATATTTGTGAAAAGTAGTAATGATCAAAAAGAAATAGAACTTACTCTAGGTGGTTACAACTTACAGAAGCACCTATATAGAGCCCTTAGCTCTCACAGGTATACACATATTGGATCTATGTCAACATATTGTGTATGCAAAGTGTGTTAGGGAAATACCAGTTACAATCAAAGTATGATTGTTACTAGGCATCCCATTATACCAATTATCCTTTGTTTGAATATAGTGAAACCTTAGTGAATCCAGACAGAATGACCTACTCAGGAGTGTTGTTGCAATATATTAAAAAACAACATTACAAGTACTTTTCCTTCAATTGCCAAATGATATCATATCATACTCATAACAGTGAGTTAGAACCAATGAACACCTGCATAAATATGTGTAAAACTATGGACTGCGTACAGAAGTCACATTTCACAATGTATAGTCCATACACAAGACTTCATGCACTGACAAACTGCGCGCACCCCTAAAAAAAAAGAAGCCTGAAAAAGCAATAGTCTACGCAGCTTGACAAAGTTTTTTTGACTACCATAAGTTGAAATGACTTGAAAGAATTAAAGCTGAGACATTGTTTATTTTATCTCTCTTGTCTGATTAGTCAACTTAACGGTGCTGCATTTGTACAGGAGAGATAGGCTAGGCCTAAAGCATCCTTTTCGCAGTTGCCATCTAATGTCACAAATTTCCAAATCATCATTTTGAACATTCAATGGAGTTTTTCATAACCGTGTTTGTTGTTAGCTTGTTCACGGGTAATTGCTGTAGGTTTACACATAGGATTTGTTCACACGGACACTCTTCATGTAATGATTGCCATGCTAGTGAGGCACACGAAGATTGGCAGGTTTACATCATATCGTTAATGCAAGTAAACGTTGGATAAAGTAACAGATTTTGAGGTATAATTCTTACCAGATTGGGTCAAGTTACTAGTAACAAGGAACTTAAGACAAGTTTGCTAAACAATATTAGATTTATTGGAATTTTGAACTTTCAGCAGTCAGAAATTCCAAGGTTTTACGTTAGATGAACAAAGTTTTATACATCCATGTCACAGCATAAATTTAGACAAAGCTTGATTCTGACATGAAACTCTGTTAATAACATAACAAGTTTAAGGGCAAAGAAGGGCAAAAGCCAATAGGATGTCAGGTTTTATAATATAAACAGCTTCCTTACATTTACAGTACACTTTGAATGGACAGGCAATTCATGGTGTTTCTGTCGAAAGGGACTCAGGTGTCTACCTAGATTGTTCATTACAACCCATCTAAGCCGTGTGAAGCAGCAGAGGAAATAGGCATAGGCTTTTTTCGATAGGCCTATGATGTCGAGATACTTAAAAGTTTAGGTTCATAGGCTACAGTATAGGGCCTGTGTACTTCCACTGTTCCAGGTAGTGTAATTTACTAATGTTACTAACAAACGTAGTGGTAGTACTAGGCCTACTGAAAGTGTGACATGACAATTGCCAAACGTTCTAATCATAGCCAACAGTTTCACATGTCAGAAGGATTGAATTTTCAATATCATTTACTTTGCTTACACGTCCCAGGGCTCCTTTTCTTTCTCTTTAGATGTCGTACTCCGTTAGCGTCGTAGTATCAACACGGTGGGGCTAGGTTAACGTTAAGTCAGTGCACTGCTACACAGAAGAGATCGGTAAACGGAATGTTATGTTTTCTTCAGAATACAAAGATTGTTGTACAGCTATCAAGTTAGTCAGCTGACAATCTGGCAAAAGTAGCATATTACATGTATTCGACGTAACATGACAGTCATGAGCCGGCTGTTTTTCAAGGAATACGTTAATTTTCAATATTTTCAAAGAAGTTTTGAAGCGATATGTTTGTTTACCTTCGAAACTTATCTACATATTGTTACATCGCGCCATCTATTTTGGACAAAGAACAACAACGGTGGTGATTACGATACATTTGAATGTACAATTACTAATTGATAATACAGTAGCATGTATCTAATGAAAAATGTGCCACACTGCGTATGTACACATAACTTAAAAACCAAAAATATCTATTGAAGATACATGCAAAATTTTGATTTTGAAAGATATCTGCATGTTAACAATCAACCATAACCCAACTTTTACTCAAAGTTTAAAGGGAAAACATTATGTATGAACTGCATTAATTGAACTTGAACATTCCACTGCTTTTATCATTGTTAAAATCACCTCTCACCAATAACATCAGCAAGATGGCTCCATTCAGTGGCGCCACCAGGATGTCAGAAATAGAGGACAAAAAAGTAGCTCTGAAGTTACAACACGTGAGCTGTTGGTAATAATTGAGTCTCAGGCCATAGGTATATTCTGGTCCATAAAGCATAATTCAATGCGTAGATCCAAATAGTTTTAATGTATATAAGGTTACTCATATACTTGACAACATAAAAACTAAGAGCCTACATGAGATGATCCAGGGGTAAAGATGATGGGTGCCCATGGGACGAAGCACGCAGGAGCCAAAAGATTTTTTCGTATCTCTGAAAAGTATCAGGATAGATATTTTGGTGCATCACATAATGCAAAGATCCGAAACAAATTTAATTTATTATGGTATTACTCTTCCACTCGACTGACGAAATGAAAACTTAAGGCCCCTGATGGAATGGAGTCCAGGGGCAAAGCTCAGTCGGGGTCAAGGGAGGAATTAGCCTCTTAAGCTCTGAGATGTTTGCCATACTTTGAACAGAAATGATCTTTCCGGTCACCATACTTCAACTGAGTCCCTCCCCCTTCGTGATGCCCCCTTAATTGGTACCACCACTGATCTCACCTCAAAGCATTTACATAAGATAAAAATCAGGAAGATACATGATTTGCATTTTTTTTAATGCCTGGGAAAATAAATGTTCAATTTTGAGCAACAACTAATTTTCCGAGTCTATATGTAAGAAACTATTTTTTTTTAAAAGATCTAGACTACAATTTCGTCGTGAATAATCTATGATTCCGTGTCCAAACTCATTGAATTTAAAAATGATTTTGTCTGTAAAAAGCACGATATTTCCATATAATTATGATTTTCAATTCAGCTTAGGACGCGGCGACGCTAAATCCGACTTGCAGTTTCGTTTATCAAAGTGTTTGGTACTTTAGCAGACGATGTCAAGTTTGCAGTAATAGTGCACCTGTTGATGTAATGCTGATAATTTACCTAATCTACAAGTCTCCTTTCATTGGCAATGAACAGTATCAATCATAATAGGTTCAAAGAACTCAATTAAGATAGTTAAAGTAAATAAATTATAGATACCAAGTTGTAGACACCAGATGTTTTAATATTATTTTTTTTTTTTTAAAGTTACTTTTGTCTTTGAGAGGTGAATCACATTTAATGGAACATATGATCTTCCATACATTTCCCTCTTTTTGGTTGGGTTCTCTTCTCTCTGGGGTTTAGCTAGCTACACTGTGAAACATGGTGAGTTTATTACAAGAGGGATTTTTATACGATTATCCTTCGTAAATTTCAATTGAAAATCAAATCTGATATTTAAGTACCTTATCCTTTTTGTTTTTGTGTTTTTCGAGATCTTGTATGGAACTTAGAGACTGCATTTATGTTGTAAACATTCCCTCGAATGTACACGTAGCAAAGTTCGTGGTGCAGCCTAACGCACATGAAGCCTAAGGAAACGTGTGTAGGATTACAATTTACTCCAAATGATGTAGTGATAGGAAACTTGTAGTGGAACTGGGACGTACACTTAACGCTAACAGAGCCAATAGGTGCATTTTGACACAAGCCATGGCTTAGACTAGATGATAGATCATGTTATAAAATGACGAAATTCTTCATAAGTTGTGCATGCCTTTCCCTTGATTTTTTAGTAGTTTGGTAACATAAATTAAGGAAACAATTCTTTTCAGTGATTATATTTTTACCAGCAAAGCATATGACTCCACCATCATGAGTCCCATGATTACCTTTATTAATATGATGACATAGGGCCAAACTCTTCATATGTAAGCTCTATTTATGGGGATAGGGATTGAAATGAAGATCATACCAGCAGGGTCGTTTTAGGGAAATAAGGCATTTGTTTTACATAAAACAATCATATATTTGAAACCAGTGTTTGTGGACATAGACTGAGAGACATTAAAAAAATGCAAGGACAGTGACCTTCCCATCACGAAATAAGTTTCTCACAGATAGGAATTCCAGGGTGCATCCCATGTAAAGCTGAAGTTACACTGAGGTGTTAGCGTTCATACACCAAGGGGTTAGTGTTCATATGCCAACAAACACAGGTGCTATAATGCCTCATAATGCCCCAAATACCTCAAACTTGAAGCTTACAATTCCACATGTTCTGGCAGGAAATAATCATATTTTGTTAAGTGGAAACATACAGTACGACAGCAGAAACTTTTGTAGCTGTGGTTTTGACTTAGAAGTAGTTTGCAGTACAAAATGTACAGTGATTATGCTAGGCCTTACAAGTTGTGTGCCAAGGCTGATTTTTTATTGCACACCTGCACACCTAGGTCAGCATTTGACAGCCACTGCACCAGAATAGAGTCGGTGCTTCCAGGAATGCCATGTTGGTGTATTCTAAATGCCCTGTTTCCTGTTAAATCACACAAATGAAAATCACAACATCATGATTTTTATTAAGAAAATCATGATTTATGTCAATTTATTTGATGTAAATCACTGTTTTGTATTTACATCACTGATTTTAATCATGAGTTAAAAAAAAAAACAATCAGCAACCCTGCTTACCAGGCCTACTATTACCATACGGCCTGATCCACAAGAAGCCATACGACCTTTCACACAAAGATAGTTGATGTATGCAAATGTCAGCCAATAATTTAGTGATGGTGTACTTTTCTGCACCAAAGCAAGAGTACAATGGTCAGTGTGGTACACAATTATAAACACCATTGTTTAACAATAGCAAATTTTCATAAGGCCGACTTGAAACTTCAAAATATACAAGAAGGGGCCAATAGATGTACCTTATGTGGTCTGGGAAGTGAAGTTTAATGGGATCTAGGAGTGGGAGGATTTTTTCAATAGAATTTTCTGGGATGCTAAGCGAAATTGGGGGTAGCTAATGGTGGCACTCCGCTTACAGTAGATAGTTCGGTGTACAAATTCAGAATACATATCCACCGTGGCATAAGTACTTTGGCTTATGATAAACATACTTTTCAGTATGAATGAGAAGTTCCTAATTAACTTGCAATGGTGATGATTTTGATTAACATAAACAGTGAACCTTGGTTGACTATTGAATTATACAGTATTTGAGAGTATGTAAAAGTTGTGTAGGCCTAAGCAAACTCAGTGTTTGAAAGGTGACTACTTTGTACATGGAATTTGATGCAAAGCTTTTGAAGTTCTCAGTCAAAGGGAAAACTTCGGACTGGCAATGGAACCATTTAATGTTGAAACTCATTGCTTGAGATACTGTAAAAACATCTTGTTCAATGTTTAAATTGTATCAAGTGTACCTACCTTGTGAATATAGAAGGGAAATAGTGCGTTTAGAATTCACCAACATGTGATGCAAATAAAAAAGCTTCAATCATTGTTGAACCATTCAGTCTCCTCAATAAACATCTGCAAAAGCTTCATCTCCTCAAAATATTCTGTTTGTAATGAGTAACAGAAGATGCACCATTTGAATTTTGGAAAGTTTGGGTGAATAAATTATTGTTGAGCAACAAAAAAATGCACTTCTATCTGTGAGAAAAGTTGTATCTTGAAAAGAAGGCTACTATCCTTCCTGAGTTTGAATACCCTATCACTCTATGTTCACAAATATTTGCTTTAAAGCTATAATTGTCTTCGTAAAACAAACACATTATTTCACTTCAAGAGAACTGCAGATGTGTCTCATAGCTACATCAGTGAAGAAATTTAGTGATATCCATGGTGTCTAACAGAGCATAGATTTAAAAATGTCCCAAATTTTGTTATGAGAGTGTCCTTCAGATTGAGATCCTCCAGATTGCTGTGTCAGCTGGTCCTACAACCATATGACAATTTTATTCATAATTTCTGTAATACAAGAACAAAATGTCATGTGATTTTACACAATGTCATATTTAGCAACCTTGATAAGGTAGCTTTCTATCATTTGTCACATTGACATTATTTGTGGAAGGACACCTTAACTTACGTTTTTTGTTGGTAGCCAGGTTGACTACAACACCACTTTTGTAATGCTGACTATCTCTTTATTAAGATGATTGGTGCACCATCTCGGAGTGAAATTCTGTACTATAGCACTAGAGAAAAGTAAAGTACATCAGGGAGTGAGTTTCAAATCAAGTTTTACTATAGATTGTTTCTTTTATATGTTGCTAGTTATTTGTATATATATTTTAACCAACCATTTGTTTGGGTCTTTGGTAGGCTGAATGTCTCTAATGTTTACAATTCTTTGTTTCATCCAGCAGTTCGCCTCTATCGAAAGTATGACGAGGTACGTTAGTCCGGTCAATCCGGCTATCTACCCTCACCTGACCCTGGTTCTGCTCTCTATTGGAGTTTTCTTCATGGCCTGGTTTTTAGTGTATCCTTGGCCTATATACTGTATTTTTTTTTTTTTTTTTTTGCACACAAGTCTCCAAGTGCAATATTGATTTGTATTTCAGCTGTGAAATTTTCTATTTATCTTGTTGCAAGAGTTTGTCAAACTTTTTGTGTGGAACAGGAAACAAATGGAACATTTAGCAGGTTGTACTGGGCTTGTTCAAGACATTAAGTATCACTACAGTGGTTCATTTATAGGCAGCAAAATGTTGAAGACTTAAATGTTGAAGCAGGAAAGAAGTTAAAGAACTCCCTTGAAATCACTGAATAAAGCAGGCTACTGACAAAGTGAAATCAATTTAAGATGTAGAGAACATTCCATGCTACTGGAAGCTGTTGTGACTGCAATATGCGACATTTTCTGTACTTGTAGCGAATTTGAGTTTGTATGCCAAGACAGTCATATGTATTTCTATGCCAGATGAAGTCATCCTTTTTATATGCTTAACCTGTGTACTGTTTTTACACTTTATCAGACTGATTCAAAGTATCAAAATGTATAAGCTTATGTCGGAAAACACTGATCATGTGTAACTTTTAAACTGATTCCTATTTGATTGGCTGTTTGTCATTTTCATCTCACAACAAACTGACATCCTAAAACTGAGATTTTTCTTTAGCTGATGAAGTCCGAAGTAGGAAGTGCAGAGTTCAAGAAGCCCTACCTTTGTGATGACACTTTGGCCGTAAAAAGTTTTAACATTATTCATTTTTCTTTTTGTTAATGTAACAACTCCAGATGATTAAATGTAAACTGTTTTCAAATCTTTACTTGAATGACTGTCCCAAAACTTAGCTGCTTGTACAATTGTGTAATTGTTTTGGCTGGTCACATTTGTTCAAGTACAGATTGATCCAAAAATCACCTTTGAAAATACCATCGTGAGAACGGTCAGCGATTTGTGAATGCTTTTGTTTTACTTACTCGAATTTGATGCTGCCGTCTATGCATTTAGTTCTTAATAAATTATTCCTTAACTCATGTCTTCAGATACGAAGTCACAGCAAATAAATATACCAGGGATTTATACAAAGAATTGCTTGTTGCCTTAGTCGCCAGTCTTTTCATGGGATTTGGAGTCCTTTTCTTACTTCTTTTGGTTGGAATATACGTATAGCAAACAGCCCCTTTAAGGTAAGTAGCCCAGACTACACAATTTGCTGTTGATGTAGATTTCGTGTAGCAAAGAGCCATGTTGAGTAGTCCAGACGATATATTTGGTGGGAGGAGGATGGCGAAGCAGGGAGCCCACCCTCTGGCTCATACAAGCACTTTTAGATTTGTTCTATAATGCTACTTACTTTTTGTAGATCAATGGCATTACATAGCTGACTGCTTTGAGCAATAGTGCTGTTTTCTGACAGTTGTTAGTCATTGACAGGTAAGCTCTGAGGGGTTAACCAGTTTATCAAGATTGTTTAAGCTGTCCCATATCTTTGGATATTAAATCAGTTCTCACTTATTATTTTTATTATTATTTACAGAGTGATTTTACCAAAAACATAGTACTATGAAAAAGAATATTACTTTCTTTTTCTTTCTCTCTCCAGATTTTTTTTGTTTTTGAAAGACTGAGTCCACTACAACTCCATAGCCCTCCTACCAGAACGTAACTGGCCAATGACAGTCGTCGTTACTGAGAACCTATTGGCGTAGTAATTTCCATCAACAATGCATTGCAAGTGATGGTGGGAACTCGGAAGATGGTTCTCCTTCTGTTTTGATCATGGATATGATTTTAAATGCCCTACAGATGCAGTTTTCGTGGTCTAAATTGTAAAAATTTATTGTAGTTATGAACTTATGATGCATAGAGCAAGTGAATTGGATAGCTTGCTGTTGTGGGTTAAATCCAGTCATGTGAAAGGCACCTTAAATGACTAAAGATCACGTTGCTTATTGTTGATTGGATCCATCCCAGTCCTACCAAGGACAAAACTCTCCTCTTAAAACTTATTGTAAATATGAATTCTCAGTCTTTTCAAATGAATTGATGTTTTCATTACAGTCATTGGAAGCAGAAGTACATGTATTGCAATTTGAAAACAGCAAGTTTATTTGGAGAGAAGTTTGTTCATAATCGGTGCGAGTTTCAGAACCTTGTCTCATAATCATGCAAGGGGTTTAGAAGGGTCTTGTGATCAGTGACACTTTTGTCGTAAGTGGGTCACACAGTAAATGAATCTGCATATATGTCAGTAGGTACATTTCGGTGGGAATGTGAATCAGAACAGTCATCATCTGTTTTGAACTCTAGTGAATTGGTGTTCCTTTTATTGTCATAGGCATTGCAGTACTAATGCCCAGGAAGTGGAGGGGTGTGCAAAGGGGGGGGGGGGAGTATTGTCACTAATCCAGCCTAGTTGGTGAAACTGACCATTTGTCAGTTTGCTGCATTCAAATACAGTACCCAGTTTTTAAAGCATCTAGAGTGCAGAACATGTTTTGAATACCCTGTTGTCCTACATGAGGTGTGGGAGTGAGTCTACATGTTTGAGAAATTAATTGTACCTTATTCATTTCTGTAAGAAAAGTCGGAAATAAAATGTCCACAGTAATATACTTGTACATGTTAGTGTCATCATATTTAACGTATCTGTGAATCATTGTGAATCAAAATATATCTCACAAATTAAAAAGGCTATTTAACTTCTAATGTGACCTGCACATTACCATGAACCCTAAATAAGTCAAATTGTGGTGAAATTTCTGAAGGAAAAGCATTTTTTTGTGTGTTTTATTTTCTGAAAGTAAAATATTTTCTCCCATGATTCACAGTGATTTGTTCCCTTGGTGTGACATTTAGTTTACTGTAGACTAGTTATGCCGAAATCTTTGCTTGAAATAAATTGACAGGACATGAAATAAACACCATTACACAGATATATCTACATTGGTAGCATTTTTCAATGCATGACAATATATTTTGTACATCATAGCTTCACAGACATTTCACAAATAGCATTCTCACATCAAAGCCTAACGTTTTGTTGACGACTGATACAAAATGAGAAATAGAAAATTAGAAGGAAAAAAAAACAATCTACGTAAAAATGACATGGAGAATGTCACTGCATCCTATGATGTGATAAGTTGATCCTTAACACATTTCAAGTTATTGTATGGGGCATGGTTCAAATTTAGGAATACTCTTTTTGTGGTGCACTAGGACTGATAATGGTGTACACAAAATTAATGAGACTGACTATTGCCATGGTTACACATGGTTTGAATAGACATCAAAGGAATGTTGGGCTCTCTTCTGATGCTCCACTCACACACAAATACGTGCACATAATGTCACTGGAATTCGTTTCAGGTGATATTTCTTATATTTAAGCATTTCAGCAAAGCATCTCACTTTCAGAGAGATTTTAGAATTTGTATCTGCTGAATGAGTCAGCAAACTACAACTCGCATCCTACATACTTGGTGTTGTATCATAGGTTGGGAATAGAGGTTAGTAGTCTATTGTTACACCAATCAGGTATGGTACAATTTTTAACTTAGGGTAAACTTACAAAATCCCAAATCCATGGAGAAATAACAGTAATGTTGGTCCAAATTGATCTGCTGTGCAAACCTTAAGAACTATTCTGACAAGACTGAAATAAGCGGTGAGCAATCTTAATTTTTACCCTATGACGAGATAATAATCTGCCACGGTAAGCATGTATTATGCATTCATTTGAATTTCTACAGTCAGTCGTTTCAGGCTAGATCTACCATATTTTTCTGGGATGTTACCATGTCTGACTACACACCCACAGTTGTCAAAGACTATGAAGCATTGCCCATTCATTTACTGTTGCAGCCAAAATTCCCCGTGAAAATTCAGCCATTCCTTGACCTAACTTTGTAAAAATCTTTTGTAAATATGGTACCAGTGACTATCTGTGTGAAGTTTGGTGAGGAAATCTGGCTTTTCTGCGACATAAGAGCTGCCCTTTGAGTGGGTCGGTTAATGAAGGAAGAATCAATGTTAGCCGGACAAGGGCTGTGGAGTGGAACGAGCGAAGGCCACGTAACAGAATGCACTGACCTGTTCGAGGGCCAGAGTCGTGATGAGTCACGACTCGAGTCACTAATTTTCAAAAGAGAAATGACTCGAGGAATTGCACATGATTTTCCTCATGAAACACTACAGTGACTCGAGTCACTGACCCGACTCTAGTCACATGTGACTACAGTCCTAAATGACTTGACTGCAAAGTTTGGTGACTGGATACAACTCTGTGGAGGGCCAAGTCAAATCATCGCTTTCTGGAGCATTCTTTTTTTTTATTGGTAACAGCTGCTTCTGTCAGATTCAGACCACATACAAATTGTAACATTAGAAGATAGAAGACCGAAAAGACTTACAGTCAAAAATAAATCTTTCACTTTCAATGAGCTTTTTGGAGTATTATACTTCCTTGGAAATTACTACAGATGAGAGATAGCGTTTCTGCAGAATGAATCTGAAATTAGTGCCAGTTGTTAGCACTTTTACATGCAAAGAAATGATAACAGAAAATCTGGCCCCATTCCATCCGAGCAACAAATTTACAGTTAGTTCAGTATGTAAGATGCAGCAGCTGAGAGCAATGAAGCTCTGTGCATCACAAAATAACAATGCAAAAAAAATGCACTTAATGCCTTGAACCATATGACCTCAGGGGCATACCACCTTCGGGGCATAATACCATCTTAGGTTACATTCTGTTTATCACAAAAGCTGACACTTGCAACAAGGTGACCATGATCAAAGAAACCACTGCTTCAACCCGATGGCTTTTTAATCCTACGGATGAAGAACAAGACACAGACTGCTTCTGGAGGCTCTGTTATCTTCCAAAATGATGAAAAGGACGACACATCTCGGAGTAGCTTGGAAACTAACGTCAATGATGGTCAGGGGTACGTTGTCTGTGATAAAAAAATGAGGAGAGTTAAATTTTCATCAGGTGTGGTAATGAAGGCGGTGGAAAGAGGGTGGGAGGTCAAGATAATCCAAAGCGTTAAAATAAAAGCTGAAAGAGGCGTAATGATTGAAGTGAAAACCAAAAACTGAAACTGGTACCTTTACAAAAGGGAAGCAAAAACGATGAGAAATCATAAATTTCAGATCTGACACCCACTCATTTTCACCCCTTGGACAAGAGCCAAAGTGACAGGAAAGGGGTATCTGATTGATAATTTCCTGAATTCCAGACTTGTCTGACCTGCCTCTCTCTCCTCCTGGAGCTCATAAATTGCATCTTTAAAATTTGACTCAATAATCAAACTTGAAAACCCAGGCAGAAATCAATCTGAAGTTTATTGCTCTGAAATTACATGTGCACAGTAAAGAATATTAATGAAAAAAAAAACAAGTGTGGCAACACATAGCCACACAATGGTTTCACCTTTGACAAAGCATTGTAACTATGGAACATGACAAGTGTTCAATGTCAGAACACTTGGGTAACAAAATTGTAATCACATATGTATGGTGAAATTGCACCCCTATATCAGAAACATGAACCAAAGGACAGCAGGTTTAAAAATTCAGCAACAGTTGGAAACCTGCTAGAACTTCGAGAGACCATGGAAATGAAACACAAGACAAGAAGACGCAATTGCACTAGTTGGTGTTTGTCTCCACTGCTACCATGATGTAAGTAACCCAGAAGTAACCCTCAAGAACTTATGTTTACCTCTAACCTTTGCACTCTGTGACAGTTTTACACCAGAAAATAGACTGGTAGATTATGTTACTAGGGGTGTTTAAATACATGATTCATAAGCAGTATAAAAGATACCATTGTTTGGACCACTACACCTGCATCCAACAACTTTTAATTACACAGACCTACCAAACCGCTGACATACTCAAGTCACCAAATACAAAACCTTTTCAAGTTACCTACACGGTGTCTTGAAACTTGCCTCTGTATCACATACACACACTGAATACCTTGAATAGTTTCATATTGACCTCTTAATAGTTTTAATACCAATACCGCCTTTTTTCTGAATCACACCTACTTACCTGGGGGCACATTTGATGATATCATCCACCCGCAAGATCATCTCTGCAGCCTCAGCACCGCTGGTGAGCATCTGTCTCTTGGCTTTGAAGGATTCGACGATTCCGAGAGTCCGCATGTCACCTACGGTGCCCTCATTCATGTCTGTGATCATGCAAAGGATGCAAAAGACAGCGTAAAGTTAAAAAGGGAGTAACTGCTGTTTTCTGCAATGACCTGAGTATCAAAGTTTGTCCGAGTTGGAACAAAGTAGCTTTAAGGGATAGCAACACAATTTGTCCCTTCTCAGAAATCTTATGCTTGAAACAGGTTATTTGTGATAAACTTATGCACTCTTTGAGATATTTTCCAATAATTTCTCATGTAGCACAACCTTTTCTCTCAAATCACAGTGAATCTTATTAAGCAGTAAATTACTTTTTGCGGATTTATTGTCAAAAGACAACGGACTGGCAACTTACCCAAACCAAGAGTGTGTTGGCCTTGAGTATGTGCCGCCCTCAGCTGAGACACCAACTGTGCGCTGTCATATCCTGCGTTGTCTGCAATGATCGTGGGAAGCTAGAGAGGGGGGTCAAACAGCAAAATAGAGTTACCTCATCAATCATCCAAAATGGTACTGCGTTTTCTGTTCACTATTACAATTACAAGGTCTGGGATTAAAGTATTGTGTATTTGTCTTTAGGTAAATATATTAAAAGTTTAACTAACACAATGCATATAAATATATTCACATCACTACTTGAAAGATATTCTCCTCCCCCACCCTCCCACCACCTGTCCCTTTCAGGAGAGGTTCCGCATAAAATGCTGGACATTATCAAAATTTTCATCACAGGTAACCCGTGTACCCAGGTACCCAAATGGCATTGGATTGGATTCCCACTGGAGCAATTATATATTTATTTCCATTGATCTGCATATCAGCATTTCAGTGACTCTCAAAGTTAAACACAAACCTGACGCAGAGCTGATGCGAAAGCTTCAATTGCCACAGCCTCTTTCCCGGGGGTTTTTGAGGCAAGTTCCTGAACTGCATTGGCCATCAACATCTCAGATGCACCTGGTGAAAGTTAAGTTACATGAAGGATTACAGTAATATTGATGATAAATACGCTCAAGAAAAACAAACTTAGTCAAACTTAACTAATAATGTTCATCTACAATGACAAATCTACTAATATATTATTCTTTTTCTTATTAGTTTAATTTGTGTTATTTTATTAATTCATCCATCCATCGATCCATCTATGCATTCATATGTTCATTCATTCATGTATTTATTCCTTCATCCATCTATCCATTCATTCATCTATCCATTCATTATTTGTTAATTCATTTATTCATTCATTTATCCATCCATTCGTTCAGCTGACTTTTCTGACCTAGAACTAATATCTTGACTAGCAGGAGACACTTTCCTTTGGAGAAAATTGAATGCAACATAGCATACTGTTGACATGATTTACATACACAATGAATAAATGAAAAGCTTTCAAAATACTACATACAGTACTGATTAACTAATTTGACAACTAATGACTTTGTTCAAATTTATTCAGATGAGGATTGTCCACTGCAGTAGTCATTTCTCAAGTTTTGGAGTGACTTGTGAAGGAATGACACTTTTCGTTAACATCATAAAATGTGGTTTTGGGGATGGAAGGGTGGGGGGGTAGTCACAGAGGACAGATGGTAGGGTAGCAGACTCACCTCCTCCAAGAACAGTTCTTGTCTCCTTGACAGTCTGTGAGAGGACACAGAGAGCATCATGGAGGGATCTCTCAACCTCATCTAAGATCTGTTGAGTGGCTCCTCGCAGGACCACGGTACAAGCCTCACCCAGTGCAACGCCCGAGAACTTAATGAGCCTATCCTCACCTGCGAAAATGAAAGACGAAATCGGCAAACATCGTCATTGCCAACGAGAATCGAGTCGAACAGTTTTAAAGACAGTTGAATCCTAACACAGTACTTTGACATCTTTGTCTACCAAGATGTGTGGTTTTCTGTCATTGAATCACGTAAGGGCATCTGTTCCAACGGTAGTAGATATACCCTAGAGTTGTAACCATCGACTAGCAAACCACAAAAACCCAACTAACCAGGATAATGTTCACAAGTTACCAGGGTAAGGATTCTAATGAACCAGGATAAGGGTAAAAATCAACAACGATATGAATCCCAATTAACCAGCATCAGGGATCCACAGTCTCATCCTTTTACAAGCTCTCCAAAGAAATTGTTTAGAATCATCTGTTGTAATATCACTGGTATAGAGAACACTGTTGGCATACAGGCTCAAACCTGGCTGCCGACTGCTCTCTCATTGAAAATTTGAAACCAAATGAACCATATAAATCAGTATTTAGCAGCCTGTATAATAGTGAAGTTGACAAGTACACCTACAGTCCCAACTCCCATCCCCATCTGCTTTAAACTTCCTCCCTGGTCCCTGACTCCGGCTCCTCACCTATCATAATCTCTTCAATCAGGTCACAGTGACCAAGTTTCACTTTTCCAGGACTGTCAAAGGTGGAGACAATTTCGCCGCCAGTAACCAAGGCCAAGCGCTCGACCCCCTCGAAGTCGGCATGTTCTATGGCCATCATGCCGGCATCTGCGAACAGTTGTTCTGGGTAGTTGTAAATAAGTTGTCTGGAAATAAAAGCAAAAAAAAGAAAAGTAGAAATAGTCAAATCAATCTTTCAGAAACTACGAATTTTATTCAGTAATGTAAGTTTACGTAAAGTATGTTTACTTTTGTTTATTTTCATCTTTTTAATGTCGGTGTCTTGTACTGATATGTGCAACAATTCACAGGGGAATGATAACACATGCTAAAGGTCTACACGCCCGATAAGTGAGGTAAGGTATCTGCTTTAGTTTTCCGGAGGATCCCTGCAAAAAGCCTGGTACATCTTAAATACAAACCATACTACATATCTATGACAAATGGATATTAATAACATGCCAGAGTTATAGAGTATGTTTTGTGGGTAAGATGTACCAAGCTTTTACAGAGGATCCTCAAAAAAAAATTGAAGATGACTAACGCCCTCACTTTTCTGGCACGTGGACCTGTAAGTTAAATTTCATTTTTAAGACTTGATGATGACCACAGAAATGGAAGTGGCAATGAAAATGATGCCATGTCTTGGACATTTTGTTGAAGTCAGCCATACAGTGAGTGTTGTGACACAGAATGTTACAATAGGCTACTGTTAGCTTCTGCTGTTACAATAGGCTACTGTTACCTTCTGCTTTGTTTCACATAAGACATCATGTGCTTATTTATTGAAGCATCACAGTAATTCTACAAAGTTAACCTTGATGCACCCCCCCCTTTTTTCCAAATTGTCCCCCCTCCCCCTCACTTCCAACAGTCTCCTCGCCTGCACTGTCAGAGTACATGGGGACAACTTACCTGTTTATAAAGACATTGCATTCATGCTTGATTATATTCTCCACCTTGTCCTTCATCTTTTCCTTTTCGGCTAACTCCAACTCGGCGATTTTTGCTGTGGAATCTACCCTCACTCTTGATCCAAAGACCTAAAACATCAAAGCATTGAGTAAAGTAAGAGCTTTGTAACTGAGGTCCAATAAACCTTTTCACTCTCTAAGGAGAAACATTTGAAATTAGTGAAACACAAACGAATTGGTAATTTCAAACTTTCCTTACTCCATTCTGCTTATGACTGATTGCTGGAACATTTGACTTGAACCCATTCAAGGAGGACAGGTTACAGGCAGGTGTAAGAAGGGCTTAAAATGTAGTATAAGCTTTGAAGCAGGGTTTTCCTTCGCACATAAAGCCATGAACAGCTATATAAATGCAAGTGTTGTGAGCGGGCAATGACAGGCCCAAAATTTCTCTTGACTAAAAACACTTGAAATTCATATTTTCCTATGGTGTGTGTCCCACTTTAAGGGGAAAAAGGGCATGTACAACACACCAACATGGCATACAAAGAAAGTAACTTTCATTGTTGTCAAACCATTCAGTCTCAACAACAAACATCAGCTATAGCAACATCACTTCAAACGGTTATGCAAAAGATGAGTTAAGGAAGGTGCATCGTTTGAATTTTAGAAAGTTTGGGAGAACAAATTATTCATGGGCAACAAAAAACTGAATTTCTATCTTTGAAAAACTTATCCCTTGAGAAGAAGGCCAATATCCTTCCTTATTTTGAATAACCTATCATTCTGTATCCACAAATATTGTTTTTAAAAATATGATTTCTTTCCGAAGAACAAACACCCCTATTTCCCTTTAAAAGAAGATATTTTAATGTAATCTTTCAATTTCAAAACTCCCTTCACACCCATTTTTTTTTCTTTATCCACATAATGGTAGTTACACCTGGTATTTAAATCAAGATGAAAGAAATGTGTTGCTTAAACTAATTCTGAGCAATTAAACTTGAAGGAACTAACTCTCAAGCATCATCACCGAAATGGAGAACAGGATCCCATAAAGGGCAGATTTACACGAGTTGAAGGAAACAGCAACGGCTAACTCACTTTGACTTTGTCTGTATCCATGGCTGTATTAGCGATCAAGATCTTAGCATTCTCGATCCTCTTTGGCTGGTTCACTCCCACCTTCTTGTCCAATAGGAAACCTTCATCTAAATATGAGTCATTCATGTTGCCACCTTTTTTCTTTATGATCTGAATAGCATGTAAGTCTGTCTTGCCCTGAGAAATACAAATTAATAACATTTACATCATAAGTCACACTGACCGTATCTTTGACACAGAAACATTTACTTCTATATTTAGGGGCAGTTAAGTGGTCAAACTCAAGCTAAGCAATAACTTAAAAAATATTATTAATATAAAGTTTTGGCCAATACTTCACATTTACATCTTTTAGCTGTCATTCTATCCAAAATAAATCTATATAATCCCACATTGGCCAAGATGAGAGAATTCAGAATTCAGTGATGAAACTAACATTGGTAGATTCAACTAGACATTCCTTACTTTCATTCTGCACCCTTATGATTACAAAGGCTTTGGCCAAAGTGAAGTGTGTACGTAGTTAAACCGTATTCTATACCATATGGTTTCGAACTTTACAATCGCCTTTCCAAAGAATAAACATTTACCATTTACATCTTTAAAGACATTTCAGTTCAGTATTTTCCCTTATTTTGTTTACAGAGAGGGGGAAGGGAAAAATAAAGAACTTTCAAAGCCTCCCCGACTTTTGAGAGACTTTTGTGCAATTTGCTCTCATTGGTGAGATCCGACCAATTGGTCATCCGCTTTGTTGTCATGGAAACATGAAGTTACTCACCCTCAGTCTCAGCACGGCATCGACGCAGAGATTAGCAAACTTTTCCCTTCCTTGTTGGACGATCTTTGAACTCAGTGTGGTGTGAGCAATGTTCAACAAATCTTGCTTAAACTTAGCTGGATCATTTCTATCGGGAGAGGACACAAAATTATGGATTATTAGGCCTTGAGAACTTCAAGAGTAAACCTGAATATTTAGAAAATACTAAACAAGATGAAGAAACTGTGCTTGCATGCTCGGCTTGACTTTGTAATTTTTCATGCCACTAATATGGATGTGTCCTTATAACTACACAGATTACACAGTTGGAAATTTACTTTAAAGTTTGCATGGGGCTAATTTGGCCACTTATCCCAATCACCAACCTACACCCCTATAGTTTCTCTTGCTCTGGAACTGCCCAAACACACTGGCATTTTGCTGCCTCTTTCCAACGAGACCAACCTTGCAGAGACTAGTGCTAATCCCTTTGGCCAGGCAGACTCACCCCCCCCCCCACCCTCCCTTCACCACTGCAAAGTCTGATAAAAAGTTTGCCACACCAATCTAATTTCATGCAACATGCTATTGTGGCAAAGTAGAATGTAATACCCCAACAGTCAACAACTTTGAGAAAGGTTCTAAAAGATATTTATTTTTTGACTTTCTTTTTAGGAACAGGTAAGAAGGGCAACATACCCATTATCCGTAGCTGACTGTTCCAGTGCTGCAGCTGCGGCTTTCACAGCTTTCCTCCAACCAGCTATGATAGTCTGAGGATGTAACTTCATTGAAACCAGCTTTTCTGCCTCCTGATTGGATAAAATGAGACAGACACAAAAACGAAAACATGAATCAGACATTACTGAGAGAAACTGCTGTAAGGCCAATTCTGACACTGAATGAGAAATGAACCAGAAAGCCAAAAGGCTTTGTGATTCCTTGCCACACGGTTATATTATAACAAGCATGAATTATTCACATGACAAGTATGAGATCAACTGCAGTTACTGGTCTTGAAACACCACATTAATAAGCCTTTAACCCAAATAACCTTTATTTTGGTGACCTCAAATGACATTTGACGTCCACTAAAAGCAATAAGGATCACCTACCCAGTATGGGGAACCTACACATCAAGTATGACATCAGTCAACATTACTTTTCTGGAGATAATGTGCTAGAAAATTTTCACCTCTGGGGACCTCAAACCTCTGACCTCCACAAAAACAATAGGAGTCATCTACTCAATATGACTAACCCACACACCAAGTATAACATCAGTCACACTTACCCTTCTAGAGATACTGTGTTTACAATGTGTTTACAGTTTGACTCAGGGTGACCTCAAGTGACCTTTATCTCCACCAAAAACAATAGGGATCATCTACTCAATATGACCAGCAAACACACCAAGTATGGCATCAGTCGCAGTTACCGTTCTTGAGATATCATGTTTACAAGGTTTTCACATTTTGACCTCTGGTGACCTCAAATGACCTTTGACCTCCACCAAAAGCAATAGGGATCATCTACTTAATATGACCAACCCACACAGTAAGTATGACATCAGTCACAGTTATTACTCTTCTGCAGATACTGTGTTTACAAGGTTTTTACAGTTTGACCTCCATTGACCTCAAATGACCTTTGACCGCCATCAAAAACGATAGGGATCATCTACTCAACATGTCTAACCCACACACCATGTATAATATCAGTCACACTTACCCTTCTAGAGATACTGTGTTTACAATGTGTTTACAGTTTGACTCAGGGTGACCTCAAGTGACCTTTATCTCCACCAAAAACAATAGGGATCATCTACTCAATATGACCAGCAAACACACCAAGTATGGCATCAGTCGCAGTTACCGTTCTTGAGATATCATGTTTACAAGGTTTTCACATTTTGACCTCTGGTGACCTCAAATGACCTTTGACCTCCACCAAAAGCAATAGGGATCATCTACTTAATATGACCAACCCACACACCAAGTATGACATCAGACACAGTTACCGTTCTTGAGATATCGTGTTTGCAAGGTTTTCACATTTTGACCTCTGGTGACCTCAAATGACCTTTGACCGCCACTAAAAACAATAGGGATCATCTACTCAATATGACTAACCCACACACCATGTATGACATCAGGCATAGTTACCGTTCTTGAGATATCGTGTTTGCAAGGTTTTCACATTTTGACCTCTGGTGACCTCAAATGACCTTTGACCTCCACTAAAAACAATAGGGATCATCTACTCAATATGAACAACCCACACACCAAGTATGACATCAGTCACAGTTACCGTTCTTGAGATATCGTGTTTACAAGGTTTTCACATTTTGACTTCTGGTGACCCCAAATGACCTTTGACCTCCACCAAAAACAATAGGGATCATCTTCTCAATATGACCAACCCACACACCAAGTATGACATCAGTCATGGTTACCCTTCTTGAGATATCGTGTTTACAAGAAGTGTCACATACACACATACACACACACACACACACCCTTACACACACACACACGACATCACCATCGCATAGATTCCTTCTGCTTTCGGCAAGGAATCAAAAATTCATTACATTGAATAGATATTATCAGACAACTTTGCCTCAACTGGCTTCTGACTTAGATGCAAATGTTCAATGAATTTACAATGAATTATACAGTTTTCAACTCACCCTCAAGAGTTCACAAGCCAGGACAGTCACGGACGTGGTACCATCACCAACTTCGTCATCTTGTACACGGCTGATGTCTATGCAAAATGAAAACAAAGTGACAGCTCAAATATCAATGTACTGCGCCTCTTCCACACCATTACACACAAAAAAAAAAAAAAGCACAGAGTTCATCTAAAAAACAATGGCACACCTGGACAGGCATTATGCAAAATCAGCTTTGAATTTTGCCAATATCAAGTTTAATACCAATATACAACTTATTTCAAGTCTCAATATCACAACATACTGACACATGATAATGATATTACATATTAACCTAATGCCATTAGATAATTGACTGACTGGTTTCTCTATGAAGGGAAGTAACCGTTTATTCATGAATGGCAATAAACTACACAGGCCATGTTTCAAGTAAAACAAGACATTCACTTCTGAAGGTACCTCATTTATAACACTCTCACACACTAATCTCTGTTGATTTTTAACTTAATTCATTACAACTGAGATCACCTTCAAATAAAGGGAAACAATAATGTGAAATTTAACCAATTCTTCCCTTTAGGGAAATTGGAGTGATGTACAGACTTCTAAGATTATGAATCTCTGCTGACCTGAAGGAAAAAATCTTAGTCCAACACCAAGACAAAGTAAATCCAGGTGCATCTGCACCACAAGAACGATGTGTCAAACAGCTTTGAAAATCAAGCAAGCAATGTAGACTACATTACTTGCATTATCATGTCACAAAATATCACAAGCAAATGTCACATGAAAACAACAGTGGCCATCATCGTCTCATTAAGGCTTCCATCTTTAGAGAGAGATAAATGTACTGAACACATTACCCATAGGTCACCTGTGAAAATTATTACATTACACTGTTGGATTTTTCAGACAGCTGCTAGAATAAAACCAAAGAATGTTCTACTGCACATACTGAACACTGATGATGTTTTGGCATCCAACACACTGCAGGATATAACTTTACACTTTGTTACGAAAAACAAATGTTAAATCAAGTACATGACACACAGTCCATTATAGTAGAGTAACACTGAAGATATTTACTCATTACTCACCTACTAAGATTTTTCCCGCAGGATTATCGATACCAATCGACTTTAAAATAGTTGCTCCATCATTGGTCACTTGAACTGCAGTATTCATGTCCGTTGATTGCAAAATCTTGTCCTAAAAAGAATGTTAACAAAGCCGAATGGAAAAGATCTTTTTTTCCACTCACATAAAAAACACAGAGGGTTAATATCTAAAATGACAAACAATGCATTTGATTTGATTCAACCCTGGGGATAAAGGGAACGATGATAACTTTGCAGACAATGCTACTCAACTGAAACAAAAGGAACAAACACAAATCTCCAGCAAACTGTAGGAAGCTGAGCAAAGATTACTTTATATGACTGATACGAAAAGACAAGATTAGACAACCTGCCAAAAGAAAACTAGGGCACCAATGGTGCAGAGGCTCATACCTGAACACCCTGAAGACACCACTTGCATATCATTCTGTCAAAGCATAGGAACCACTAATCATCAGCAATGTACAAGAGAATATGAAGGACTACAAAATTTGCAGAATATCATAAACCACAGGACCAACAGTGCAGAATTTCCAAATTTACGGGTACTACCAAAAAACGATGCTTATAACTAGCATCACTACTCAAGTGCCAATATTGTACAAATCAATATTGCACAAGAGAATATGTTGGAGGAGCATTTGACAGAATTTCATAAAATGGGCTATAGGACCCACATGGGACCTTGGAATAAAAATGTTTGGACATCCCATATGGTCCACCACCTATGGAACATTGTGTCCAACTTTCACATAAATCCATTAGAGTATGTCAGAGGAGAAGTATCCTGAACAATTATGGACAGATAGACAAATAGATGATAGAGTGACAGACACCACACCATTACAATAGCTCACACCAGCTAGATGGTATGAGCTTAAAACAAACCACAATCTACAAATGTCTATTGGGGTAAGATTTAATTGGTGACCTGTTCAATACTAGAGACAAACTTTACATGCCCTGATCTGCTTACCATTCCCTTTGGCCCAAGAGTACTTTTGATCAGGTCTCCAATGGCAATGGCTCCAACAAAGCTGGACAACCTAGCAGTTTCTGACCTCTCTTCCTCAGCATTGTCCTTGAGAACCTGTACAGGCTGTAATGAAACCTGTGACAAAAAGAGCATTCACAAATGTGTTACAACATTATTCATACTTCAAAAAAATGTACTAAATAGAGCATGACATACAAACTTCTATATTTGCCACTTCCATGACCCTTGCGTTATGCATATTCACTACAAAACAGCTGATCGCATTTGCACACCAACATATACAAGTAAGGGGCAGTAGCACAAGTGTTGTACAATAAAAATACAGGAAATGCAGTAAATCACAGAGCGTTTTTCACAACACAGAACACACAAGGTACGTAATTGTGCAAGGCCGTATTGTAGGCGTGGCCTGATGTTCATAATAAGGGTCGTTATTTTAAAAAGGTAGTCATATTATCACTGATTTACACCGATGAGGTAAGATAAGTTTTAGAAACTTTCTTCATCATTTTGGGTTATTGAATAGTTCAAGGCAACTATACACAGCACTAGTGGGGTACTGAGGAATATAGAAAAAATATAAGCAAAATCACTGTTTTTTGCTTCAGACTCACGCCATCACTTTAATACACAGCGCAAATGTGAGCAGGTAGCATCAGCTGATTACATTTAGATAGGCCAGTCAATCCTGAGCCATCTCAGGTCACCATTAAGTCCACAAGCAATTCACAATTTAGCACCTCTATTAAGAATGTAAGAGGGACTGACCAAACCCCAAAGGGGGATTATTATAGAAATGCATGCTGACTTGAAGTCCAAGTATACAAGCGTTTCCAAAAAGAGCCCCTACAGACTTTAAGCAAGGGTGCATTCTTAAATGTGAACAAGGTCTAAGTGAAGCATTGATCAATGATCAGAGGACAGAAGGAGTAAAGAACATGAGAAAGAAACCTCATCTTCATGGTAAGTTAAAAGCTGAGTAGTATTTATTATTACCCATGAAAAGGCTACAAAGATACCCAGTTATATCTTTTGATACAATTTTTAGGAGCCTACGAGGATACACAGTCATCATGTTATGTTCGGATGAGTTCTTAAGAGGCTGCCGGGATACATAGCCAAATTTAAAATGACCGTAAGATACTGTATACATATTTGTGGAAATGATATTAGGTCCCAAGTTTATTTTAATGGCTATGAGGATATGCAGTCAATATTCCATCTATAGGTAATCTTTATTAATTTGATACTAATAATAATAATCTTTATTTGGTAATAATTTGCTTTAGGCTTTCTGACAGGGTTTGACTTTTGTACTTTTTTTTCAGGGTCCTCGATGGGGACTTCGAGATCCTTCGAGATCCCTCCTGATCCTTTTTTCTGCTAAACTAAACTATCTCTAATTGGAGAGCAACTTACCATCAGTCCATATGTTGTTGTAAAAAGGCTACAAGGATACGTAGTCATATCATTTGATATATATTTTAGGAGGGTACAAGGATATGCACTCAAAATGAGTGACTGCATAGCCCCATATCTTATTCAAAAAAACAGAGCTGCAATCTTGCGGGGTATTCTGCAATTTTGCCTGGCCTACTAACACAGAATACTTTAAAGAAGTTCAAAATTGCAGGGTATTCTATAATTACTTACAAGCAGGGTTGACTTTTTAAGTTATCACTAATCAAACAAGAATTTATTTATACTGTAGTACCAGGTAAGTCTATTGCATAACCTAGCCTGGTACAAATTTACAATCCATGACCAGAAGTGACGTCAGTAAGGATATCAGAACACTAAAAGACTTAGTATATGGTCTATGTCAGCTTTACAATCTTTTTTGGGGGGTGGGGTTTTTTCTCTGTCCACACTCTCACAAAGTTGTACACATTCTGGGAAAGGAACAAGAGTGAAAACATGTGGAAGAAACGAGAAGTTGAAGCTGCGCAGGAAGAGAGGAGGATTCGAACCAAGGAAATAAAGTCATACAAGTTAAGCATAACCCACTATGGTATAAGAGCACATTTGGTCATACTAGACTGCTTGGACTAATTGGAGTGCATTTTACCAAGCACGGGATGATCAAATCCTAGGAATGCTCGACAGTTTCAACGGCCCTCAGAAGTGATGACATATTTAAGTGGAGGAGGAGTGCAATATGGCGAATTATTGCTCGTTTAACTATTGACCAATCACAACACTCCTTACACATGAATTGGCAAGTGACTACGCAAGTGACTAAGCTCTTGCTCTGTACCTTATGCTTGCTGCATTTCATGAATAGGAAGGTATTACTAGCCACCCATACAAACTGCCTAGCAACCAACAAAATGGCGCAGACTTGTCTTGCAAATTTTTACTAATAACTTGGTCAAAGAGTGATTTTATGAATATGTTGGAGGTCGCAGGAGTGTAAAAAGTGCTTATTATACATCAAACGATGTGATATAGAGGGTTAAGTTAATGTTTGTAGTTGCACGAGGCTGTCAAAATAGGCCAAGTTTCGAGTACCGTTAGAATGAGTGCCCTACCTTGTACATATATTACATATAGGGCATAGCCTCCAGGCTAGAAGTACTAAAAGGGGGACGCCTGTGGTTAATCCACACAAATCACCCAGGGGGGTGCTGACAGTGACATGTGGTTCTTTACTTGAACCAAATTAGACGACATGATTTTCCAGTAACTGTTTAAGTCAAACTCAAAGGATAGCACACTAGAGTAGAGGCGGTTTTGAGCTCTGGTCCAAAGTGCATTCCATGTCAGGCCCACATCATAATTTTTCCAAAAAAGCAATAAAAAACATAAGGAAAATGCCAGCTCCACGCCGAAGATCTTCAGTTCTGAGTGCACAAAATGAAGACTGGGCTCTGGTGGAAGTTTGTGTAGATCGCAAGTAAGTGCTCATTCATGCTTACCATTGTCTTCTGTCTGTGAGTGGCCACAGATTCCAATTTACTACTATTCGAGCCCCTAGCCTAAGTTAGCACTCAGCCTAGGCTCGTCTATTGACAATGACAACTTTGACAATGACAATTTAGGGCACACGAAGTTACAATGCTAACAATACATGTGCCTTACACTACAGTTACAGTTACACTAACACTTAGTAACACTGGCCTAACAACACTAACTATAGAAAACTGGCATACAATCAATAAGGGTTGGGCGAAACCATAATTTTTACACTTCCAGTTTGATCAAATTTCCCTCAGTGAATATACATGAAGCTCTGAATGAGAAAGTACCATTGTAGGTTTAGATGTTGCGTCTTCTTCTGATACCAGCGAAGCAGAAAACAAGATGTATAATTGTACAAATTGGCACTGAAGACCTTTCTGGAAGCTTCGACCATGTGTAGTCAACTGGAGTCACAGCCTCAGTTGTTTGCTTCAAGTCGTTTGAAATTGAACTCGAAATGTAGTACGCCATCTATCAAGTTGCTGAAAGCAAACTAATCGTGCCCCACACACGTAAAGCCTGGCGGGCCCGCATAACGAAAAGTTCTCTCCTCAAAGCGATCATCCGCTCATTTTATACCCAAACTTCTAAATTGTTCCCAGTAAGGTAGGTTCAATCAGTTTTGCTTCGAAATGGTATGAGGTGTAAACAACCCATAAATTGTCGATTGTGGCGGTACAAAGAAGGGAGGCATGGGGAAATTTTCCCCTCCCCCGTCAGAATCTTTTCTCCCAGTTTCCCCACTCAGCTGAATTGACCTGATAAATACATGCATACATATGTCTATTACCTGTTTATATCCATATCTTTCTGTTCTAGGAAGCCCATGAGACTTCATTTTTCACCCAGAGATCAGTTTCCTCTGGACCCCCAACAGACTTTGCCTCTGGACCCCACAAAGAGTCGAAAGTTTTCATAACTGAAGTATACTATCTTGAGTCTTAAGTTTCACCCAGAAATATGCCAGAACTCAGAGATCTGATGGACACCCTCCCGCGGGACCTTTGCCCATTTACCCCATAACGGGGTCAACTTAGAGGGAAGGAATAGCCGAAATAATTACAATCGTTTGGAATACTTACTTCGTTATCTAAAGTAATTGAAAAACTTATTTATTCCTATGTTCTAATCAATTTGGATTTCGACCAAATTATTCCACTTATATGGCAGGTGTTGATGTTGAAGATTTTATCAATAATGGTTTTAACTTAAATCAGTCGATAGTTGGTATTTTTATAGATCTCTCTATAGCCTTCGACACTGTAAATCATAATATATTGTTAAGTAAATTACATCACTATGGTATTAGAGGAACATCAGCTCACGACCTATTCAAAAATTACTCCTTTCGAATCGTAAGCAATGTGTTGCAGTAGGTGAAAATATCTCATCTTACCTTACTATTTCAAGTGGTATTCCTCAAGGATCCATTCTAGGACCTCTGTTATTTCTTATTTACATTAATGATCTTCCTATTTGCTCAAATAAGTTAAAATTTTGTCTCTTTGCAGACGACACTAGTATTCTTTTTCGACATAACGATCTCAAAGGTACTGAATATATTATAAATAATGAACTTCGCACAATCTGCAATTGGATTTCATGCAAACAAGTTATCTCTTAATGTTAACAAAACCAACTTTGTCATTTTCCATACCAAACAATCTGTGAAACCTGATTTACGACTTACTTTTAATAATTCAATTATAAATGAAGTAACCTGTGTTAAATTTTGGGGAATCCTTATTGATCCACATTTAAGTTGGAATTTCCACATTGATAATGTATGTAAAAATACTTCTAAGAACGTTGGTATACAAGATAAGACATCATGTTCCCAAACAGGTTTTACTATCCCTATATTATACTCTTGTTTACCCTCAACTCTCGTATTGTAATATCCTTTAGGGAAACACTCATAATGTTTATCTGGACAGGTTATTTTTACTACAGAAAAAGGCTATAAGATTAATTACTCACTCTAATTATTATGATCATACAGCACCTATTTTTAGTAATTGACGAATTTTGACAATCTATGATATTTACCATTTTCAGCTAGGCACATTTGTGTATAAATACTGTAAGGGTTTATTACCCCCTGTCTTTGACTCCTTCTTTAATCTTAATAATCATTACCATAATTATCCTACTCGTAACGCTTCCTCTGTCAACATTGCCTATTCTCGTTTAGCTTTAAGTAAAAGAACAGTACGGTTCTCCGGGCCGACTCTTTGGAATTCCCTCAACCTTCAACTCACAACTTTACCTACGCGGTCTACATTTGTTAATCACCTCAAGGAATTTCTTTTATGCAAAAGCAACACGCAATATTTCCGTTCTCTCCTGTACTGTATAGTTTTTTTCGCACTGTTATTCGTATGGCGACGGGATGGTGGGGTTGGGATTGGTGGGGTTGAGGTGTCGGGGATGGGGTGGTCGGATGGGGTATCGTAATGGGTTGTGGGGAGGGGACTTATAGTTTTTCCTGCATGTTTTTTCCTCTTCTTCTATTTATATATGGTGGACCTGGCTTGTACAAGCTAAGCTTTTTCAGATTCTCCATTCTCTTTTTTCAATATTGTTATTTCATTACATTCATTATACTGTGTATCAAAAAAAAAGAGAAAAATAAACGAACGAACAAACGAACGAATCTTTGCGTATAATGATACACTTTGAACAAAAAAATATCTAAAATGAGATTTAATTTTTCACCCAGAGATATGCAAAAACCTTAGAGCTTCCGAGGGCTTTTCTCCCTGGACCCCACCAGGGATTTGCGATTTTGGGCAATGTGCGAAATTTTTGGTTCCCCCTACAGTTTCTTTTGCCCTCCATTTGCCCTCTCCATATGAAATCCTGATGCCGCTTCTGACTGTGGCTATTTATTTGAAATGCATGACTTTTAAATTTTGTGACCTCATAATTTGGGGATTTCCCAAAAATAATGGGCCACGTCATGCTCAACATCACGCGGTTTACGACAAACATTCGATCGTAATAAAACCACTTGTCGTCCTCCTGCTACCTATGACACACAGCCCTAAGAGACGCGTTTAGCCCTTGTAAATATATTTGTGACTACCAGTATTAATCCTCTAAATTAGGTAAATTTGGGATGATAATTTTTTTTTTTTTTTGCTGAAGAGAATCATTCTCATAAATTGATAATTTACGATGAAAAGGGATGTATCCTATCAATCAAGTGCGTAAATACTATCAACATCACAAATCCGGTTTAGCCAGATTTTAAATACAAACCCGCATACTATTTTCAACGAAAAACCTTATACAATGCACAATGCGCCCACACCCTTAAAGGCATTTGCGAGGTTTATGGTTGGAATTTTTTGATTTGCCACCTGTGGCTAATCATTTATGCAAAGTTGTGCACCTGCCTAATTCTCTTTTTTAAAGTAAGTGTTTAAAATATACTGACAAGGCATACAAAGGAAATAGCTTTAATCATTGTAAAACCATTCAGGCTCAACAATAAACATATCTGCTTACATCATCATCACAGAATCTCAAGGAACCATCTTCCCCTGACCAGTCATGTATTGAAACAGTATGAACAAAATAACATATATAAACACTTGTTTCGTCCTTATACCCCATGTCACCTAAACTATGAGCAAGGTAAGGGGGACAATTTTACGAAACCCTCTCCCTGGGCCAAACCTCATTATGTCCTACATCGCACAGTTTGTCTAAAAATATCGGTTAGGAGAGACCGACTACTTTTCTCTTGCATTTTGGATTTCGCCACTTTAAATCATTTATTTTAATTAATTGCATCCGGTTTTCTAGGATCATGTTGTGCTGACATTTCCGAGTAAAACCGTAGGCTAAGCTTTTAGGCTAATACGTTTTGGTCCTTGCCTCAGAATTCCTATGTACAATGTCGGCTTTGTTCTTCTGCGTTTGGGAGTAGCGGCTTGTCTACAGACAGTGTTGTCATAGTCTTGGGGGTCCGTATTTGCTTATGTAATATCAGACGATTGATAATCTTGTAATTAGCTCGGCTTATATGTCATACTGGATGAGTTGTTATTGGTCAGTTTATTTTGTGGACAATTTTACACGAACGGGGTAGGGTGAGCACTTGCACACAAGTCGCCATGCAGACTTGTTGGATTTTCCATTCATCTTGTGATGGAAGATATTATATTTATTTTTTTTTATGCTTGGCTTTCTCTGAGTTCAAGGGTCAGTCACAAGTTCACAACCGCTCCTACTTCGTTATAAAGCTTGGATGACCTAAATACCAGCTTTGGATTTTTCTGCACAAACAGATATAGTAGGCCTCCTCCTTTCTCTATTTTCCCCAGGCAACCGGTTATTTCGATTCTTGTACTGCCTCTTAGGACTTCTTAATAGCCCAATCCTAACTTAGTCTAATCCTAAAATTAAGATTTTAGGTGTGGTAAAAGTTTGGAACTGATCCCATTAAACGGCATTGTATACCGGTATTTTGCATGTGTATCGGTATTTTGCAGTAGTCTATGTTCAAGAAACTGTTAAATGTATCTTCTGGAGAAATATGATACACTTTGGAAATGCTATTACATATACCTACCTCACTTTCCTTTTGCTTCAATAGAACTTACCATTCTCTCTCTCGACCCCCCCCCCCTCTCTCTCTTTCTCCCGTCAAGTTTTTCATGATAATTGTTTTGTGTAATTAACATGTTTCGATAATGTCCTTGATAGCTACAGCAAACTGAATGAGGTGGAAACTTCTGTGTGGTGCTTCTTCATCTCAAGTGTTTTATGTTAAATTTATGATTAGCTGTGATGGCATTTTGCTAAGGAAAAAAAATATGAACTGTTGAGAAAACTAAATTAAAGTACCTGTTTCTCATGTAAATCATGCTTGTACTGCCGAAGAAAAGAAATATTGGAACAAGCAATTCAAAATTTCCCAGGGATTTGTTAAACTAACCTAGCAATAAACTACTCAAATATCCCTGTATGGTTAAAAAAAACGCCATACAATTGGGTGAAAATGTGACAAAGTTATTCTCCTAATCCGGAAGAGCTCTTTTGATAACTGGTTTAGTTGAAAGTTGAATAAGTGTAATCTCATACACAGGCTATACATTGGTTTGGATGCCTCCAATTACGATTTGTTTGTTATTCTCCCAGGACGCTGTTTCTTACCACAGAATGTGGTTAGCAACAAGGATGGCTTTAAGTTAATCTGAAAACTCTGAGGTATACAACAATGACATATTCCTCTCGTGCTGTCGGTTGAGTTTATTTCCAAAACAAACAAGAAAAAAGAGGCAATGAAAATCGAGACAGAGGAATGAGATAGCAGACAATTTTGCAAACGAAAAGCCAGGAAAAGAGCCACTTGAGGATCCAAAGAGGGGAGGGGAGCCAGCAACGGGGCCATGGCTGCTTGTACGTTCGTCAAAAGTTGTTTGCAGAATTAGCCTATGTCTTTTCTTATGGGGATGGAGAAGTCGTTAGATCCCTGTTTTTTGATGACGTTCACCTCAGCCAATCAGGCAGCGACAAGCAATTCACTACTATAGGACCTGTTTGTCCTCGTGATAACAGACGATTCGATCGTGAAAGGACAGCATACAATCAACGATCGCCACGCTCTTCCTACGGAAACTACCGTCCCAGCTACAGCTACCAGACCCGTCGACAGAACCCAAGACGCTATAACACCTACAGAGACTCGTCACGGTGGAATAAGCATACAATCGGTGATTACGTAAGGGGCTGTTACAAATGTGGTGAACGGAATCACAACGAATCAACCTGCCGTCACCCCCAACCACTCGTTAGTGACAACTGCCGACGACCCGGCCACAAGTCACGGTTTTGCAGACAACGATAGGGCGCTGGCCATGGAAGTTCTCGTGTCGAAATTTCTCCTCCTTGTGTACAAACAAAGCCTATCGACAAAAGTAATAAAAGTTTTAATCATATTCGTCTTGGGTTTATCAATATCAATCACCTTTATCCAAAACTTGATCAGCTCCAGTATGTAATGAGTAACCAAGATACTGTTTTTAATGTTTTTGCAATCAACGAAACTTTTTTGAACGAAACATTTAATGATTGCGAAGTTAGCATTCCAGGATACACTATACTACGCAGAGACAGAAACGGAAAAGCAGGGGGTGGAGTAGCAGTCTACATTCAGGACAACTTACCATTTATTAGAAAGATCGAATTTGAAAATGCCAACATAGAGGCATTATGGCTCGAAATCAAGCTACCACACACGAAAAATCTTCTCTTCTGTGTACTTTATCGTCCTCCTGATTCTAAAGTGACATGGTTTGACAACTTTCACGAAATGTTTAGTACACCGTATGCTTTGTACTCAAATATTATAGTAGTTGGAGATTTTAATATAAACCTTATAAGTGAGTCAAATGTAAGATGGAAGCAAGAAATAGAGTGTTTTGCTCTGAAGCAAATGGTAGATAAGCCCACGAGGGAGACGAGTAGTACTGCTGCTTTAATTGATCATGTATATACCAGTAATGAAAACCAAATTCAAAATTTACATGTACCACATGTTAAGATAAGTGATCACTACCCAATATTTTTTACTTGGTTGTGTTATTCTAACCAGAAGCAATCAAATGTGACAGGTCACAAAACGATTGAATATCGGGATTTTAAGAAATTTGATGTCTCAGCGTTTATTAAAGATCTGAGGAAATGTAAGTTGAATCAAGTGCTGGAAGAAGACAACCCAAACAAGGCCCTTGTCACATGGAACTCAAAGTTACAAAATGTCTTAGACAAGCACGCTCCAAAGAGAATAAAAAGGGTAAAAAGGGACTTACAGCCCCGCTGGTTTAATAAGGATATTCAGGAAGCAATCAAAATGAGAGATAAATCGAAAAGAAATGAACAACATCTTTATCGGTTTTGGAGAAATAAGGGTACCTCACTTATAAGAAAAGCCAAGCAACAATATTTCAAGGAGGAATTAAATTTTAACAAAGGAAATTCTAAGGTTATCTGGGAAATTCTTAGAAATGTACAGTCTAACGACCCTCAGCAAAAGAACAAACACACACCCCATATGTTAATTATGAATGAACAAGAAATATCAGATCCTTTTGAAATTGCTAACACCGTTTAATAAATTCTTTACTTCTATTTCTTCCCAATATGTTCATGCATGTAAAACTAATGATTCCTCGTATTTGGAGAGAGTAAAAACTTATGTTACTTCTAGATTACCGACTGGAGTTAAGTTTGATATTCCACTTATATCCACTGACTATGTACTTAAGTCATTGAAGTCTATTGATTCTCGTAAAGCTACTGGTCTTGATGGTATTAGCTCTCACGTCTTAAAATTGGCCGCAGAAGAGTTCGCAATTAGCTTAACTCACATCCTGAACAGAAGCATTCAAAGTAACACATTCCCTACAGAATGGAAGAAAGCGAAAGTTATCCCAATCCACAAAAGTGACTCTAAGCTTGATGTCTCAAATTATAGACCTATATCGGTCCTACCAGTTTTTGTCAAAGATTCTTGAAAGGCATGTTCATGAGGCTTTAACTGCGTATCTTACAAAATTCAAATTACTGCGAAGTATTCGGCTTTAGGGAAAAATACTCATGTGAGACAGCTCTTATAAAGATTATTGATGAATGGATGGATGCCATAGATAATGGTTACCTAATAGGATCAGTGTTTGTTGACCTCCGTAAAGCCTTCGATCTAGTTGATCACAACATATTAGTACAAAAGTTGTCCTTATATGGATTGTCCGAAGATGGTTTAAGACATATCTTACTGGTAGAATGCAATGTACCTTTGTAAATAAAGTTTCCTCTTCTCCAATGAGCGTGACCTGCAGGAGTTCCACAGGGATCAATTCTTGGGCAGTTATTATTTTTAATATTTATCAACGACATGGACTTAAGTCTTCTTCACTGTTCTGCGCACATGTATGCTGATGATACACATTTTATTTGCATGGCACTAATGTACAGGACCTGAATAAAAAGTTAAAGGAAGATGCAACTCATATTCACCACCGGTGCCAAGCAAATAAAATGGTCCTGAATGCAGACAAAACCAAAACGATGCTCATAGGGTCAAGACAGAGGATTGCTACACTTGGAAATGATAATACACTTCATGTTAAGATTGCAGGCACCACTTTGCTTAATGTAGATTGTGAAAAGTTACTAGGGGTCAGAATTTATAGTAACTTAACATGGAAAATGCAAATTGATTTTATCTCTAAGACGGTAAGCCAGAGGATAGCTTTGCTAAGGCGAATTCAACCTTTTATTGATTTAGAAACCAGTGTTATGTTTTATAATGGCTATATTTTACCAATTTTAGACTATTGTAGTATCGTATGGGGTACATGTAGTGAAAGTGATCTCCAAAGACTTATACGATTACAAAAAACAGCTGCAAGAATCATTTTAAATGCTGGTTACGATCAAAGGTCACATGATATGTTTAATGCATTAAACATGGACGGCCTTGACATGCGAATCCGTAAGAAAAGACTGGTAATGGTTTATAAATCGCTTAATGAACTTGCTCCTTCATACATGGAAGAAATGTTTACTTTTAATAGAAATGTCCATTCTCATTCTTTACGATCAACTACAGAAAATAAATTATATCTCTCCGGCGGAAAAACTGACCATCACAGGAAAAAGTTTTCATATTTAGCCGCTAAAGAATGGAATGAACTGCCCATGGAGCTAAGAAATGTTAAATCTCTGAATGTTTTTAAAAGTCAACTTCACAGCCACATATCTACTACGTAGTCTCATGATTTCAGTGAATCAAATGATTTTAATTTGTTATCACATGTTAACTGTTTAATTCTTTAATCCTGTTTTAAAAATTTACGTTCTTATCTGTGTTACTCATCTGTGTTTCATTCTTCAACTTTCTATTCACATTTAATTTACTCCTTTATTTTGTTTTATATTTCTGCTTTATTCTGGTCCATGTGTTTATGCATTCTCTTGCTTGTACATTTTACCTAGTTTTCATTGTTTTACTCTTTTTTATTTTTTATCTGTACTTTCAAGTCATTTTACACTAGGGCCTCGGGGGAGATTAGCATTCTTTGCTTACCGAGTCTTACCCTCCTTTCAAATGTTAATAAATAAATAAATAATAAAACGATTTTTAAGAAGTTCAAAATTGTATACTTCTTTTGCACCAAATCACATCTAAGGACATTTAGTTATTGTAAAATAAAGGACAATCCAAAAGGCTGGGGCCGTCCCTGTATACCTCTTCATACATCTCTATAACACCAGCTTTGTCCCCTCCCAAAACAAAGGACTCCACCGGTGAATAACCGTCACAAATAGAAAACAAAAATATAATTTATTTATGAGACACCCATAATGCAGTCTAAAAACAAAAAAAGTGAAATTCACTCAAAATAATAAAATAGAAATAAATGATATTACATACACTGGACCTGTTGCTTGGACTAACTTACACCAGACTCACTCAAGGAAATTACTATACCTTACCTGAACATCATTTAAACAGAAAGTAAAGAAATATTTTCTGCAAAGGATATGATCCCTTTTTTTGGGGGGGGGGTTGTTTGTGGATAGGATACCGTTGGTGGGGGTGGGGTGTTGATGTTTTGTGTATTCTGTGCTCTGGCTTTTATTGTATCCGGCTTTCTGTTTTAAGTTTTCATTCACTTCTCTCAATTGATGTCTGGGGTTCTACTTCCTTACAAGGTTTAAGCAAGGAGGTTCTACAAGAACCTCCTTGGTTTAGGTAGCCTCCTAGTTGAACTCCTGAACTATACCTTTCCACTTCATTATTATGTTTATGTTATTGTATATTTTATGCCTTGATATGGTTTTAAAAAAACTTTTTTTCTGAAATGAAGAAAAATGTGCTAGGGGCTAACAAGTATAGTGAATTTTACCCTAAATGGAGTGAAAATTCCCTCTAAAGTGAGCTATATTTCGTATACATGCATTAAATCGCAGATTGCGACAGTGGCCAACGCAGGTGCATGAGTAATATACTCCCAGCTCCGAGGACGATAGGATGGCTGTATCTCTAGCCTGCATGACGAAGAGCAAATGCAGATATAAGGTTGGCTGGTTCACGAACAACTCGGCCCAGGGGACAACTAGGCCTAGGGACATCTCGGCCCCGAGAGATCTCGGTCCCAATTGAAATAGTTCTAGAAGTGACGTTTAATTGTTACTGTTAAAGGACAAATAAAAGTAGGTCTGCACAACCTTCAGTTCGAGAGTGTTATATTGTTCATGAATTTCTTGGTCTTTTTCTAGTTGTAATTTAGGCCACGTAACATTTTCGGGGGCTAAATTTCATGTGGCACGACAAGTTTGCAAAGTACAGCATAGTAACAGTGAAAGATCTAGGGCGTTACAATTTCAGCTCCATCAATTCTCTCACCTCATACAGTAATGTTGGATATTTTTTTTGGGGGGGGAGGGGTGGGGGGTTCATAACGAGGAAGTTATGGCTATATCTCGGATCATTGTACACTAACTGCATAGTCAGGGTGTGGTTAAAATTGAAGAAAGAATTTCACTGACCGCAATCATGCTTTATCAGTTAGTTTAGCGTTTTCCTTTTCCCACTCGGTACGCCAGTTGAATTCACTCGGATCGTGCAAGCCCGATTACTCAAATTTTCGAGATAAACTGGACAATTTCCCCGACTATAGGTGGAGGCAGGCGGCCCCCTCCCTCGACCCCGGGTGGACATGTACCCCACTGCGAGATAGCCGTCCGCGGCCATCTAAAGACGTACTGTTATGCTTATCAGTTGATGTGTTACTTTTTTTCACGAGTAGTGTGACAGCCTCAATGTTTACAATCGATTGGACAATCATATATAGTTATGAAACAAAAAACACTGCCACGATAAAGCAATATAAGACGGTTACTTTTTACTTTCCTTGTTCAATTTTACCATCAATGATTATGTAATCAATTTTGTAATCTACAATATCATTTTAAAACTCGCACACCTGTTAAATTACTCGATGTATCCACTCAGAGGACAGCAGAGCATTGCTGACGTCAAACATTGTTCGTTGTACCCAATATCAAATCAAAATTTCTCCAATATTTGCCCAAGGAGGTTCTACAAGGAGAACCTCCTTGATTTGCCTAGTATCCTAATGAACAAGAAGTACATCGTCGATACCGCGTGAGTCTTTAGCTCATTATACACCTTTCATTTCAGAAAAGAAAAAAGACGGAGACGTCTTGGGGCCGAGTTGTCCGGACACTGGTTGGATCATTCAGTTGCTAGGCGACATACCTGTAGCAGGGACACGCCCCTTAAAAACTGTGAACCAATCACACATGCTTCAGCTGACGAATTTCAAATCATACTTCCACAGCAATCAGCATAAAAGTCGGCAAGTAGTGCAGTAAGTCCCGTTTTCTCATGATGGAGTATGATTCTTTTCAACTCAATGCAACGCTACGTGTAAAACCGCTTTTCTGGAATGACAAACGTTTCGCGAAGTTTTAAATGGCAGTGACGAAGACCATCACGTTTCTAACAGGTGTCATCGTTGGCTGTACTTCTCTATGATACGACTAAGGGCAACGCTGCTGGTTTTGAAATTCGAAAGACGTTACCGCCTCTGTGTCCGGTCTTGTGCTTCTTTCAGAAAATAAGCATTTATTGGTAAGAAATTCCTTCTTATAACACTAAAACAGTATAAAATATTGGTACGTGGTGCACAGCCTACTTAGATACATCAAAATAGAATTCGTGGCAGTTGTAGGTCTAACTTATTGTAGTGTTAGGCCCCCAAGTAAAATTAAAGGACCTATCCTGTTTGCCTAACAACATGATCTGTAAGTTGTAACTTGTCAGCACTTGTTTTAGGGATTTTCCTCAATTAATTCGTTCATTGAGCGTTATTTCATGGTGGGACCCTCTTTCACCTAATATTAGTAAATTATGCACTGGACCAGTAATAATAAATAGGGGGGTGAGCATACAGTGCTTTTCATTTTTAGGCCACTAAATTTTTATTCATGGCTCATTTAAAATGATTTGAATACATGGAAAAAACAAGTTTACTAAGTAGGCCTGTTTAACTTCTACATTTAAGCCTTGTAGTGTAGATTAAGATTTGTCTCTTCCTCATTGAACTGGTCTGGTCTGTGTAGTCACAACATCTAAGAAAATTACCAGATGACCAGAGAGATAAATGATTTGGTAACGGGCTCTTCAAATCAGAGGCCATGCCCAATTCTCTGTAGGAATATTAAGAGCATGATTCATTTCAATGACAGGTGAGTATCTGTAGCGTAGTGGTAAGGCCTAGCCCCCTATGCTACAGGTCTATACGATTTCATACTAGATGACCAATTTCTTTTGTTGGTGATCATTGCCTAGCATATCTTTTTCATCACAACTAAGCTATTCAAATGGTCAACCTAGTTTAGAATTTGATTATACATGGCCACTACTGCAACAAGTACAGGTATATTTCGTTTAAGTATGTTGCAAGCCCATAACCAGATTAACCATATTTTTTCTTTATTTTGGGAGGGAGGGGAGAACACATCAGTGTTTAAGTTTTGTACCCCTTCCCCTTTGAAATATTTTTGCCTTTTTCAAGGGTGCTAGATGCAAAATGGTACAAAAGTTGCATCTCTTGTCCCTGTATTTATATTCTAAGAAGGCAGGTTTATTCTAAGGAAGCAGGACCTTTTATTGCAAAATTTTTAAAAATGAGTTTTGGGAAAAGTACAAACTCCCCACCCCCAAGTCCCCCATGGCTACGTGTCTGGGTAGGTAGGACTACTAACACTGACATTGTCCGATAGAAACCTCAAGGTGAATACAAACTCATCACTCTGTGGGAGAAAATGTGAGTGACAGTCAGCAGGGTCTTCATAGTAGGTGACTGAGAAGGTACAGGAGGTAACTGCATATTCCTACCTAAAAAAAAACAGTTGAGTAGATGTTAAGTGAGACCTAGATGTTAAGGGAGATTTCCAGTCATCAATATAACTTGTCAGACATTTTCAATTAGACTAATTGTTGATGCTGATGTACAGTAGTTTATTTAAGACAGGTTACAGCTGCTATTGATTTCTTTAGAATTGCAAACTTTGCAAATCTGCACATCATAGGATAGACTAAATAACCATTGAAACCCACAAATGGTCAGTTTAATCCTTGATATCCTTGTGGCTTTTACCATTTAAATACCTCCATGTTTGCACAAAGGGATTGGAGCCATAGATTATGGTAAGCATCTTGTGATCTTGTGTTACAGTATGCATCTTGAGATGCACAATGCCTCAATTGTATTCACACTTCAGGATTAAAGTAAAACACCATCTAATCACAATGAGGTGAAAACAAGCTTATCAGCAAATTGTCCTGGGTATTCATGACTGGGAAACTAAAGAGTGATAAAGTTACTAAGCCGCATATGAATGGAATTCTCAAACCTCAGTGAAGATGGAGACTTCAAAAATCTGGGAAAGATGAAGCTCTAATTAAGCTCTACTTCCTAATGGAGTCAGTGTATAACAAATGTGTTATGTAGATTTATTGCCATCAATATGTGAAAGGAATTTGACAATTAAATTCTCCAAAGATACCCAAACTCTTTAAATGATCTTTTGGTGAAATTCTGTAGACCGGTAAGGATGTTGTACAGAAACTTTCTTAAGTTAATGTACGTTGCCGTTGGGTCAATTTTCATTCTCCACCAGACAGTGTAAGGCAGTTTTAAATTTTTGCTTTTCGTTAAAAGTGACCCCTTAGTCAGTGAAGTGAACGTAATATTTTCAGAATTAATACGCAGCACTTTCTCATTTCTCTTTGTAATTTTTTTTACGAAGTGAGCCATTATCTTAAACCCCAATTTGACTGATAAATCCCTTGTGCTGCTGACAAGAAATGCAATTTGATTTGAATTTGTGTAAGTTTGTGACATATGCTAAAATTGAAGGTAGCATAAGTTTTGTTAAAGGTCATGTCTTATGACAAATTGATGATGACGTTTCAGAGTATTGTTTTGGTATTAATCATCGAGCATGTCGAAAATCGGAACAAATTCCTTCAAAATTCTTCAAATTTGACCATTTTGCAAGCAAATACTGTCTTACAGCTGCATCATGAATAAACATTGACTAAGTGTGGTTTCCAAATTTGCTACATGAAGCATGGAAGTACTTCCATGCATGGAGGGAGGGACCCTCTTGATGTGAGTTATATTGTCCCTTTTTTTGGTAATATTTATTTCAAGGTCAATTCAAATATGGTCCTGAGGGATTTATTTTGGATGCACTGGTGTCACTACTTGACACAAGGGAACCATGGTGATCGTCCTGGTGATCGTCTTCTGAAACTAAGAAACAAAATAATAGGGTGAAGACTTAAAGGGAAAAAAGTATAAAATTGCTTCATGATTAATGGAAGAAATTGTACCGGATATCACTATCAGGCCTTAAATCCTGCACTCAAATGTACATCCAGTCAGTCTGTTCTATTTCGAGGGATGCCAATGGAAAGTATAGGCATAAACTATGCGTTATTCATGTAAGGAGGCATGAAGGGAAAAATGACTTTATTTTTAATAATTGAAAGTTAAATGCACTATTAAGAAGGTTGAGTAGCTATACGTATAATGTGCATTTCTTTATTTGCAACAATATCGCACCGTGTCTGTATTGTATTGTATTTAGTGAGCTGCTAAAAGGAACAAATTTCAGCTGCAATAACCACTTGTACCTTTCTGTCAAATTCGCTAAGTCTCATTATATGTACCACTGTTCTGTAGTAACCATGTCAAATTGTCAATCAGTATTCATGATGGAACATTTTGATCGCTTGATCTCAAGGTCACCCCATAGATTGTGTCAAAATATTTTTTGTTTATCTTTGATTTTCAAATTTTAAAATCCATAGCCAAACAAGGTTCCCCTCTTTTAAAATATGAAATCTGTTATGTTGAAAATGGACCTTTTTGAGTGCAATATCCTGTGACCTGGCGATTTTTTCAAAAAAATTTTCTTGTGTGCAACACGCTCTTCTTGTTTGCTCCGCTTAGATAGTGTGGTGGGTGTCATCTTACCATGTATCATCCTCTTGATGGACCTGTCAAGTTCCATCTTTTGCAATCTGACAATCATTTTGGTAAAAATTTTCTTGTTAGCTGTGCGGTAACTTGCCAAGTGATGGCTTTGCTCCAGTTGGTGTCAAAGGAAATTTTTACCCCTATAGAATCTTCTTTAATGAAATTTTTTAAATCCTTGCAAAACATCACAAACCCCCTCCTGACTCGTCAACCTTCTCTAGAAGTGGCCCAAACTTCTTCAGAGTAAAATTTTGGTGTAAAACTGGTATGAAGTGTGGACAAACCTACATGTTATAATGCTCTATAAATTCCAGTTTTCTTAGACTCATTCAAGTCCTGCGTTTATTGATGTTATTAAATTAATGTGATTACGTGATTAGTCCGTATGGAAGAAAGGCAGTAATAGAAGATGCTTGTGTTTCTGTATTTTTACATGTACACACAAGATTCATGGATGGAGTAGGTCATTCAATGAATGGAAATGATAGAAACCACTTTGAAAAATAATGCAAACAACTCAAAAACAGTAAAAAACAGAAATCATAGTTGGAAAGTAATAGTTTTAAGTGCCTACGAATATGAGACCATACACACCCCACCGTGTACTACTTAAGCCGTTGCTCGGGGAATTGAAGTGTTTAATTGACTGAAACAGAAATGTACTCTATGTACAAAAATAACCCACTAACTGGTTACATCATTACAGCATCAGTGATCAGCTGTTTCAACTTAGTAATATTCATTGCTTGTATACTTCTTAATTAGTATTTTCAAAAGAGTGCAGGGTTAAGTTGAATGCAAACTGTCAACCACTTCATTGTCATATTTTACATTTTTTGGCCCTATGTTTAAGAGAATGCTTTGGAATCTTGTGGCAGAAGTTATCACAGGAAACCTGTTCATCTTCACATATTCTCTTGAGGGTGTTATTACGAGATTAAACTTTCGGACATAAAATTTTAATGTTTTCAAATGAAAACATATCATACTTTTCATTTTTGATTCCTCGTGGAAGTGTGTTGGAGTCAATGTGATGCCATGAGTGTTTGTGCATACTGCTTGGAACACAATATTTCAAGAAGCGTAACAGTGACTGATCTCATATTTGGTGTGTGTGTTTGTCGTATTGACTGCTGTAGATAGTCTCCATTGTTTGGTGATAGATGGTGGTAAATGGTCATTTGAGGTCACCAGAAGTCAAACTGTGACAACCTGGTATACATTTACAGTATCTGAAGAATGTTAACAGTGGGGAATCTCAAAATGGATATGTAGATTGTCCATGCTGAGAAGATCTCTATGTTATTCAGTAGAGGTAAAAGGTCACCATCTGGAAGTCAAACGTTTAAAACCATGTAAACTCTTATTTATCTCTGCGGGGTGGTAACCTTCAACGATCCCATTCATAGTATGTGGGCTTGCCATAATGAGTAGATTAGGCCTGTTTGTAATGGAGGTCAAAGCTTATTGGGGATCACCAAAGCTACAATTCTGAAAACCTTAAGTAAAATGTCTCAAAAAGGGAATCTTACTGGAACTTAAAATGGTACAGTAGCTGTTGAGGAGTAGAAAAGCTGACATTTTATGTGGTCCAAAGTCACTTGACATCAGTCGTGATACTTTGAAATCCAATAAATCAAGAACTTGACAAGAAGAGCTGCACTGGAACGTCTAACTTGGTCAGTGCCTACAGTAGGTTGTCTAATTTTGAGTACCAGTTCTGTTGATCCTCCAGTGTTTCTGTTTTTATAGCTTAACTTTAAAGGTCACATGATCTTTGCACTTGGCTATCAGTTCTAAAATGCAGTATGATGTAAACTAATTTGGCAAGCAATCACTGGTTCTTTTACAGTTTTTGGTTTTGATGAAAAGATTTACCTATGCAGTCATAATGGCAAATGTATGTATGTATGTATGTATGTATGTATGTATGTATGTATGTATGTATGTATGTATGTATGTATGTATGTATGTATTATGTATGTATGTATGTATTATGTATGTGTGTATTATGTACGTATTATGTATGTATGTATTATGTATGTATTATGTATGTATGTGTGTATGCTCTAAGATCTCACTCAAAAGTAAAAAGTGATATTGACATACTGAAATGCACATGTCTTTGAAAGAACTAATTACGTTATATCCATTTCCTATCTCAGATCAATACTTGCCTAGCTGGTAGTCAGACAAGATGTTCTGCCATCCTGCGACACGTGCGATGCCTTCCCCAGAGTACCTGGAACATCCCTCTCCTCGAACTGGCCTTAAGCAGTCACTGAGGCGATTGCACCATTCTGACCCCGCAGTGTTCGAGGCCGTTATTCCGAATGTGTTTCATCATTGTTCTGAAGAGATTGACTTGGAAACTTTAATTCCTATGATGCAACCTTCTCCCATACCCATAATCATCAACAGAAAGATAACTCCGGTCAAAACCAACTGCATGTCAAGGAAGGATATCCGGGATTTATCATTCAATGGACCGATAACCAAAGGCCATGGGGAGCCAAGTTACAACGATTCTGGATTTGAGTCAGATGTATCCTTTGGCAGCCCCGTCTTTTGCAAGGAGCAAAATGGTATCAGCTGCCATTCAATTAATACACCACCTATGGAGAGACCTTCACCTCATAGACCCATCATTAGTAGAAGTCCAGTTATAAAACAATTGATGAGATCTCCAGACAGTCCCGTTGTCCGTGAGAGCCAAAATTTCATCAACCGCCGGGCGAGTGTTACCCCACAGATGAAGAGACCTTCACCTCGGTCACCTATGCTGGGTGGATCCCCGATCATAAGGTCAGTGAGTAGACCACTCAGGAGACTCCTGTTGAAGAGGAAGCTTGAAACTTGTCAATCTCCAGTTCCTCCGGTGGCGCCGCTTAAGAGGAGAAGAATTGTTGACCAGCATCCTGTCACCCACATCGTGGACGGAAACCCAGCCGTGACAAGATTTCCAGATGTCTCCTTTGGTGAACCCAACCTATGTAAGAACCAAGATGATATCAACCACCATGAAGATGTTGCTCCAGAGATTGACATGCCATGCCCCAGAGGCGGACTTATCGTCGATGAGACTCCTGGAACTGAGCCCTTGACCAGACTTCATGATGATCAACTTGATAGTGCCGTCCTATGTACAAACCAAAATGTCGTCAACTGCCAAGCAAGTGTTACTGTAGATATAGAAGCATCTTCAACCAGGGCACCCATTGCCCTCGAATCCCCGATCGTAAGACCATCCCCAAGACCTCTGTTGAAGAGGAAGCTTGAGACATGCGAACCTCCTTGTCTCCGGTCTCCTCCGGTAGTGCCATTTAAGAGGAGAAGAATGATTGGCCAACCTCCAGTCACACCACTCCAGAGGGACCTGGATGCTATTTTGCAGAGTATTAGGAAGGTGTTCTTCTTCAACTGCATGGCTTTTTCCTCAAATCGGGATACCTCGGAAGAGAGGGACCGTGCTGTGAGGGAGATGAAGTTGACGTCCGACTCCTATTCCCACACCAACCTCGTTGAAAAGGACTCAAGACAGAACTACTCCAATTGGCAGGTCAGATGGGGTTACATATTTGTCTACCTTATGCGTCATGCCCACTTGGTTTATCATTCGTTGAAACTGTTTCACCTCACAAGGATGGTGGTTCCAACATCTTTTTGGAACATTCCGTGTGACAGTAGCAGAATATGTTCAAATGATTTCCTGCAAAAGTGCCGTCGACCTGGCGGTGTCCTCAGAGTTTGTGCCATCGGAGGCGGCCCAGGCAGTGACCTGATAGGTCTCGCTCTGTTTCTGAGGGCGAGCAAATTCCCTGTCAAGATGAGCATCCGTGTGCTTGATTTGTGCACTCACTGGCAACATACCTGGAACAGTCTATTCGATCAGCTACCACCGTACCTAGCCCAGTATTTCTTGGACGTCCGTTACGAACCATTTGACTACCTCAGGCCTGACCTCTCTCCTGAACAACGCAGCATCATCGCAAAGGCGGATGTCATCACCGTGGTCAAGTCCTTATCACCAGTTGCATCGCGACTCTCCATGGTGAGGCCTATAAACAACATCCGACGGACTTCTGTATTCAACATCCTGTCGACCGCCTCCTCTGGGACGGTGGTTCTGTACCTTGACAATAGGTTTGGAAAACAACGGGACGTGATGCAGGACGCGATAAGATCCGCTGGCGGGTACTATCTGTTACATCACCAAATAACAAAGGTAGAGTTACCTTCAACTGGATTCTCAGATATGAGTTCGGAATTCATGAGGTGGGTCGGGTATGGGCCGTCGTTCCGCAGTGGGAGAAATGAAGCTGTGGTATTAGCCAGGAATATTACAGGGTAGACTTTTTAGGCTGTTTCCATTCTAGGCAGTCAAACATGAGAGGATTCTGTAGTCTGTTTTGGTACATAGCAGATAGTTACCATTGATGTGTTAGGTTAGGATGTGTTGGTTTCAGAGAGCTCAGCATTTAGAAAAGATTTTTTGGGTCTCTGTGTTAAATGTTTTACATGCTTTGTTTACGTAAAATTAACCCTTGTGTCTGCTGTGTATAAGATAATGTGGTTTGGTAAAATAACGTTTAACATGAAAAGTGGCTCGCATGGATGGAATTTAGAACCATCTAAAAATGACGATGTTGTCACTTGGATGCAAATCTATGGTTTTGAAGTTGCAGTTAGAATGTTTGAAAGTTTGGTATTTTTAAAGTTTTGATGAGTTTGAATGTCATTGTAAAAGGTCACATACTGAACAAGCTAATGAGGTCCTTGTGTTCTTTAGGATTATGAGGAACACTTTGCTGAGGAGATTATCTTCATTCATGAATTAGAGAAGCAGCCATTTATGCCCAACATAAATGTCAGTGAGATCATGTTAATCTGAACCAGTGGCTGTTTGCGATTTTTCAGAAAGCTGTTTCCGCAAGCAGGTTCAGGACTTCAAATTCTGTAAAGTATATTTACAGAAGTATTTTTAACAACTAAGAAAATATTTTTACAATAACATATCAGTTACATTTCTGGACCAGGCATTCCCGCTGCCGTGTAGAGGTATTTTCTCATCGTTTGTTACCGACAGACATGATTTAAGGAATCTCAAATCTGTGCTTCCGATCCAGCACAATTTCACAGCTACCTCGACTACCATACCAGTTTCATAAATCAAATTCCTTGCCAAACCGCAACTTCTTTGTGCATATTACCAAGAAGGCCAATGCCATTTGAAATACTTCAGTGTGTGTTTTTCATTTTCTGTTTTTCTTCTTTCATTTTTTGTACGTTTTTTTAATCTTGCTCGACAATCCACGTGCAACATTGCAACTCTAAAATTTTTATTTTTGTTTACAAAGTCTGAATTTAGTGTAATCATGCCATCATATTGCCATGGCGACATTTGTTTCTGTTCAAGCATGTTCTACTCTTCATTGTTTATTTTTTTACACAGTGAGGGAGGAGGTCTGATCAAATAAGATTCAACAAGGTTTACTCAGGGTTTACATCTTTGATTGATTAACATCTCAAACATCTCAAAATATGTGAAATCCACACACACAAGCACTTACACGATAATATGTACCACCAGTGGTCAACCACAATGTTGCCAGTACTTAACTCCAGGTCAAAATTCAATCATTTTGTCTGGTGCTGTTTTTGTCAAAACTTCTTAGCAAAGATGCCCACCAAAACTTGTTTGCCAATGCATCTTCAAAGGTGATGTAAGAGTAGAGTTGAGAGAGATAGAGAGGAGGGGGGGGGGGGGAGAAGATGGGGTAAGAGAGGAAAAATAGTCATTCTTATGTCTTGGTATGAATTTATTCACAGTATTTCAGTCAAGTCAACCAAGTCAGTCTGTCAATTCACGCATCATCTCATATTGATTCTCTTAAGTTTTCCTTCCATTTACACTTTCCATGGTATTATTTTTTTTTTGTTCTTTTTTTAAGAAAAAGTTTGTTATAGCCTCAAATAATCCATTGATAATTCCATTTTTCTGGAAATTTTAAGTCTGCAGTATGATTTTGGAATATTTCAAATGTTTTCCTAACTTCATCATTCTCTTACTTCAGTGTCGATCACTCCTTTCTGTCCTTTTAATACTTTCTCGACCAAATTCGCCCAGTTTTGAGTAGATTACAAAATTTTGATTCATGAATATTGCTCTTTTATGCTCTGGTTGCATAGTACAGCCTATGCCGTTATGGAGGGCACATGATGTACGTCCATTCCCCCACCTCAGTTGAACTTTCTCATGTCTTATGTCATTCTGCATATTGAGACAGACAAAAGTTTCTTTGGTCCTTAGTTTTAGTTTGTTCAAACTTCAGAAAATTGCAGACATTTTTGCATCACAAAGATAAATGCAAATGTTATGTTCTCAAAATGTATTTTTCCTAGCTTTTAAAATTTAGTTAACATTTGTAAGTGATTATCAGCCATTCCAGAATTGTGTGTGTTTTTTTAAGGGTTTTGTTTTAACATTTGGAGAGGAACCTGTGCTGATCCTGAATGATGGTGCTACTAAAACAAGTGTGTCAACTTTGAAGAGGAGTCACTACCAGTACTTACATGTAAATGGCTTCATCTCTGTTTCTTCTTTAGTTTTCCATTTTGGCGAGAATCTTGCCAGCTGTTGATTGTATAGTCACCTCCTCATCTTTATCTTTAAATATTGTGAAACTTGCCCAACTACTACGCTCCGTAGTCACAGATTAACGTTGTTCCACAACTTTACCGATTGAAATGTAATAACAGCAGCTGAAACGTCTGGCCTGTTTGAGTTGAATCATATGGGAAAGGATTTGCTGATACACCTCATAGAACGTGCAATGACCTCTATTGAGTAAATAAATATCACTGGTCCTATCTGAGAATTGTATTAATTCTCTTATACAGTACAGAGCTGTAATGTAATACTACTCATTGTGTTTTTTTGGCAGGAAAACCAAATAGTATCTCAAGAATAGCTTGTTACTTTGGTTGACATTTTATTCTGTCAATTTTTGAATATCTACCAGTAAAAAGTCTGAATTTTATAATTTGGCATAATTTCACTGTCTTCTCAATTATCCAGTTGTGGTGGCCATTTTTAATGGTGGCCCTGACTTTGGACCTCTATCAGTATTTGAATATTGTCAAGTATAAAACCTGTTTTTTAGTGAAAGCTTACATCATTAAGTCAGCATCATTGTGGAAATTTTCTAGACTTTCTCTTTTGGTATGAATTTCTGCTGTTACCATACCTAGTTTATATTCCCCATTTGTGAATCAGTGTTCTAGACTTCTAGTTGATTCAGTCTTGTGGTTTTTGTGTCTTTAGTATGTAGTTTATTGTCTTTTTTTAGAAACCCTTGTGCTATTTCTGTAAGAAAACTAAGCTTTTTATGTTTAAAAGAACTATTCCCATTTTTGTATTCATTAAGACGGGCCTGAAAAATCATTTTCATCAAACAAGGTTTCAAAAACCATATTTGATCTGTTTTGGCTCATTTTTACCTTGGTACGTTTTGCATCTTGAAGGATTGTTGATTGTCCAGAATAGCATTCATTCACAAACAGCATACTCTCTTCTGTAAATTATCTAACTTTTAAGTAATCCAAGCTCTTCTTAAATTGTTTCTATAAATCATTCAGAAGGAGAGATAATTGCATCTGTGATACATTGTTGTAAATTTACATCTCTGGAATTCATGAAACTGTTTTTGCTGTAGCTCTGTGAGTAATTGGTCCTCAGACACCCCCACACACACGCATACCTCCCCCCCCCCCCCAAAAAAGTGTACTTTGCAATTGCCGCAGTTTCTGAAAAAGCTAATTGAAATGTCAGGCAGTTGAGGAAAAATGAAAGCACCGGCTCTTCGATCGTGTTATACTGTCCGCTCATAATTTATTTTGAAAGCTACCTAAGTTTTGGTCGAGACATTTTGTTACCTTCCTTTGCACACCCGCCCTTATTCCTTAATAAAAGAAACGAATTTAGTGGCGCCTGTCTAGTTTCATATTTCATTGAGCTCGAGATAAATGCCCAGTTCTTTTGAGCAAATAAGTACTTTTGAGCACTAGTACTCTGGACCGGACCTCTGTTAGCAAGCACATACGAAAGTACGATGTAAATACATCACACAGTGTCTTGAACAAGGCTTTCAACTGTCACATGTCCAGCCACGACCTTTGCCAGATATTTGATGACCTTTAAGTGGCAGACAAATTGGTCCTCTAACTGTCAGACAGTGAAGGCATTTTGATGATTGTCCGATAGTTAGGGTCTCCAGCCAGATTGAAATGGCACATGTATGCTTAAGATAGATGAAGTAACTAGAGCGTCAATGACGCAAACTTCGACTAAAGATGGCAATTTGGAAAATTAACAGTAATTACAAACAACCATCACGACCAAAATACGTAACCATGTATAATACTTCTCCAAAGGGAAGGGGGATTTCCAGAAGGAGGCCGGTAAAATTCCATCTTTTCACTTTTATAATAAAAAATGTCAATATCTCGAATCACTGATGTTGTAAAGTATATAACATATAGAAGAAAATCTCTGTCTAATATATTTTTTGTTTCACATCAAAATATGACGCATTACTTATCTTGAATTGTACTGTCAGTATTTAGAAAATTCATTTCTTTTGAATCAAAATCTGACAGTTGTATGCATGAGGTGTCTATTGAACACACACCAATGCTATAAACAGACGACACTCATCATCTGAGTGGCTTATCACTCCTATTAACAGTTGACAGTTAATCCTTCAACTGTCAACTTATTGCACCAGTCCACTTTCCTTTCCAAGGATTTTTTTATGGTACGGGTACGGTACGCGGTACGACAGCGTGGGTATCGATTCCAGGAAAAGGATTATCTTCGACGATACCATTAACTTACAGGTTGCTATCAAATAAAAGTCATAAGCGTTCACTATTTAATGTGGACGATCCTCCATTCAACATTCCTTGCCAACAATAAAACATATTCCCCAAAGCAATATCATTCACCTTTGGTTAAGCTATACCATAAAAAGTAGGGGGTTACACTCCCTGTTTTGCATCAGTTTCTTAAAATTAGCGTTCATGTCGAAGTAAGTAGGGCGTCAATGACGCAAACTTCGACTAAAGACGGCATACAAGTTAGTAATGCTAGATTAAAAGTTGAAAGGGCAATGTCCATAATGGTATGAGGAGTTGTGAATGGGGGTGGGGGTGGATTACTATTGTTCTTCTGTTTGCTGGTCATTTTACTGTTTTTCTACCCATCAGTTGTATCATCTTGATGCAGCCTTCGATAATGAAGGCCATGCCAACAATAATACATATCCCCCAAAGCAATATCATTCACCTTTGGTTAAGCTATACCATAAAAAGTAGGGGGTTACACTCCCGCATCAGTTTCTTAAAATTAGCTGATTTTCTGAAGGCAGTCATCATAGAGACATAATACAAGATCCCAGTACGAATAAAGAATAATGGCAATATCTTAAAGTTTTAATTTGAAACGTTTCGAAGCCATACTTTTTTATTCTTGTGAAAGTGAGTACAAAATACCCCCTTCAGGTTTAGCAGTCAACAACAGTTTTTGCATATTCATATTTGCTATTAGTTTATACCAAATTGTGATAAAGGGTATATCATATATTTCATGGAAAATTGTCATTAATTATAATCAACCATCACGACCAAAATACGTAACCATGTAAAATACTGAAAAAAAAAAAAAAAAAATTAATTCATGTAAAATTTAAAACTAACTCTTTATACGGGCTGGTTTCGTTGTTAGTATCAACGAAAATACTCCTTCTTCAACCATTGTCCTTAATGGTTTCCACTGACCTAGGCATGACAGACAAGTAGACTGCATACTCTGCATCAAAGGCAATCGGCTTGCGTGTTACACGTTGACTACCGTAAGAAAATTATGGCACACAAAGCTACCGTACATCACAGCCACCAAGCAGGACTAATCCACGCTGCTATACCAAACCACGCTTGGCGAGGAGATCGAAAATAATAGAAACTTGATTTTGGACACAAAGAGGCGAATTTCATTTGGTATTTTCTCCACGGTTTCGCAATCAATTCTCACCAAATTCACGGAAGACCTTTACAACAAGTGTAAAATCAAAATGAGATTAGTTAATTTTCGATTTTTTGCCCTATTCGAGGGAAATTGGCCATTTTCCGAAAGGGTCCATTTCGGACGCCAACTGGTCCAGAAAAACGCCATTTTACCGAATTTCTCTTAAAAAAGTACAACTTTTGTGCACGAAAGACCCTTCCAACAATGTGCAAAATTTCAAGAGGTAACTCCGAAATCCCTAGGAGGAGTAGGCTTTTCGGCGAAAAAATGAAGAATGATTGCTAGCGAGAAAACTAAATCGCCGATCCCAGGCAAATTTTACGGACGCACGCCGCCGTACACGGTCCACCCGTCCACCAAATTTCAGCTCCGTAGCTTACGTAACGGCCGAGAAATCGCCGTCGAAAGGGCCCCAAACGCACTAATCGGTACGCATGACTGCACAAACTGCTCTGGGGATTACATTACTTCGACTGAACTTCGTTCAAGTCGAAGTAAAAACGGACACAAATTAATGTGCGGTATATCAAAATGGACTGTGATATTATTTTTATAGTCACGAGTAATCATGAGAAAGGTTTGTTCAGTCAATGACATATGCGATGTAAATTTCCACCTATGAAAATTGTATGTTATTGACACATTATTTCAACACTGTGGTTGCCAAACATTTAAACTCATCTACTGGACATAACATCTTTAATGGATTTGAAAATCATGAAGGCTACAGGATCGTAGTCGAGGGGGGAAAGGGAACACGCCTTACAATTTCCCCCACCCCTTTGATTTTTTCTACGGAAAAAAAAAAATTGTCACAATTGTACCACATTTGTTGGTGGGTCTTTCTCCTGTTCTATTTCGCTCTCCCCAGCTTTGAATCTGACTACGGCTGGGGGATAAACTACTATATATCCTCCATTGACATGGGGCTCTTGTTATCTGTGGCTGGGAACTCGACTTGGCATACAAGGGCAAATGATAATAGAAAGATTAGTCATAAAGATAATTGTCAATAATATAATATATTACCCGTTATGATGGCTTGCAATTGTTATAGTCACATTGTATATACGGCTCTGCCTACATGATCAAGGATGCAAGGGGGGGGGGGGGGCATTCCGATTTTCAACTCTTCACTCCCAGGTTCCTCTTTTTTTTTTTTTCCTTTCCTGTTCCGTGTACACTCATTGACGAATTAATTTTTAAGAGGGACACGTTTTACTACAAATAGATCATCACACAATACATCATCACACATTATGTCTGTCAAGGTAGAGTTATGATATTTCCATCAAATCGATCTTCATAAGAAAAGACTTTTAGTTTTTCATACTCAGTGATGACATGACTGTCGGGACCATGGTCTCCCAGCAGGGGCTCCACAGAGTGAACGGACAATTGTGGAGCCTGACAAGGGCGATTTACAGCAATCTTGGAGTATTTTCGTTCACAAAATTTTCTAATGTACTTGCCCCAACTAATGGGTGGCGCTCTGCTTGGATAGATAACTGCAATTCTAAGTACAGTAACTATATGTAAGTGATAACCACTAAGGCCACTTGAGCACCAGCTAGGGGCACACCCACGCGGCCAATGATCGTCAAGCACAGATAGTTGCAGGAACAGTAGTATTGACAGACTTAACTATAGCCAAATGCAGTAAAGCTATTAGAAGCGTATGAGCCAAGACTGCATTTTTACTAATTAGTACAAACCTGCGGTCTGTATAGGTGATCCGATCCATACAATGTTGGAAGGAAAGGCAATCGTTTGAGTCAAAGACTACCATACCTTCCCGTCCCTCTGCAAGGAGATATATGATAATAAAAAAAAGTTTAAAAAAATGGTTAGTTCTGAATCAGTTGTCTTCCAAGAGGTTGCAAGCACGTAAACTTTCAGAGTTTTCTTCTTTTTTTTTACGTGTTAGCAATTAGGGAACCTTCTTCATCATGTAAAGCAAGTTACAAACATATTTCGTGCACGTAACCAGGCGTAGGCTATTTTTCAGGGGTGTGGAGAACGAACTTTAAAACATCTCAAGGTCTTGTAAGTGTCAGCTTGATTTTGAAAATGGAGTGACGTTACTAAATTAGCTGCTCTGTATGGTGATATGATGGAATTGGTGACCGATCTGGGTGGGGGGGGGGGGGGAGTATCATTCCCTACCGTTTGGCAAAGTTTTGTTTATATAATGTGAATTAGATGCTGCAAAACGGTGCTACATTTTGATTGCTAAATTTGGAATGCATTTTTATGATTTTCTATTTCTTAGTTTCTTTTATCTTTCTTGGTGAAGTACAGTAGTTTTGTTTTCCTGGGTGATCCTGCGCCCGCCTGTTCGGGATTTTCGAACAGCAGGTGGTGGGTGTTGGCCCCAATGGCGTAGCCAGCGGGGAGCAGGGGGAAAATTTCCGCCACACAGAAATTGGGTACGGGGCTAGAGGATCATCCGCAGCAGAATGGTCGGCATATTTAATTCACACACGGGACGCATTAGAAATACACCTCTCCGAACTGTCAATCAAAACCTTGGATGTTGTCATGGATTCTAGATATTAATGTTCCTCTATTATTTCCAAACCTAACGCTGAATTAAAAACAAAAGATAAATCCCCCCACAAGTATTGGTTGTCAATGCCAACTAAAACTACTGCCAAATTACGAACCAATATTCTGTCATATCACTATTGAAAAGTACGTCATTTCTGCTATACTGTAAGTATGTCCTTAAAGGCTGTAATGCATCACCCCAGACAGTTTCAATTCTCCCAACTACCTACCTCTAGTCCCTCCCTCAGCCTGTCTTACGTTCCTCCACATGTGTGATCAAAACAATGGATCCCTGTGTACGCTGTGTAATACGAGCTGCTCTGCATCTTTCGAATTTGCTGGCAATCTAAGAGTACTGTAACTTAGAACCAGTTGAGAATTTTCCTTTCAGGGAGGTAAAAATATAGCTTAGGGTGATGCAATACAGCCTTGTTCAGTCTACTTAAAAATACGTCATTTTAATTTTTTTTAAAACAGAAAAGTTCGACATGTTTCACCACGGGTGAATGCAGCAAGCTCATGTAGGCTATTTCCCTGAAGCCCCCCCCCCCAAAAAAAAAAAATCCAATCGGTAGGCTGTGTTGCTTTGTTGCATTAGATAGTACTCAGCCTCCTAGCCAAATTTTTATTCTTATTTACAGGCTTAAAATGGGCCATGATCAACCAATAAAAAAGTAGGGTGTAGAGGTATGTTCAGTGCCCTACATACCGTATGTCAACTGTTTTTAGAATAATTTTGACACGATGAATATTACAGCAAGGAGGTTCTACCTTGACCTCAACACATCTGATATGTATCCCCTCCAGGACTGACGCCCATGGCTGCAGGCATGTGTGCAGTGTGTTGAGAATGAAGCGTCTCTGTTTCAACTGAAATGGGAGAAAATTCGCGAAGCTTGCTTCAAGTGCATGTTCCAACCGGTAAACCAGTTATTTGAATACATCACACTTGATACGTCATGTTTAACAACTTATTTCAAGCTATGTAACTGTTTAACCTTCCACGCCCACAGATATGATGTCATGGGGCGTTGAAGAAATCACGCCTCTTCATTTACAAACAGCTTGGCTTCCACGTACGAATCATGTGGTTGGAAGTCTTCCAACTCCTTTCATTCAACAGGTTGTTGCATTTACTTTTTTCCATAATGTAACTATAGCGGACAAATCATGCATGGTTTCATTCTAGGCCTTTCTATGCCGCGTTGTTTAATTTATCTTACCAAAGTCACTGTAGTGTTTGGGGATGTATACAGTTTGATATTTGTCGGTGCGATGATTGAAATTATTTCATCTAATTATTTATTTCCCGTCCAAATGGAAGATTCCAGTTTAATTTCACGGCAGAAGGTTGCCGTGATTCATCAATAACTTGAAAGTCGTATTGACCGCGTTTGTAACACTCACAAAGAATCCCATTCAGTGATTGGTTGCTTCCTACCTACGCGCATGTCAATTTGGTAACTGATCCATCGGCGCCATTTTACAAATTCAGAGTACAAACATGTGTACACTTGTACTACTATACTATACTGTGGGCATACGTAGCATTACATTGCACACATATAAGGGCCGAGGATGGTGTTGTTGTTTTTACTACGTTACATTCTTTGTATGTGTACATTACCCAGGGTTGCGCAAGATTGCTTTTTAAATTTTAGTAAAGGACCGTTACATTCGTATGTTGTTGGCCTGATGCACTATCCTTGAACTGTGGATACTGTTCGATTAGAGATTCTATTCTAATGAAACAGAAAACAACCTTTAAAATGTTCAGTTTTAAAGAACCGGTTCAACGACTCAATTTTAACCTTAGTCGCGATAGTGACGATGGGGACGAGAGCTCTGGTTATCATTCCTTGGACAGCTCTAATTCAACGTTAAACGTATCCGACGAAAACAGGGACGTTTTATTTAACTGTAGCCCAGATTGTTGGAGTCCGGGATTGGCAACGCCGAAAGGAAGTCCAAAACAAACTTTTCGAAGGACAAGAAGATCTGATTCACCTAAAGTTGGGCCTAATGTTAACATGACGTTAGATTTTGGATATGAAGGTTCTCCTAGTCCTGGTGTTAGTCCTGGCATTGAGACCCGAGGTGGCCTATCTAGTAGTAAGCGTTATGTTAGTGACTCTCACACATCCTCACGTCATGGCGGTGACCAAGCAAATGGAACACCTCCTCACAGGAGGCTAAAAAATCTATGTTTGTTTGATTCTCCTCAAACTCCAAAATCTTTATTACAACAACAGGAACAGAAAAGTAGCGAGAGGAGAAGAAATCGTAACATAGCAGGCAGATTGTTTTCAGCTGGATCAAGAAACCAAGAAGTGAAAGCCGGCCACAGCTCCAAGAACCCGGCGAAGAGCAGCAGCAAATGTTAACCCCTTCACACCACAAGTTGTCTTGAACAGAGGTGGAACTGCTAAGAAGCGGCAAAGACCTGAGAGAAAGTACGATAATAAGAACAAGGCCTAAGATTTAAGAAAAGATTTAGCCTTGGCTCAACCCCGGCCCTACTAGTAAATTTAAGTTTAACCTAGGCCGTAACTGTTATAATGATACAAATTGTTACTAAACTGTACCCATGTCTGATGTTTGACTTGGTTGTGACGAGTAAGGCCTATGAGACTTTATTTTCTCCAGTCTTTATTTTTTCTCTCGTGGAATTCAGGGCACCAGCAAGAAATCAAATACCTAATGTTACTGTCAGCTGTCTCTCTTTTTAAATTCTTTACAAGATAACTCACCAAACATTTCCTGCTTCCCTGACCCCAGGTTGTGATACTGATATGATAGACAGGATAGGCCCCTTTTTATCATTTTTTGCATGCATTTTGCAGTGAGCCATTGGCTTGAACTGATTTTACAGAATTAACACCTACTAGTCAGTGTTGTTATGGTAATTATTATGCTAGTGTATTATATGATAACACTTACGACTTAATGCCACACTCCACTTTCTCGATTTTGTAACATAGTGTAGCAATACCATCAGCCTATTTCTTGTAAATTACCTAAACTTGTTTCAGTAGAAGTTGTTTGCCAATTTGCTATGTGACTTAAGCTGTGTTGAGTATTGGGCATTGGCCTTATTCTACTTCAGTTACAATCTTTTCAATGACTATTTTCCTTTCAGGAATAGTGTCACAGACGAACTTGAACCGATGGACGATGAATTTGATTTGAGTGACAGTGAATTTGAAAATCCATCCAAGGTAGGTATTGCACGCTGAATTTTTGTGACTCTTTCCGTTGTTCTGCGTCCTGCCTTGTACACAGTGTTTAGATACAAAGATAGAGACTCAGGATATTAACATTTGTCTCAAGTGTGTGCACCTAGCTTTGAAGATCTTCACTTAGAACACATCAACATTCAGTTTGTGGTTTGAGCTTTAAATCTGTAACATTCAATACCGTGATTATTACTGTAAATGCTCTGGGGCCTGCTCCACAAATAGTTACACTCAGTCTTAAGTTTGATTTACCATGTAGAAGGCTTATATAGAAATCAAACTTAAGATTGATCTTAACTCTTCGTGAAACAGGGCCCAGAATTCTGATGAGTGCACCTAAATTTCTTGCTACTATTTTGGTTCAACAGTGTATATAGTTTTGAAGAGCAAAAACTACTTGAAATGAAATTGTTTGGCTGTCAAGTTTAATAAAATTTTTCTGCTAAATTTTCTGCTTTCAAATTGAGTGTGAGCATGGTGCCTTAACAGATTTGTGGCCAAAAATAATCTGCCAGTGGCAAATGCAGTCAGGAACTGGCCCAGTAGACAGAAAAAACCGTTAATATTTGAATTTTTCTTATCTAGGGTGTTTCGTTGGTATGTGTTTTATGCCTTGCTTTGTTCATGGAATGTTATTTGGTTAAAGGTCATCAAAGTTCACCAGAAGTTTGCAGGTAGACAATGATGACCTTTGAACATTCCTTGTTTAAAGCAAGACAGGAGCCATAAAACACATGCTCATGAATATTGAGTGTGGAATGTCAAGATAAAGAAAAATTCAAATGGTAACGGTTTTTTCTGTCTCCTGGGGCACTTTCTGACTACATTTGCTGCTGGAAGATCGCTCCTTGCCACAAATCTGTTAATGCTTACACTCAAATTGTGTCCTTATCACACCTGCCCATGCTCCTTTTAAGTCAGGATGGATCATGTATAGTACATACATACTTTCTAATAGCCCTATTTGCAACCACCTGCACAATACATGGAACACATTGAAAGCAAAACTCATAATTAAATACTGTACAGGTATCCCTTACATGTTTGCCAATTGCCTGGGTCCTTTTAGCTTTCATGTTGCTCTGAACTTCTGATCCTTCATTTGTCCTTTGGATTATATTGGATTATACTATATATTAAGAAGTGGTCACCATTTAGTCTCACTGTTGTTTCAACATTTAGTTATTACAGAAACAGGAAGAGAACTAGTACTTAGTGCAGTCAGTGATGGTGCTGACTGCTTGCAGTGTATGTATGTCAGCAATAACATGTATGTGTGTTGGTATTCTTACAGTGTGAAAGATTGCCAGTTGCACATAAACAAGCAACCATGTTTGTCACTTGTGAAATTTATTGTTGCAATGATTTACGGGCAGAGTTGAAGAGGGACCAGTTGACCAGGCAGCCCCACCTGTGACTAGTAATTTCCGTCTGGCATTAGCAATCAGTTTACATCCTATTGTCCGGCACTTACTTCACAAAGTCTAGTAAATGTGATGTTATCAGTGCTTACATTGCAAAACATACAGTAAAGTGCTTGGGTCCATTGCTCCCTGGACCTCGCTAGTGGCCCTGGTGGGAGCCTCTGAAGTTCTGAAACCTGCCATACTTTGGTTCGGCACTAAAATTTGTCTAGATGGCCTACGACCCTGTTCAGAATCATTAATTTATAACATATGACCGTCTACAATCATAACCCGATTTGGCTTCAAATTGTGACACATGCGGTAATTTCCATCCTCATTCACGCATATGATTTACGTATCTTACCCTCTTTTTCATGCAGCGGATTGCTATTCACGAGAGCAACATATCCAGGTATGATGTGGAGTTCCTAGAGATAAGCAAGATTGGTTGTGGAGAATTCGGCTCTGTCTACAAATGCATCAACCGACTGGATGGTTGTACATACGCGATAAAAAAATCCAAAAAACCTGTCGCTGGATCAGTTTTAGAGTTAGTTCCTTTTTTTTTTATTTCATTTATCATATATGTGTTGTATTAAATCCATTTAATAACAAGCCCTACCTGCAGCATTTTTTTGCAGTATTAATGATGTTATCATTGACTTAGGTCAACTACAGAGCAAGAAGGTGTCACAGTTCGCTTCTGTTAATCCTTGAAATTGTTTGCAAGCAAAAAGTAGTGAAGGTGTCCAAACGATCACATAAACACTGTGTTCTGAAATTTTTCACCAGCATCCAAAGTTTCACTAATGTACAGAACATCACATTCTTTAAGTGACAAAAACACTCCACTTTCACGTCTGTGTGTAAGATACTTGGTGGTAATTAAGCAAAGAAAATGTTGCACTGTTATCAGTGAATTCTCAGCCTTGTGGAAATTATACTTTCGGCAATGGGTGCCAGACCAACTATGGACTGTGGACACCCTAGTCTGAATTTTGAACACTGTGTAAAAACTTATTGTTTTGCTATATTTCTGTCTGTCACAAGAAAAAACTCATCGTATAAACTTACATGTATTGTGACTTTTGTCTTGTGACTTTTGTCTCGTGACTTTTGTCTTGTGACTTGTTGCGTGCCTCACTGAAACTATGCAAAACTTACAGACTACAGTTCAGTAGTTGTAACTCCAGTTGTACAGTGTGACACTAAACAAATTGAAATTGCTACCTGGATCCTATATTTAATCAACACAGACTATACATGTGGCAGAATTTTAAGCATGTAGCTTAGAACTAAGAACAACTTCATTTTCATGCCCATATGTAAGAGATATTAATGTGCAAAGCCGAACGTCACTGCATGACTTCATTATAACTGCTGTTATGGTGTTGCCCTGGGAATGTCCAAATTGTAATTGAACTGTTTTGTCTTCTCAGGAAAATGGCCCTAAATGAAGTCTATGCTCATGCAGTTTTGGGAGCTCACATTCACGTCGTCAGATATTTCTCAGCCTGGGCGGAGGATAACCACATGATAATTCAGAATGAATTTTGTAATGGTAAGAATCTGAGCTATTGATGAAAGATGATGCTGCTTGTGGTATTATTTTTTATCTTGCCACTGAGACCTCTAAGGGCGTCATTAACAGCAAGAACAAGAAGGAATGCTGCACAGCGTTGGAGACTCCAAAAGATTGATCACGTTTTCCATTGTTTTCTTTTCTATTGTAATTGATGCTGTGAATGCTCCAACATGTACTAGAGTAACAAGACATTGTAAATCACAACAGTGACAAGTCTTGATGTTTAAAGGAGAAGGAAACCCTGGGAACATGTTTATCAAAATGAAGCAGAAGTGTTTGACAAACAACTTCCCAAAGTTTCATTCAGAAATATTGTTTCCTATCCAAGTTACACACATTTGTCATTTTTGTCCAAGTTGAATGTAAACCAACTTGAGTAAGTCGAATAATGATGTGACATTACCACAGATAGCAGGAATTTTAATGCATTTCTTTGTTTTCTTTACCTAAAATTGCTACAAATCCACACACACTTGTACATATTTTGTGTTGAATTACTTAGGTGTATCATGCAACAGTCAATTCATTAATACTCTGATTTGAATCTATGCATGCCTGTTAAAAATATATTGACAGTAACATATAAAGAAAAACAAAAGCTTTTCCAATCACACGTGGTCCAGTGATGTCATCACAATCTTAAAATGGCAGCTTCCTGATGAATTTTTATGAACATTCAAATTGCAATATCTTGGAAAGTAAGCAACATATTTGAATGAAATTTGATAATGGTGTTCATCAAATGTTAGTCTCTCATTTAATTGCGTCAAATGTCCTGACTTTCCTTCTCCTTTAACTACAGTAACGACTATTCTTCTCTACTAGAGACTGCAATGTAGGATGTAGAGAAATTAGAGAAGGGAGGGGAAAGGTCTACCCTGATCCCCCATTCACATCCTTTTCAGAGAGCAGATCAGAAGGTCACAATTGCCTGCAACTGTATTTTAGAAATAGTTTGGGGATAGTTTAGGTGCATATATGCTTTTGGTTATTAAGACTTTAATTGTCATAACACAATATTTCATTCTCTTCCTACATTTGATATGTTACAATTACAAACACTGATCCCTCAACACTTATCCCTGCAACCACCACTTTCACTTTGAATTCTGCTGGTACTGCTTTAAGCTGTCCATTTCCTTGTAAGCTCACCTGGAAGATAGTTGCTGGAAAGTTTCCCATCTTGTGATCTTTTTTTCTTATCTCTTATGATGGATACTTAAAAAAAAAACTTTTATAGATTGTCCTGTCCTGGGATGTTACTTATTGAACATTTCATTATTCATGTATACTTTTATCAGACTTATTGCATTTAATGTTTCTTTCCAGGTGGCAGCTTAGCTGATGTGATCACCAGGAACCATCGCCAGGGAAAGTCATTCTCCGAGCCGCAACTAAAGCAGATTTTACTCCAAGTAGCCCAAGGACTAGAATACATCCATAACCAAGGCCTTGTTCATTTGGATATCAAGCCAGGTGAGATTAATGTGTTTTTTTTTTCTCTCCTTTTTTGGTTGATAAAGTGGGATTTGTTTACATGATTTGTATTTGTTTTCTAAATGTGGTGAGTAAAGCAGGCCTTGCGTATGTACCGTAGAATACATCTATCATCCGCTATGTGGTACATTAAGTTGGCTTTCTGTTCATGGAAAACATATACAGTATTATTCACTGTGTGGTGCATACAATGGACCTTGATTAGTATACATGTGGAACACATTCACTGTATGTTACCCACTGTGTGGTCTGTGACGTGAACCTTGAGTAAATGAAATCCATCTGTTACCTACATGGAATACAGATCTACTAGCACTTTATTTTCAGTCTCTAAACTTGGGTTCTTATTTTCTGGATGTTCTTTCTAGAGTGAACAAGCCAATTGTATTCATAACAGAGTGGATCCTCTGTTCATTGTTTATCACTTTAATTACACATAGTCAATCACATTTTAGACAAGCAGTATTTCCACAAACCAGGTCTGTGAAAGGGTGGGTAGCTGCTTCGGTGTGACTAACCTCAAACACATTTAGTATGTGACAGAAGTAAATCATTTTCACGTTGCTCTTTTAACCCTATTTTCTTGTGGATGAGGTTCTGAAAGTGCATGAATGAATTTCCAGGGAAACCTTTGATCAGTGCATAAGGAACAAGCAAGCTTTTTTACTTTCTGTATCCTTTGGTTACTTTCTTCTCCTAGGAAACATTTTCATTTCCCATCAATCTGGAGTGAATGACAAATTACATGAAATTCAAGAAGATGCTGGCCAGGAGAACATGCTAGTTGCCTCATCAACTCCCATCTATAAAATTGGTAAGCTTGTGCTAACAGACAGATACATTTCTCTTGATAACACCAATTACCCTAACAGATATATCAAGTTTTATTTATTTCTTCTCACTGCCTCTCAGAGACTCTGACTTCTCTTTGAAAAAAATAGTGCTTTTAACTAAATTATTTGCTGAAGAAAAGCTAACATTACAGTTGAGAAACCATTTTTGAATTCTAAAATTATTAGAAGTTTTTAATATGAACTCTTGTGATCAACTTGTGCACATATTGCACATCCAGCTAGAGATTAAGTTCAATAAACTAAAAATTTGATAAATCCAATCCTCACACATGAAAGATGTGATGTCTTAGTAACAGACAGGTGATTTCATTGATTTCAATTAAAGTAGTTAACCATTGAGAGACCACAAAGCACTTTTGAGATTTAGACTTAAGCCTTAAATATTTTACCATCTTTATCATAAATTTCTCGTATGTTTGCCCTTTTGTTTGACATGAATGATACCCTTATTCCGCATTCGTGTTGACAGCTGAAATGAGTAGTTGCCACTAAACAAAAGAACACTGGGAGGCCAATTAATGAGGGCTATAACTTTTAACTGTGATTTGAACTGATTTCTAAACTACATGAACTTTTAACTTTAAAATAACGCTTCTTCAAAATAATGTTCCTCTGCCAAAATGTCACAAATCATTTTTCTTACAAAATTGTGGTCGTTTATCATACATCAATCAATTCTACATGTCAACAAGTTGTGTTGCTGTCAATTATGCATCAGTATTCTGCCAAAACTAGGCCTACACATCCTTTCAAAGTTTCAACATTGGGGCCACCATTCCTTTTCAAGATCTATCGTACCGTGTGATTTTCCCAGGAGGTATTTTATCGGTGAATTAATGACAGTAAATATATGTCGCCACACCGCAGTCAATTACTTGAAAGAATTTATTGTGCTACAGAGTACCAACAATGCTCACACACAGGGGGTAGACCACAAGACTGTAATGAATGTGTATGAGGGGTTGGTTATGATCTGTACATGGTGTATTTCAGCTTCCACTATGTGACTCATGCCGATACAAAAATCATTGCCACCAAGCATTATGGAGCAAATAAGGATGATTTTGTGGCTGAATGAGATGTTTTACTTGTATTTATTTTATTGTTTGCTTAAAGTAAAGTATTTGAAATAAGAAAGCTCCAACTTTTCAGCTGATTTAATGCCTGTCCATGCAGGTGACCTTGGTCATGTGACTTCAGTACAAGACCCTAAAGTTGAAGAGGGCGACATCAGATACTTGCCAAACGAAATCTTGCAAGAGGTGAGTGAAATATTTTTATTTTGATGCATTGTCAATGTGATGTTTTCTTGTACATTTGAAATGGTCATGCCTCATCAAAGATAAATCCTTTTGACAAACTAAAAAGTATAAGTATTTGTTATTGACTGAAAGCACAAAGTATGTAGTAACGTCTATATTTAACAAATTTTAGCTGGTTATCTATTGGAGAACAAAGATACAAAGTTTAAAGATGAAGTACTCCTCCTTACAGACCTGTCTTTGAAAAAAGGGGAGAAGTACTACACACTCAATTCTCTGGAAGTTGGGAAGGAAATCTATTTTTTTTTTATTAACTAAGAAGTAACACATCTGCCAAATCAAGGATGTATGTAATTGTTGTTCCATCTCCTTAACAGTTTCACCAGGTGTATCAACTTGATGGAAACCAGAACCTCCTTTTAACTTTGAAAAGTCAGTGTTATATCTTGTAGGAAGTTTAGCTTTTCTGTTTGCCATATGTTACATGCTTGTATTTGTTACATGTTGTATATCTATTTTACATATTTCTTTTCGCTAGGATTACTCTCACTTGCAGAAAGGGGACGTGTTTTCTCTGGCCTTGTCCGTCTACGAGTGCGCCGGCGGTGGTCCTCTGCCTAAAAACGGTCATGAATGGCACAGGATCAGACAGGGGTCACTCCGTCCACTAAGACACCTATCACATGATCTCAATGAATTACTGAAGGTGAGGTTAAGTTTTGTCACAGTACCATAGTAACAATTATGTGCCGGAAGAAATCATGTTCAGCAGTCAACTGTTTGCCCTTAAAGACATCCCATATCGAAAGAGATACGTTGCAGACATATCACAGTTGCTTGAAATCGACCACCATTAGAAGTTAGTATTATTACTGTAGGAGTCTTTACCACCAGCCCACCACCGTTAGGAGCCATTACCATTACTGTAGGAGTCAGACCACCTCTACCATTAGCAGTCGCTACAACCAAGGTGAAAGTCGCTTCCTCCGATAGGATTTGTTACAATTATTGCAAGGGCGTATAGCAACACCATGATTAGGAGTCACTTCCACCATGTTATAACAAGCAGTATTAGCTGAATGCATTGTAAATAGCTTGTTACATTATTCACTAATTGTCTCAATGTGTTTGTTTGTAGGATATGGTGAATCCAGAGCCATCAGTGAGACCGTCCACTCTCACCCTGGTACAGCATTCACTGCTATACCAACAGTCCAGTGTGATCTTTACTGAGCTCAAGAAGGAACTCAATGCAGCTAAATTCCAGAATGCTGTCTTATCGAGGTACTGTCAATTATGCAACCCACAGTCAAAAGTTTTGTCATCACGTCAGCTTGTATTTAGTTTCTTCAAGTCAGTCTCTACATGTCAAATTATTCAAGTCAATTAGATCTCTGCAAGTCAGATTTGTCAAGTTTCTTTCTTCAAGTCACTTAAATTCCTACAAGTCAGGTTCTACCAGTCAGTTTTTACAAGTCAAATAATTTAATTCAGTCACTCATCTAAATTGGTCAGTCCAGATTCAGCAAACTATTAGACTTGTAAACAATAATTAAATATGATGAATTATTGCCTCTTTTGATTATTGAACATTAGTCATGTTCAATCTTAAACTGGTCTTTTAATTATGCTTATCCAGTATACACTATTGTATGTTTAGTGCAATGAAATTTGTTCAACAGACAGAAATATAGGATTCAGATACACTGTTCTTGTACCTTTACATTGCCTTTCTTTTCCTTTCAGTATTTATATTTTATGTAGGACTACTTTTTATCACAAGATAATTTTACAGGTGTTGTTTATTGCTTTTGAAGCTAATTCTAGTATGTTGAAGTTTCCAATAGAGTAACTTGTCTGACAGGTTCATTGAATGTTTGATTTAAAATTTGGCTGACTCCAAATGTCTTCTTCTTTGTAACCCAGTCCTTTATTGTTTCCCCTTTTCAAATATATCTTACACTTTGTTTCTTCGCACTTTTCTTTCGTTTATCTCAGAAAACTAAGCGAAGCGAGGAATGCTACGTCAGATATCCCCAGCTCAAAGTTTCAACATCCTCTGAAAAGCAAGTCCAGAATGGTAGGGAAGAAAGTGAATCGCAGTTTGAGCGTGACCATTTACTGAGGAGTGGAAATAGCCAGATGGTGATTGATGATGATGACGACGACTACTAAGCTGTTCTCCCGTTGCCAATTACTTCAGCTGTATCACTTGCACAGCCCTAACACTTTGGAATTTTAGTGAGTTTTCCGGCTAAATATGATTATGTTATACATCACAAAAATCTGTTGTTACTTTCTAATGGACATTTAGAAAGAAATGTGGTACTCAGTATTCCTGTCCAAACTAAATTCAAGGCAATACACTTGGACTTTTTTTTCTAGTCCAAGCTCTCTTTGAGATGTAGCAAACCTTTCAACAGTATAAAGCAATACTTGAGAAGATGGCTATCACAGTAATAACCTTCTCTCTCTCTATCTTCCTGTTTTGACTTGTGTTTTATTACCTATGGGAGGTGTTTTATCATATTTATTGTGTTCTTCAAGAAAGAAATGTCACAGGGGAATTTATTTTTGAATCCAGCTACAAACTTGCCCCTTATATGTTCCCTTCTTTTGTTTCTTCTCTTGTGTTTTCTTTTGTTGCTTCTCATTTAGTGGGCATTAGTTTATAAGTGGCTTTGAGAAAATAACTAGCTGAAAAAGCCATCAAACTCACTCTTTTCTCAAACCCAGAGTCACCAAAGTGCTGGGTTTCAAAGACACCACCCCCACCAAAGTTAACAAATACTTAGCACATTGTCAAGATAAACAGCAACAGGAAGTAAGTATGAATACTGTTGCAGCAGCACATATGTCTACCGTATTTTAGAAGACAGGAAGCAACTGTTAGAGCATGGATCTATTCATTTGGGCATTTGAGACAAAAGGTTTAAATATCTAACCTTGTTTGAAGGTCTGACCTAACCTACCCTTCTTCTTAACAACTTCACATATTTATTTTAATTTTCCGTTCACCGGCTGTGAAATTCTCAATTTTACTTGTGCCTCATTAAAACATGTTCACACATTTTGTGACAATGCTGTGTGTCATTTGAATAATTTATGATTTTAATTTGTGGGATATTTTTACATGTCATATTTTTTACATGTCATGATTTCAACCAAGCCTAGATCCAGTGCACCAAGGAGTATTAAGAAGAATATTACTGCAGTAATTGCATCATTTAAGTGAGCCAATGAACTGAGGCTTTTGCAGGTTTGTTTGTTGTTTAATGCCTTATCTAGTTTATTACTAATGATTCCCATCTTTGTTTGGGAAGATAGTTACACAAAGTTTTGTGACAAAAAGTCGAAATATTGAACAATTTTTGGGAGTTTAGTGGATACCCACAGTGTAACAACTACTGCTATGGTCTTTGATTAATTAAAGATTATTTAACGACCTTTTTTTCTTTTAATTCTCAAGAGCGAAGTTGTGATGTATGCATGAATCTCCCCAACATTGGCATGTTGTCGACAATAAGTTGCTTGTCTCTTCTGGCCAGTAGACCAAGTTGATTCATTCTTGTACACTGCGGGAATCTCTGCTTAGGAGCCAGACAAACTTTTCATCAGAAACAGAGCATTTCCAGTCTTCCACATTGACATTTGAATATAAACATCTCAACAGCCAACACACTTGACAAAATCAAATCAGTAAATCACCTGTTACACTGAGGACCCTAGATCCACATAATTTACTTTCTCACTTTGAGTTTCTGCTTTCCTGAAGTTTTCTTGTATTTGTGATGTATGGAGCCATGAGCAAGGTAATCTACGAATTACCATCAAATATGGCTGAAACAAACTACAGACACTCTACAGAAAAGAGGCAAATGAGTGTCAAGCAGTGGTGGGATTTGGAAGGTTACATCACAATAGTGAAAAAAAAAGAGAAAAATGACTGGATTTCTAAATCATTAGTTACACATTTATGCATGATGTGTGTGACAGCAGCCATGCTGCCCAAGTCAATTTCATGGAAGCCAAGAAAACATGAAATTTGACTAATGGTGGAGTGATTTAAGCAGCAATAAACAGTCGCTGTAAAATACATGGTTATGCAGTTCAACTGTAAAATATGACTGCATCGTGGATTGTGAATAGCAAGTTGAGATTCTTGGGATGATTTTCTTCCTTAAGTAGCCACCTGATGCTATTCTTAAGGTGAATGATACTATGCAATCAAATGCTTCTTAGAAGCTTTTAACTTGTTTTAATACAGAGTATTAAATAATACGAAGGAGTCAGAATTATTGTTTCATTAAAGATGTTATTATTCAGTATTTCTTTCAAATTATAGTAGTAACTATTTCATACAATTTAAAATAATCATTCTCTTTATGGGTGGGTGGAGTTAGGGTCAGGAATGGGGAAATATTCATAATTCTTATAGTCTAAGTATGGTCTCTCAGAGGTATTAATATTAGCCATTGTTGCTTGGTTTACTCTGCTTTAAATCAAGACTTGTTGGTTTTTCATCAGTGACTGCAACTTTCGTGATTAAAATGTGAGATAATTTTGTCGTCAGTTGTTTCAAGAAATTTAACGAGGAAGTAACAGATATTGGGTGTAAAGATGTTCCACATGAAACATGATGCGGGTCAAGTTTTCAGCTGTGTCATGCATTATAAGCACTCGTTGCATGTTTGTTCCAGGTACACAGTGCAGTCCGATGCTATTAAGTGTATTAATTGAGCATGTTCTTATTAGCAGTTTGCTTTGTCTTCAAATTAATCAAATGTTCTTTGTGGTACTAATGCAACAAAGCTACAGTATGTGGTTTAAATTTCTAAAGCTATATGATTATGAAGAAAACTGGTTTGCTATTAAATTTTAATGCTGATGCATTCGAGGGAATCAGTCGAGAGAAAAGGTAAAATAGAAATAAAACGTGTGTGAGCAGTTCAAATGAACTCTGTAGTACCAAATGCTGCATCATTAAATTCCCCTGGAAAAAAAAACTGGATGTCTCAAACAAGGACAGTTTGAAAAAATAATGTTTCATTTAATTTTAGTAAAATTAATTTCTGGTGAAAATGTAAAGCAATTTTAATTGACCAACAAAAGGATGCATGAATTGTGAAGAAAGTGTTACAAAATTAACTTTGCTACTTGCTATTATACTGTCAACATTTACACTGAACTCCTGTGGTAGTTTGTTTCAATGATCAAAATTACTTTCAAAAGATACACAGCAGAAAGTACCACATGCTCAGAGCAGTCAGCTGACGGCTGTACCAACTTTCATGCATGCACATCAGCATAAGAGGCGAGACTGAAGTTTGAATTCACATTACCACGAGAGTCATTGAAATTGTAGGGTTAAACATACTTCTTTTTTTTTACCTGAATACCGTACTTCAGCTGTAAACAGTGTCAATAAAATGGAGACTTGTAATGTTTACATCCGAATGAAGTGTTTAGATATGAACATTAATGCCTAAGTTTTACATCAATTTATGTAGAATAGTTTTAACATCTCTGCTTTATACATTGTATAACATAATCATTAATATGACTGCATCATATTCAATTAGTCTCTTTCAAAACTTTCCAAACTACTTTTCTTCCAATTTCTTCCTCCACTTAACTCTGAAGGAAATTTCATTGTAATATTGTTTGTACACCACCAACCGTGCCTTTTATTTCAACATTCCTACTTTACACCGTAATCATACCTACTGTTACGACATTGTCCTTTTTTTGTACTACCATTACTGCAGTACTTGTCCATGTTTTTAATTGTGAAGTTGATCTTTCATACTGGAACACCTTCAGTTGGTTTGTAACTAAAGGTGACCAATATATTTCAAGAAAAATGTAACTCTGGTTTGTATTTTCCTTTTCTTGAAACATACTGAGCTGTATGATATACAGCAGTGTCTGACACATTTACCCCTGCACCTTTGATTCAATTAGATATCTTTAATTCCATTCTAGATAGTTTTTATTAAATCAGTTATAGATATCGCTAATGACAGGCATCTTTAATTCCGTTAGAGATATTTGAAATTTAAGTAAGACTTGCACAAATCATACAGTGATTGCGTACACAGGCAAAAAGTAAAAACCATTGAAATTTCATGTCCAAAAGTTTGGTAAGGATTTTCATTGCACCAATCTGACAATTTGAGAAAATATATAGGTTTCAGATGATTTATTCTGCTACATGATTTCAGATTCTAACATAATTACAAAAAGTGTAAAATACGATAATGTAGTGGTTTGACAGTTTTCATTCAAATCAACCGTGTGTTGCTTTGAACAAGCCAATTGGAAGCATACTGGTATTGAATATTCAGATAGATAAAGCAACTCACACCTAGTCTCACAAAACACACAATGTGCTAAAATCGTGTCTCGAGAAGACCTTTTCTGCATGACAGAACATGACTGGGTATCCAGATATGCCATAATTGTTAGCTTAAGTTCCTTATGGAGGCATAAACATGTATGATACCATGCATGTAGGATCGGCTGCGACTCGGGATCACTGACGCCGTAATTTGTAGGTTATTTGTACATACATTGCTCCCTTTCACCAAATACTACAATTCCGGATACCGACCTAAGGAACGACGATTTTAGTGTGTTTTGGATACACCAGTGGGATCCTGTGCTGTTGCATATTATGTCGGCGCTTATAAAAAAAAACGTTAATTGTCAAATATGATTTCTTTTTCGAACTGATTTAATGCCAACCCCGTTGCTTTTCAAAGTAGTAACTCATTTTCGTTCAATTAAAAGACGTAGTCCGTCCATGAACAACCTCGCGTGTGCATTTAAAAATAAAGAGAATGTTAAGATCGAACATAGGCCTAATCTTATCCTTTTGATTTTTCTGGACACACGCAATCACTTTAAGGTATCTGTAGAGGTTAAAGGGAAATAGAGCATTTAAAGTACACCTATATGACATACAAAGAAAATATTTTTAACCATTGTTAAACCATTCAGTCTCATCAATGAACATCTGCCAAAGCTTCATCTCCTCAAAGCATTATGGATGTGATGAGTAATGGAAGATGCATCTTTTGAATTTTTGAAAGTTTGGGTGAATAAATTAGTGTTGAGCAACAAATAACTGAATTTCTATCTGTGAGAAACTTATTTCTTGAAACGAAGCCTACAGTTCTTCCTTAATTTAAATAATCTATCATTTTTTGTCTACAAACATTGGTTTCAAAAATATTGTTTTCTGTAAAACAAACGAACAATATCCCTTTAAGGAGATATCTGCAAATGTCACGAATTAAAGATATCTGAAAAGAACAAGTTCAAAATGCAGGTAGCCTTAATTCGTGAATAAAAAGTAAAAGGGCGTACGCATGTTCGTATATTCATGAAAATTTTAGGGGTGAAGAGGTTGAAAATCATAACAAAGCGTCTCAGAACAAACGTCGCAGGTAAACAAAAGTTTTGCTTGTCAAGTACACCCGTAATGAAACATTAAACCTTTTAGGTAAAAATAATTAACTTGAAAGTATGTGCGCTCACGTAATTTGTTACAATATCCCACATGCTCAGTATCGATGAATACAAGGTTTAACCCATAGATCTTATGTAGGGCGACAGAGTCCCTTGATAGACACTTTATGGCAAACCCTCTTAGTCCTCAATATTTCCTGTTGTTCCGTCGATATATAACTACATTTTTGAGGAAAACAGAAATGCAAAGTTTGTTTTTTTTTTCTTTCAGATAAATTGGTAGGAGTCAGGAAAAATTGCGTTCAACGTTAAACTGTTTGCTAGTTATATTAATCTAAATTTCCGTCGGATTTTTGTTGCGCGGGCTTCATGAAATCGTTTTTGCCATACACAATTTGGGCGTCATTTCTCGTTCCATGACGTCATTCTGAAAACTAAAACGGCCAATTCTAGCTAAAATAACCACTACAAGACCTTAGTCGTCAAATTGCTAAACTTCCCGTAATAAGAATCGAAATCGATGATCTGTATAGTTGTAATTACTAAACTGTGATTACAGATTTTAGCTACTTTGTTGGTAGGTGGTATCATAAGGTTTTCGTATAACTATAGTTTTCTTGCACTTCAAACTTTGTTGAGTACTACGGAGGAAGACTAATGCTTACCATGCAGAAAAAAAGTAAAAAATAAAACTACAGAAATATGCTCAAGATAAAATTGAGAAAAAAAAACCCAAATAGTTTCTGTTTCCAAACTTTTATTAAAAAATAAAAACAAGAAACCAAAGTTCTTTATTTGTTTAAAAAAAAAATTTACTTTTTTTTTTGTAATCAAAAAACTTTTGGCGGTGTTGTTTAAAAAGCTTCAACCTTTAAAAAAAATCAAAACAAAAACCAAATTTTTGTCTTTCATTTTTAAAATTTGGATATAAAACTTGTTAACACAAAAGCAATTTTTTGGGTTTTTGTTTTCATGTTCTTTGTTATTTTAGGATGAATGCTTCCAACAGGCTACCAAAGGTCTAAGGTTCACTTTTTTAAACAAAAATTAATTTTTGTATCGATTTTGAATTTTAATCTTGAGTGTATTTTAATTGTTTTTGTATTGCATGACCTCATAAGGCTTTCGTAGGGCACATAATAGCAGTCAAAAGTAAAAATAATGAGCCGGTGCATCTGAGTCCCTCATACTAGCGGTTTTTCACCTGTAGAAACACAAAATGAATGACAAATATAGGCTGAATGCTTTGAACTACTGGCTCCAGTTCATTACGTTTTTACAGTAAACCTCTGAATGACCGTTTGAAACTACTATCTCATTCAACAGTTTTCACACCAGTTAATCTCTTCCATTGACTTACACACTAACATAGCGACCTTCCAGGGGACACCTCGTGAATGTAAGGTGCGTCAATTTTAAGAGATTTCCTATACCTGGTATGTGATTGGTAACGGACTGGCCTATCACTGTCATTTTAAAGTTTCCCCTACGTCGACCATCGAGATTTTTAGCTAGAAGGGACGAAGTCTTGAGAGGAGAGCTTGCTCCCTCCCCCTTAACAAGGCTCTCGGACGGAAATATGACTGCAACACCCTCGATTTTCTTAAATAATCTAAATTATCCCCTTCAATCGCCCTAAATTCCACATCATCTGTACTTTAATTGGTGCTCTTCAACGTCAAAACTTAAAAAAAAAAAAATGAGTGATGATAAATGAAAACGTGACAACAAAAAAGGAGGGTGGTGCGTGGATCAATATAGGTACTTTTTCCAAGAGTGGACCAGTCCCGCGGATGTATACGTTATCTCGTCGTGGTACATGTGCTGCCACATGATAATAGGTGAATATAACATTAAAACGAAACATCTGTGTCATTTGTTATCATGCCTCAGCATCCAGCTCGGGCTGCTCAGCCATATGTGATGTAACGTCACATGATGTGACCGGCTATGTGACCTAGCTGTAGACACACCCGTCATCCAGCTGTATACAATAACAGACGAAGCTTTGTTCTGATATAGATCTAGCCATTTGTCACTAATTAACCAAGATAACGTGGTTGATGTCCTTGTTAGCACCTCATACTGCTCCAGTGTATATTTTGTGGGGCATCCCGTGGTAAATTAGCGATTGCAAAATGAAAACTTAGAAATGCAGTGGACCATATATGTGCAGCATGCATGAGGTATCAATATAAGACTCTTGCATACCGGTAATTACAATTAGTCAAAATAAGAGGATCCCCATGCGTCACATGGGGTGAACTTTTGATGACTGAGGAATCAACTATTTAGTTTTTTTTTTTTTTTTCTGTGGCCAGACCCCTTTTCACATGATAGTGCAAGCAAACAGCGAGCCCACAACTTCCAGGGCTTAAAATAATTACAGCTTTTACAACTCCGAGTCTTAGAGTTTAGTAAACTTGACTCATTATTCTAACTAAAAGCTTTGACATGTATAGTAACGCGCCTTTAAAATTTTATAAAAATTATAGATATCAACACATCGTGCCCCTTTAAACCAAGTTCCTAACCGGAAGTGCACCTCGCCTACCGCCCTTGACAAGTATAGGTCTACGTTTAATTACAAAATAAGACACGGTAGTATTAAGCGGCCATTGTCAATATATTTCACCTGTTTTAATAGTTATATTGGTAATCTATTTTTAATAGTTCTGTGTCATTGGTCGAAGACCTAGTAGTGTTCATTAGCATTCATTTATGACACTAGCGGATAGTCTCAATTCCCCCTGGACATTATAATTATTACTATTATGAAAACTCGAAAGGAGTGCAAAAGTCGGGAACTGGTGATTTCTTTATGTCCCCAAGGCGAAAGAAAATAGTTGTACAGAGGAAGACAGTTTAGTATGGCCAAAGTACAATGGAATTGACCAAGTGGTGATTCAAAAAGTTTTCAGAAGGATTTAGGCAGGGTTTTTGCTTGGTCTCAAGAGTGGCAAATGCTGTTCAATATTGATAAATGCAAGGTAATGCATATTGGTTATAATAATCCTAGGTATTCGTACACTTTAAATGGACAGTCGCTGCAAGAGGTTTGTGTTGAAAGGGACTTAGGTGTTCACATAGGTTCTTCTTTACAGCCAGCTAAGCAGTGTGTTGAAGCAGTTAAAAGAGCAAATTTGGATTTTAGGTATAATTAAGAGAAATTTTAGTTTCCTTAAGCAAGACATTGTTGTTTGACTCTATAAACAGTTGGTTAGGCCTCATTTAGAGTATGCTGTTCAAGCTTGGAACCCATATTTTTCTAAAGATACGGAGTTACTTGAGAAAGTTCAGCGCAGGGCTACTAGATTGAGCCTTCAATTAAGGGTGTCCCCTGTTACGGCAGGTTACGTCTCTTAAATCTCACTTCACTTGAGCTGAGAAGATTACGTGGAGATTTGATGCAAGTCTACAAGATTGTTCATGGTTTGGATAATTTATCATTTTCTGATTTTTTCAAGTTTGCAAATAGTAAAATTACAAGAGGTCATTGTCTTAAACTTCAGAAGGTTCAAAGTAGGATCAATATTCGTCGTTACTTCTTTTCTCAGAGGGTAGTGAATGAGTGGCATGGGTTGCCTGAGGATGTAGTGATGGCAAGAAGTGTTAATGGGTTTAAGAATGCACTGGACAAGTACTTAAGGCTTTAATTGTAACCGGGTTTGATTTTTGTATTTTTTTTTCAGGGTCCTAGATGGGGACTTAATTTCCCTCCTGATCCTTTTTTTCTACTAAACTAAATGAAAACAACCGACTTGGCGATAAATGACTTTGCGATCGTTCAGGCACTGTTGTAACTACTGCGCCCTTTATACGCTATCTGGATAGCCTATTCTTGCCACATGCTCATATCCACTCAAATCCCCAGCTTGTTTCACCATGCCGTAACCTTTGGAGAACCTAAGTGTGACGTTTTCAACGTCACAGTACGTGAGTATTTGTGTGCGCAACGACGGCCCTCTTAACCATGGATCGATACGGCCAAGTCTCAAAGTTTACTCTGCACGGCCTTGTCGTCAAGAAGCGTTGGTTGCTAGGTAACTTGAGTTTGGGGGCATTGTTGCGTGTTGTGTACATACTAGCACACTATAGTGCGGGGCGCGCACTGGAATCTCATAAGAAACATCACTTACACAGCTACAAGACGTGGAACTTACCGGGTAGGAACATTTCTCAACCAGTGTTAGGATCGAAGTAATACCTTTTCTAAAGTTTGCTTATTAGGTAAGTCGCTAATGCAAATTAACAGATATTTTCCTTCATGTATGTAAATGATTCATCGTTAAGTACAATTACATCTACTGAGAAGGGTATTTTGTCATAAAAATGGCGATACTCCGATCCTTGTACGGGACCCGTGACAAGAAGTCATACTGGTGTGACAGTACAATGCAATACATAGCAACACACATAAGCCGTTACTGCGTTAGTCTGTAAAAGTTAGCCTCTCTAGACTCTAGACTAGAGGTATGGTAACTTACTCTTTCATAATCATAGCTCGTGATGAATTTGTCTAACTTTTCTTGAAGTGATATTAATTGCAACATTGATAAGTTTTATCGTGACTGTAGTATGACAGAATCAGATTATGATGGACTTTGTTGGGAATTAGTTTGGTTATGATTTTATTTTGGATCTGGATTGCATGTCATCTTATGGGGCTTTTGTTCTTCATTTGCCCATAAAGTTGTTATATTATTAACTTCACACACCACCATTGCCTTTTCCAATTTTTGTGCAATAAATTTTGCTGTATTTCGAAAATGTGCGTAGGGGACTTAGAACAGAGAGGTGCAGGCTACATCAGTACCACAATTTTTGGTCGATCAACCTATGTAGGCATACCCTTAAACGTTAGTTCTATTTAGAAAAAGAAAAAATAGAAATATTTGAAATGACATTTTGGATAGGCCTATGAAAGTTGAACAGTTAAGTTAGTATGACATTTATGATGCACTCTCCTTGTAGGCATCTCCTAGACATAGGCAAAATGGCATTGATCAAATTTTGGGGCATAATGGAGTTTTATCTTTAAAAGTTGGGTTGGTAACAAAGTCATTGCAAATATAGATATACTGTATATATACAAATAGGATATGTGAAGACAGGAGCTCGATGGAAAAGATTTTCAGCCCTTGTGTAACAGGAATGGCTTCAACACATAAAATGTTTTAACATCATTGTGATGGGTAAGGCTAAATCAACTAAATAAAGTTTTGTGGACTGAAACTAAGAATTACAATATTTGGTTGAGAGAATCAAAGCTTTATATTTTTTAAATGAAATTACTTATATAGGAAAAAAGTCATTGTTCCCAAATTTATAGTGACAACTAACAAGTGGCAAAGAAATCAAACATGCAGTGTCTTAGTATGTTCATGCTTCTTAACAGAGACAATAACAACTCTTTTTTTTCACTTCCCAAAAAGCATGTCACTTGCTTGACCCTTCAATCAAGACTAGAAGTCTTAACTTAATAAAGTAGCACATCTTGTACGCATCAACTGCAGTATGAAGGTCGATGATGGTTCTGTCATTTGTATCAACTTGTCCTCAGCTGACCTCCTAGTAAAGTAGATACTTCAATTGGTCACTTGCCTTATTAACAAAGCTCAGATGACCAATTGCTTGTCTGCACTTCATTTTTGCCTGACCATTGCAGCCACAGTTTCTTCCTGTGAGGTGAATCTCAAAGTCACTTAACCATGAATGTCCAATAACAAATTGTTACCATCAAGACCAGCTGTAATTCTAGAAGCAAGGTCTAGACTGACAGTTAGATTTGTAGTAACCTGAGAAGGCAATGGAGGAAGGTGATTGTGATCATGAGTATGGAAGTAATTATGTCAGTCCAGGCAGCCAGTGTTGAATAATCTTCTTGTCTGATATTACATTGATAAGCAGCTAGTCTGCTCCATAGTGTGCAGTTAGATACTCAGGAGTTGGTGTATACACAGTGTGTGTCAGGCTTGCATTGAGCAGATGGATTGGACAATTCTCCATTCAAAAAATCCAATCGAGGTGGAAGATTCCCTCCCAGTTTGCAGCAAAATGGCCCTGAACTGTATAGCAATTACTGAGACATCCTATTGAATCAATGAATCAAGTGACATATAGTAGTACATCAGGTAGATTTGAAAAACAATTGATAATAAAACAGGGTTTTGATGAAAGAACATTGAAATGTACTTTTCCTGTCTCATTTCACAAAAATTAATCCTCCCAGATATGAGCAGAGGACATTTCCTCCCACATTTGAAAAGTATTGTATCTGATAGTTTCTTATGGACTAAAGAAGGTTGGTCACTCATGATAGGGAATAAAATTGTTGTAGTCCTGGGGCATAAATTGGAGCTATTGCAAAGCCCGTCCCCTGCTGTACTCTCATGTTGATTTACAATTTCTTTACAGAAACCAAAAATGACTGACGCATACCAACCCACAAAAGCGAGGGGACCCATCGCTGCAATGTTTGCCAGCCCTGGCCCAAGATATGCATTGCCAAGCAACACAGGCACAACACAGCATGACATCAGGAAAAAGGAGGCACCTGCCTACAGTTTTGGTATTAGACATCACAAATTCTCAGATGACTGCAGCCCTGGCCCAAGATATTTAGTAGACCCCAGGATATCCAGGTTTGGTGCCAATGGAGAGCCCCATTATTCGTTGTACAGTCGTCCAAAAGACCCTCTGCTTTTCAGCACTCCAGGACCAGGAAGATATTCGCCAGAGAAAGCAGGCAAATCAGCTCATTTGTCCGCACCAGCATATTCCTTTGGTAGTAGGACGAAAGGCTCAAAGTTTGACAAGTGTCCAGGTAGGCATCACTTCACATGAATTTGAAAACTTTTCCAGTAAACTGTTTCCATGGTAACCATATTTGCTTTGTTACAGTCTGCAGTCTATAGACCCCTTGCATGTGATGTCACAGTGATACAGTGAAGTGCCCTCCTCAACGATAAGCTACTAAATTTACCACATGCACGTCTGCATGTGAGGCATCTCTGTCATTTGATCTACATGTGCCTAGTGTAGCAATGTGTACTGTTTGTTTGCCTTAAGGAGGGCGCCCTTTGTTCGTTCTTATGTCACGTCAGTGCAGTGGGTCTATTTGCAATCAAGGTAGTGCATTAGTCATGAAGTCATCTGAACATGAACATGAGGGAAGGAAGTTTTGTTTTAAACTGCCACATGATGGTAGGACCATTCCCTGTGTTGCTATTTTAAAGGGATGAGTAAAGTCTTACCATTATGAAAGGAAGCATTGAAAACTGCAACAGGATTTTAAAGATTATAGGCCTGCACTAGTAAAAAAATGCTTTAAAATGAAAGAATAAGACCAAAACACTCAGATAGTGAAAGTTTCAATTAAATATTTGATGTGTTGCTTGTGATATCAGGGTCATTACTTGGTTATTTTGATATTGTCATATTTGGCAAAGGCATTTCTGTTTATCATTTGTAATGTTGTAGCACAATGAAATTTTTGAAAAAATATCACACTTTGAGCAACTCCATTGATCCATACCTATGATCCAAAGATTCAAAATTATCCCTTCATAAAAAGTTAAGTTTGGTTAGATTTTCAGTTCATGGGGTGAAACTGAGAAAAAGTTTTTTCTTTATTTGTAGAACTGGCAGAGAAAGGATGCAATGAAATGGTGTTGCAATGTCATATGTGCAAAGTTTACAGTACTTACCTACCCCATGGTTTAACATTACACAGCAGTTAGTTTGCATTAAGGCAAACAATATGCACTTACAGGTAGAGGCATGTATTGTAGCTGTTTTCTAAATTTAGTTTGTCATCACATCTCTGCATAATAAATTTCTCCTTTGCTGGTAATTTTTGGGGTTGTTTTTATCACGCAAATAAAATGTAATGAGAAATGTTAAATTGACATTTAGGACTAGAAGTGTATCCCAACGACCCATGAGTTTAGATAATCAGGCTTTGCATTGTCAACATTATCGGAGACAAGGATTTGCCAAACTAAAAATGTCAATCCAACCATTTTATCATTCACAGCCCCTAACAACTACACATTGCCTCAAATTTTGGGTGGGAGATCAATTGCGGTGAACTCTGCACCAGTGTACACTATAACCGGAAGGAGTAAAATTGGAGGCTTTGATGCTGATCTGCAGAAGACACCAGGTCCTTGCACATACAATGTAACAAATCCTAGCATCTATAAGATGAAGAGTCCACAGTATTCCATGACAGGAAGGAATGTTATGCCCAGTGATGCCACACGTAAACCAGGACCTGGAGCTCACAGCCCAGAAAAGGTAAATACAGTATATGCTTTTTCTTTATAAGATGCTGACATTTTGTAGCAGGCATCGAGTTTGATATTTTCAAAGTGTGCTGTTTTATAATCTTTAATAATTTATCTTGAGTTCCCATCCTTTGCTGTTAGTGCAGAAAATTGCATGCCTCAAAATTCAAAGGCCTAATGTAGGTACTCCAGTCATTTTATCTGTGGTTGTGTCGTTGCACCTTGTGCTTTATTAGGTTTGCACTGCATCTTAACTTTCAGATTTACCTGGGATTGGAGTTTGCTAGATCTTACTTGAAATCTGGCTGGACTGGAGTTTTGCAAATGCAAGTTTAAGAAAATAAGTGCATATAAGGGTTTTCTATTTTTCAAAGTACAACATCTAAATGTACTAGATCTATGGACTTGGTACAAAATTAAGTTTGTTCACAAATATTAACAAATTCTGTGTGTGCTGCTAAAATTGATAATATCCTTACTTTTATGTGCCAAGGAATGGAATCTTGTGGGAAAGATGCTGTATATTTTGCAGACATTTTACAAAATTATAAAGCAAATCAGTTCAGAGTTTGGGTCATGCTCTGACACTTTGTAGTAACATCTTCTGGTCAGACAAGTGTAACAAAGTGTTAAAAAATAATATATCTGGCCGGACTTCAAACGGATTTTATTTCACTATCCGGCTGGGCGGTCGGCGTTTTTCTGGTGCATCTGTACTCAATAGTGTTGTTGACTCACTGTTGACTTTCTTCTCATTTTCAGGTCGTTATTAACAAGAGAAAGTATCCATCGTTCTCGTTTGGAATCAAGCATTCAGAATACACAACACCAAATATCTTTGAACCAACTGATTAATAGATGAAGTGGTAAGTATGCCAAATTGATGTTGAACCAACCCTGAATCAGTGTAAAAATGTAGGGGAAGATCTCTGTAGAGCTTATTTTAATCTACCACTGTGCAAAAATGCTCAGCATGTGGCAAAACATTTCATGTTTTTCCTCATATACTTGGGGCATTTTGGTTTCTGGCATTCTGGTCACAGGCCAATAATTGTTATCAAGTTCGAGATCAACATGTCCCTTGAAAGAAAAGGTAGAAGACCACAGAAAAGGGAAATGCTTCTTGAGAAAGAAACATACTATTGGAAAGGCACTATTGATCTATCAGCCATAGCAGTTTTGATTTATGATATTTTAACCCACACAGGGTGATCACCATGCTGGTCATGTCTAACAACACTGGTATGGAACAAGTGACATGGACCCTAAAATTGCTGGCTTCCAACCAATACTAAAATAATTTCAGAAAAAAACATACAACAAACCCTTTGACCATGACCTGTTCCCGAATATTGTGCTGTGAATCTGATTTTAAGCATCACGATAACCTGATCTCAAAATGCATTGCAATCATAACATGCACAAAGTAAATAGCTGAAATAAAGTGTAGATTCCATGTGGGTAGGGTGCAGTACAGTTGCCATTTCAAACAATCAGCCCGCCCTCAAATTGTGCTTGCGACCACCCTGGAGCCACAAACATAAGCATAAATGCACAGGCCCAAGTTTACTTTAGTGAAGTACGAAAAGAATCATGCACACATTCTGATTCAAGAGGAGTATGGAAAGTTACCAGAATTTTGTTGCAATATTTCACTGAATGTTCAAATGTGTTCCCAGCCCCTACCTGAAAGGAAGGTTATTGTGCTAAAAAGAACTTGAGGTTATCTATCTTCATACTGTTCTTTCTTTTTGGGGAGGGGGGGGGGGGTTGGGGGAGGGTCTTAACCAAAATGACATCCATGTGTGGATTCCTCTTTCTCTTACTGACTGAAAACTTTGTAATTGAAACCAATGTTCTTTTTCTTGTTTTTCATGCAGCTTGCTGGCGGAGGATTCCGACTATTGAAGAAATGGACAACAAAGATGGACATATATGAGAAGGAGGACATTTATTTAGAACTGACCTACAATCTTTGAGAAATGATAACTTCAACACTAAATGAAAATTTCATTAAAATAAAATTGTGAATCATGTGAGAAGTAACTAACAATACATTTGAAGGATTCAAGCTGCGTTTCACAGAGTTGTAAATATTTGTACATAAATTGTGAGAAAATACGTTTCATTAGTGACCACATTGCTAACACACGGTGCTGTTTTCTCCTAGACTGCTTACTCCTTGGTAACTGATTCTACTGCTTCTCAGGTGCCTATGAACAAATATTTTCATGTAGAACATTAGTTCTATAAATTATATTACAGTATGTATGCTGATGCTCTCACACAGTCCTTCCATTACTGTCGTACAATTGTCAAAGTTGTATTTTTTTCTAATGTAGTTTTGTCATGTCACTTCCATCACTAATTGAAGACCTGGGGTAAATTGTACAATGTCACCTAAGTTGGGTAGTGCAACTGTCGCATTTGTTTAAAGGAGTGCCATAAAATTGAGTTTTCGTACACATGTAATTTCCAATCTCATTCCTAATGGAACTATGTTTTGAGAAATTTCAGACAAATATCACCATTTAGCCTTGCTCATGTCTGGCACTTCAACTTTGAAATGCTTCAAATACCAGCTTTCAGTGTGACAGTGTGACAGCTTTCAGTGTGACAGTTTTCACTATTTTATGAAACAAAATCAGACTTAACTTTGGTGCAAAGTGAACCTTGAATAGGTTTTGTCATTGCACAAAACTTAAACAAGCCACTTATGTCTTCTGAATATTGATAACACTCACTTCCAATTTGCCTCAACACTTTGGACAATGCAGGAAAGCAGGTATAGCATTTGCAGTTACCTTAGACAATATCAAGGCTGTGCTGGTTAAACAGTGCATTTTTTTTTATCCAAATCACATCATGTGTAATTTTATATTGTACTTTGTAAGGGTGTTTTAATGTTTTTTATGATATAAGATTATAGTCGGAGTATGTGTACATTTTGTAAAGAGAACAAGTTGAATATCAACAATATGCGAATGACTTGCTCTGTTCTTTGCTTATTTTGTCGTATTAGTCACTGGTTTCTTCATTTTAACTACTAAGCTAAAAGGTCTGCTTTATGACATCTGGAAACAAAGAGCTGAAGTAGACCTAATAGTCTCAAGAAAAGATAAACTTGTCTTTATCATCAAAACAGCTTATTTACAGTCTACAGTGAACAAAATAACAAAAATATTTTAACATTAAACTTCGAAACAAAATTCAAAGACTTTTAAGGGTTGGAATATTACCTGAGAGCAGCTGGTTGTGTTTGTTAATTTTCCAATCATCAATCACAAATGCACTTTTTTGAATTTTAACTCACAGGTAGCAGAGACTATCAAGTTTTTTTCAAAAAATTTAGTCATGAAAAAACTGGTCTTGTTGTTATCTTACCTCTGTCACAAAAATACTTTATAATAGAATTTTTTACCATATGCAGCAACTGAAATATGTGAAACAGGAAAAAATATAGTTTTCGGATAAAGTGAAATCGACATTAGCTCAAATGATGTGAGCAGGAAATCAAAGAAATCATGAAAATATTTTAATAATATTTTAATAAATATTTTAAGGAAAATATGGCTTTCAATTTCACCCTTACAGTACATTGGACAATGGAATAGCTATACATAAAATCTCACTCTCTTAAACATAAATATAAATGATTCCTTGAAGATATGAAATGGAACTTTGATTTTGTTGCTAATATGTTTCCATGTTTCCTTTAAGTTATCGTGTATACGTGATAAATAATTTACATTTGAAAGTCGTACTGCCTCAGAGTGACATAACTTCAAATATGAAAACAAACAATAGCATCTATTTAAAAATGGCAAATTCTCTTCATTGTGACAGCTAGTCCATAACTAAATGAATTAAAGGGGATATACAGGCTGTTGCAGTCACAGATTTGACATGAACATTGACACTACCCAACCACAAGGAGAATCCAGGAATACTGCCTTGTTTGGAACAACTTTTGATAGTTAAAGGGTGACTTTTGTCAACCCCATGTGTGATAGTGCGACGTAGTTGTTTCCAGACAATTCGCCACCACTACAATGACTAGATGTATCTGTATGCCCTCCTCTCTTTCTATTTATTGCTTGTGAGTGTCATGCAAACATTCCCAAGAATGAAACAAATCATGCTGTAAGATGAGAGCAAACTATTCAAAAAATCCGAATACTGCATCACTTTCAAACCAAGAGATATCCTGCTTCTTCGCTTTTGCTAACTTTGTGGGTGTGATCTTTTTCTTCTTCTTTCTGTAAGGGGAATCCCCCCAGCTTTTGACTCGGAATGCCTTCTTTGGTGTCTTCCTCGTGTTTCCTGCATCGCACTGAACCTTCATGCAAGAAAAAAAATTCATAATGATGACTTGAGAGGACTGGGACTTTTCCTTGATTTTGTAGAGAAAATTTATCTTGGCTGGGGCAATATATCCACAAATACTGTTGTTAAAGGATCAAACCTTAACAGTTCCTAAGGACTTTCATGAAGATAAAAGTTATGAGACACTATCAAGGAAAACTGGTGAATACAAGTGATCCACATTCACAGTATGTTCTCAATTGAACATTTATTGGTAGTGGTGGGGAAAGGGTATGTAGGATCTGAACCACTCACTATAACATAACAAGAGGAGAGCCAAAATTACTGACTAAACATACCACAGACTGCTTTGTTCTTGAATTTTCCTTTACTGCTGTATCCTCCAAGTTTTGTTCCATTAAGGGAGATAGATCCATGGGCGGAGATTCACCGTATGCACAAGGAGATGGCCGTACACGGAGAGGGGTGACAGTCTGTCTTGGAATTTGCTTTTGCTTTGTATTACCTCTCAGTGGTGGGAAAGGAAGTTCATCCATCTAGAACCATAAAGGGTCAGTTCCACAAAGACGACTTTCTTTGAAGAAATTCTGAATGTATATATTACTCAAGTTAAAGTGACAGCAAGAAAATACTAAATTGGTTTACCGAGTACATCTACAATCCTTGATGGGACAAAACAGCAGAAACATGGGACAAAGAAGGGGAAACAAGCAAACTGAGACCAATATTCTACCTACCTGCAACCCTGTTCGTCCCCAACCCCCCCCCCCCCATTCATTGCTGTAGTTCAAATTTTTCAAAGATTCAACACTGAGATGTGAAGCACAGGGCTTGTGGAGGATTGTAGCTTCAACACACTCAATTTGTTTGTAAATGAAATTTGGGGGATGGAACTTTGCCTGTTTTTTTCTGGTATTTGAACTCTTGCAGTGAAATTACAACATAAATCACTCTTTGCTCATGTATCTCCACCCAAGCTATCCCTATGCTTTGGTAACCTTTGGCACTGATCTACCTACAAGGCATTTGTCTTCAGCCAAAGACTACAGTTATCTGCCAGACTGCCATGTATTCCTTCTACCACCAGAAGATGCCATGTATTATATATTGGTACTATGACATGAAACAGCTCTGTGCTTGATTGTGTAATGGCGCCACCCAGAAGGAAAGTTTTACAACAGGACTCTGAAGTCTGAACTGACACAATCAATAATTGGTTATTACGGTTAAATCAAACAATCTAACTAGGGAGAACATCGCACCATGTGACCAATGTCATGATTCTGTATTTTCATCTCCATAATGCTTTGAAGTATTACTCAAAAAGTATCCCAACTGTAACTTTGGGATTACATTAAACTTGCTATGAAGTGATGGTCACTTATAGGTTATTATCTGTATTAAAATCAAACTGACAATTGTATCTTTTTAATGTATTTGCTCACTTTATGTAAGTCCTCTTCAGTCATTGCTGAGGTTTATCATCAGTATTAATATGAATTTCATGAAATTGCTTCATCATTTTGATGACTGTATCTTACCTCAATCTCCATAAGTTGAGAGGTTGATGAATCAGAGTCTGTGCCATTATCTTTCTCTTTATCCTTTCCTTTATCTTGAGCAAACATTACTCTACTTCTCTTCTTAGCACTAGCTGAGTCACCACTTTTAAGAATACCATGTGATGGTGTTTTTAGCTTGGGAGTGGTTTTAACTGGTCTCACTGTAAGATTCCATCAAATTAAAAATGGACAAAAAATTTAGTGGCTTCATAAGTGACATTTAAAAGTACTACATATCATGTAAAATACTCAACATGAAGTCATAAAAACTGTTGCATAATAAGGTGATACAGCTATTTTCCAAATTACGCTAGAAATTTGAAAAAAAAAGGGGAAAACAAGAACTCATGATTCTTGACAATGCAACATTACTTTCAAAACATATCAAACATTTCAAACTCCATGATATCACCATTCACTTTGCGTCTAAAGCTCCCCTATTAGAGGCCAGACCAAGTTCTCAGGACAGCCATTCTATCAGGTGTGGAACTACTATCAAAACATCCACTGGGTTATAAGTTGTTAAAGATGAAAAGGTTTTAACGAGTGTGATCATCGATTAGTAAACATTGGCACGGGGAAATTCCTCTTCTCAGGAACGCAACCGTGGTACATGACCAAAATGTTGGTTGTATCGTAAACATTGACATTAGTTTCCGCAGTACCATACATTCATTTGTGTAGAGGGATATTACTGTACTACATACACCCCCTACAGCGGCTCACTAATAGGATTACCTAATTCCCCCCCCCCCCCTCCCCCAAAAAAAGAAGGGAAGAAAATTCCATTTTTGAACTTCTGGCTGAGTATAGTAGGCAAAAGTGAGCAATCTGACAGAGTGTGTTCACACAGCATTTGTGTAGTTTTTCACTTTATGAAGGAACAGGGTAGTAATTTTGGACCTGGATAATAAAATACCATGAAGGTACCCAGAAAAAAAACTAAGTTAGTAGTAACAATACATTCTCTAAATGTAGCATTAAGAACAAGACACTACAAGGTAAAGTACAAGAGAAAAACATGGTTGGAGACATCCAAACAGTATACTTGCCAGAAAGAGGTGTTTTAGGTGTGACAGGTTTGTCTTTCCCTGATTCAATTAAAAGTTCATTTTTCTCCATTGGCACTCTGGCTGCTTCTGAGGAAGATATCTGACTTTTCTTCAAACCTTCCAGTTCTTTCTTCTGGGTTGTAAACAAGTTTTCCTATTACCCATACACATATAAGAGAACGTTGTTTCTCTCCCCGTAAGTGAGAACAAATCAGTATATCATAGTGTCATTTAAGTTTTAAGTTGTTAGGAAAACAACTTTGTATTAGTTTTGCTTTGATCGATAAGAATGACCCACATGCAGGTGCAATCCACCCTAAATTTGCGTATAATTTGTACCATACCACGGCTTAAGGGCTTGTAACTGGTAGTGCAAACTGTAACAAAGTTAGACACAAAGTCTTACAGTACCGTATAGTGCTTGTATAAATACTGAAGCTAGTGATATACACATATCGAAATATAACAGCTGAGATGTAAGATTGAGTGTTTCATAGATTACCTGCTCCTTAATCTTTTTCATCATTTCATCCACTTTGCTTTTGAGTGACTGTCCATCTTGCTGGAGCCTCTCTTTTTCCTTTTTCAGCTTTTCTACCAGATTTTTCAAATTGCGTTTCTCTGCCTCTGCCTGTTTTGTCAAAGTTTCTTCCTGTTTGAAACAAGATATATTGAAGATGACAAGACATACATAGCTCTCACCTGCTTGCGCCAATAACCAGTCTGTCAGCAAAGTGCATGTCAATGTACTCTGCCTTATTGACTCACATTTATATTCTATATAGAGTCAAAGTAACCCTTGTCATTGAAACATCCATGACAAGTAAATGGCCATACTGGATGGAAAATGATTATGTTTAAAGTAACAGATTACTTCGACACTGAATGAAACATGAAAACTGAGCATACCAGTTGTACTGTTAATTACAAGCTGTTGCATAAACAAGGCAAACAACCATATATATCACATACATTCACTTCATTAAAGAGTGCTTTAAACAACTGATCCAAAGATTATGTGGAATCACACAGGGTATCGGATAGCCCAACGTAAGGGCAGTGAACGTTAGGCAAAAATTTTATGGGATTGTCCACTCATGCAAAATTCAATGCTGCCCTCTCATGACAATTTCACTGAAAAACTGCCTCTTCTGACAGCGTGTGCATCTCAAAAGGGGGCATTGATCACAACTGGCTGCTCTCGGCCAGTGTTCATAAATTACATTAGCATCACATTTAGTGATGTTTTTGTTTATTTCCCAAAATTTGGATGGTTCCCAAAACAGAATAAAACTTCTAATGTAACTTTCAAAACAACTGCAAGTGTTAAGTGTGGTGTGTGTTCACATTAATGTAGCACTGTTGAGAAGGTGACATTTATCAGCATCCTACATGAATTGTACATTACGTGTACAAGCCCACTAGAGACTCATGCAGAATGACCCCGACTTTGGACTTTCAAAGTGGGGTGTCACATGACTAGATTTACACTTTATACTTGCTTCACTGGCCTCAGTTTATTGCAGAAGACCCTAATGGGGATGTAAACTTAATGCATGCTCAAAAGTATGTTTTTTTTTGGGGGGGGGGTTTTGGGGGGGTTATGTAAGGAAAGTCACTCAACATATTTGTTTCAGTCTGACCAAATTTTTTAGCATTTTCAAACTTTGCTAAACAGTAATGAATTTAATAGAAAAATTGCAACAGTAAATATGAAATTATGTTGAACTGGCTTCACTAATCACCAATAAAAGTGACAACTTGATATTTCTGTCATTCTGGGTACAAAAAGTTATCAGATTGAAAAAAATGATTGTATATAAATACCTCTGCTTTCTTGGTGGCTGATTCCTTCATCAACTGTTTTTGTAGCTTCTCAATTTCTTTATCTTTCTGGGCAACAATCTTCTGATTTTCAGACTGGAAAATTTTTTTTGAAAATATCATGAAACAATACATCTAAAAGGTACAAATTTTATGCATGTGGTAGGAACTTCTATCCCTCCTTTCCATTACCTGCCCTAGACACAGAATAGACAATCAGTTTGAAAAACTTCAATATTTTATCTGTTCACACATTTGCCATACTGTATGGTAAATTTACATGAGTAATTTCTTTAGAAGTCAATAAATTTCTCTCCTCTGCAGTTAATTAAAACATTAATTTTATTATCTAAATTGGACATACAAGCAGTTAAGTGCATGATATTGACCTGTAGTTTTACAATAATTTTTGCAGATATAAGTCTTCATTTATTTCCTTGATATTAAAACAAAGACTGGACTGTCCCTTTTGTCTCTTTTCTAGCCAGGAGACTGAGTATACCATTCCTAGTTTTCAAATTTTTTTTTCAAGTCATTGTTACCTTGTATCTCTCCAGAGTAGCTCCAACCTCTTTCATCTGTTGTTCACATGCTGCCTTGGCAGCGTCATGTTCTTTGACTGATTTTTCTGACTCTTCTCTCAGTTGTGTTACATTTTTCTGTAACTCAGTGATCTCAGTGTCTTTTGCTTTTATAGTCAACTTTGTTCCTTCCAACTAGCAGAGACAATGAAGAAAAAAGTTACCAAATGGAGCATGGAAACTGTATTAATGAAATTAAGTGATGACACTAAGTCTTATGTTAACAATCTTTTAATCTGTTTCAAAACATTGATGATACAATTTCACTAAAATTCAAGTTGGAAGGAACAACAATATAGGTAAATACAATAGGTAACATAATTTAAGCCTTAAAGTATACATAATGTAAGACATGAAATTTTACATGTAAAAATGTACTAGCTGCAATGATACACAACAAAAAGAAGGCAAATACCCAGCAAAAATCAGAGATCATGCAGTTACCACAAACGTGTGCAGCCATTCATAGCAGTATAACATGAAGTTTACTTTAAAGTCACAATCTAATGTGATTTAACACTGGGCAGTAAAATAAAAAAATACATTCCTCATTGATATTCAAACTTTTAACCAAATATAGCACATTGACTTACCTCTTCTGTTTGCTTCTGGGTCAATTCCCTCTGCTGGACAATCTTGTTATTCAGAGTTTCAAACTGTTGGAACATTCAGAAGTTTTGCATATATTGAACGTGATCCAAAGAATCAAGAGGTATGTTATTACTTGACTGTTGTAGGATTCTTTTGCAATTATAACACACTATAAACCAATAACTGCTGAGAATGAGTACCAATGTGTGTAAATATAGGGTTGCATAAAAAATTAAAGAAAATTTTCATTCACTTTGGAAAACATTAGCAATGACTAATAAACCAGTAACTTCACTTTTAAGGTCTTTATATTTCAAACAGAAATTTGGATAGATAACTATTTCTTACAACCCTCTTACCTCTTTCTGAAGCTTGGTGGATTGTTTTGTCTGAACAGTGTTTTTGGCTTTTATTGATTTACACTCTTGCTGTTGTTCTTTAATCTGTTTCGTTTTCTGGCTAATTTGACCTTGTAAGGACTTGTTTTTATCTTCAATTGAGGACAATTTTTTCTCCAAGTCCAGGACCGCACCTTCAAGTTTCTGAATCTAGTATACAAAGTGCCAAAATGCAATGCTGTAAGCACTACAGCAAAGATACTTGACATACAATGGTAGAGGAAAGTAGATGTCCCAGTGAAATGCATAACAACAATATGGAAAATATTTCCAGATCAATACTTGCAACAAAATTGTCCAGTAGGAGCTTTTCTTTCATGTAATATCAGGCCTTGGGGTTTGAGGTGTGCGACTGCGATCACTTACCACCCGTCTCAAATCACTGTGAGGGGTGCAATGTATTGCAGCCTAGATGAAGAATGGGGATTCAGATAAATGATTTCCCTTTAATAAAACAGCACACCTACCACACTCCTTAATATTCTGCAGGAGTGTGACTTTAGCACACCTGGAAAATCTTAAACTCAAGGCCTGTCCAGTACATTACTTAAGTTGTTTACCATCACCAAGTTGCCATGGGTGATGAACAACCTCCTCAGTACTATAACATCTGATGAGACAAAAAATGAGCTTGGTAGTTTTATTGGGGCTGGCAAAATTGGAAATAATAATATTCATGCAAAACCAATTGCAATTTTTAAGGAAATCTTAGAATTAATGTTCATCTTAGAATAAGCATCCTTGATTTCAGTTCACAGTTGTGCTACATAAAAAAATGTTACATTCATTCTTGCTAGTACCATAATAATTAAGAACGAAATGTGATAAAGAGGGTGAACACTACAATTTCACAATATCTTAAAAGTAAGTTACATATTTCAAACCTGGCACTCTGTGTTTGCTTTTTCCCTCTGGTTGATAACAATTTGTTCCTCTTTCTCCAATGACAACGTCTCAATCGTTTCCAGAAGTTCTGCTCTGAGAGAGTTCATTTCCTCGATTTGCTTCTTATGAGCTGCTAGATCATCAGTTGTGCTCTGGTGAGCAAGGTAAAATCAAGGTTACAAAAACTGAAGGAGGAAATGCCTTATAAAACTAGTAAAGATATTTTATTAATGGCCCACTGGGAAAAAATAGACTTATGCACTCTGTCAACACAGAGAGGAAATCAAGTTGTTTCATGAATATGTTGTACAGTGTAAATTAATTCTGGTTCTTTACTTTAATATGAATAGAACAGAAACATAGAGGCACCAAAATGAGTTGCTAAACCAATTGTTTGCTTAAAATTGACAAGGTACAAAGGCATCATCAGTCAGAAGAAAATAGTAGTGTCAAAATACTTCAATTTCTACTGGATCACTCAGCACTTTCAATGACAGAGAGAAGTTAATTTGAGGTTCACATAGCTGAAAATTGTAAGTGGAAGCTCTCCTCTGGGTGGCATTGCAAGGTATCTATACATTAGAGCAGGGAGCTGTAACTGAGGAGATACAACACTTTCAAATCATGTGTACAGCAATTAAGATCACACAGTAATCTGTCCGCTTTGTATCATTCTTGACATTTCCATAGTACATATACATGATTAGAAAGTAAACACAATATATTATTTGTCATCAGCTACAGTTACGGTGTAATGTGGGATGTCTTCTGTACTGACACAACATTGCCAGTCATCAGGGAATTATACGATTATTTGGAGTTTGGTTGCTCAGTGCTGTGTATGACAATATGACAGTTAGGTTGCAGGTCTAAACATGAAATAAGATCTACATTAGGCTTTTTTCTCAGGAAAGTGCTCATCTGGTTGTCAAAATACAGACTTCTTCTTCTTCAGCTCATTGACGTGCAATCCCTTGTTAAGAATGGGGCTATGTGTATTCATTTATTTCAATTTAACAGTCATTTTGGGTTTTGTGCCACCTGTGCTGAAGGTGTAGGGACTACACACCTGGCATCAATGCATTGTCCTGAGAGAGCTAATTGTTTCAGGATTAGTGGACTTGAATGATTTCCTCTGTGAACGATATTGAATTAGAACCGTTGTACAAAGTAAAGAAACTTCTTTGAGCCAACTACATGGCTTATCTTCCCTTCATATGGTCTGTCATGAGGTATTAACAGTAATTGCTTCAATGAGTTGTTTCTCCTTCTCAGTAACAGCTCACTGAATAAAACACACAACACTGGCACATGGATGCAAGGATATTTACTTCAGTGAAGTACAGTTAAGTTCAGTTTAGGTTCACTCGAATGACTTTAAGCTTAGTGTTGTCAAGTTTAGCGTGGTTCAACCTAATTAAGTCAAGTTGGTTCAGTTTTACTGTTGGTTTAGTGAGCACCCTATCACATGAAACAGTATACTAAAGGGTAAGTAAAAAAAACTAAGATGTACCTTGAATTCCTGGAATTTCTCATTTGCATTTTTGTCCCCTTGAAATAAAATTTGATAAGAATCAATTGGTGGGGGATATATTAAAGAACCTCAAATAACAAATAAGCCATTAATTCAAATTCAGTTTGAAATACTGTTTTTACATTTGAAACAAGCAGCACGATTTGCTGCATACTCACTTTTAGCTCTTTTGCTAGTTCACTTGACTTCTTTCCGATTAACTTCTGCCTTTGAGTGAGGTCTGAGTTTTCACTCTCTATTGCCAGTTTCTCTGTCTTCAAAGCAGTACTTTCAGATCTAATAGAAATAAATAGAGTTCATTTCCAACATGCATTCATTAATAAAGCTCAGTTTATACAGGTATTCAATAAAAGAGCTCAGTTCATACAAATATTCATTGACAGATCTCAGTTCATACAAGTATTCATTAATAGAGCTCAGTTCATACATGTATTCATTAACTAGAGACCAGTTCATACAGGTACCGTATTCATTAATAGAGCTCAGTTCATACAAATATTTATTAAAACAGCTCAGTTCATACAGGTATTTATCGATAGAGCTCAGTTCATACAAGTATTGATTAATAGGACTCAGTTCATATAGGTATTTATAGATAGAGCTTAGTTCATACAGGTTTCATTGATAGAACTCAGTTCACACAGTTATTCAACAATAGAGCTCAGTTCATACCTTTAGTCATTGATAGACCTCCGTTCATATAGGTATTCATTAATAGAGCTCAGTTCATACAGGTCAGTGACATATCTCTCCCATTAATAATTCCTGCTAGGCACTAAAAGGAAAAACTTCACTAATCTCAGTTCTAGCACATGCAGAGAAATATCAGAAATGACAATGACAAAATAATTCAGGGTGATTCATGATAAATCTTTTCAATCACATAGCCATAGGTCAAAGTCTTCGATTAAACACATGTTTCTTACCTTGCTTTTTCAATATCCTTCTTCATCAGATCCAATTTATCATAAGAATCCTTTTCTCTTTCTAAAGCATCTTTCAGTTCATCTTTAAGGACTGCAATGTCACTCTACATTTAAGTTACATGAAAAAATTATTATTCAACAATGTTTCCTCTTGAGGTGATGTTGCCACTTATTAAATATACCCAATAGCTTCAGTCCTATGTAGAAATATCAAAGACCAGTGTTGAGAAGTCAGAATGGGCAATTATGTTCCATTGTATGACATATAAGACATGGTTGAAACTGTGTGTGTTATAACATACACAAGCAAATCACAAAAACAAAAAAAAAAAACGGGTAATTTCAATGAAAAGTTCTTTAAATTTGAAGCACTTAGATCAGAGTGTTTTTATGCACTATATAGTAATGGCCGTAATTCAAGTGTAGGAGGGGATGGGAAGGGGGGGGGGTGGTTCAGCATTTGCATGCTAGCTGGCTGGATCTGAGATAGCATGTCTATCAGTAATGATGGTTCTGGAGACAACTAGTGTTGCCTCAAAGTGAAACACCTCAAAAAAAAGAAGAAAAAAAATCATTACAGTTAGAAGACTGCAAGTGTTATTCAGCTTTATTCAAACATTCAAGAAAAACTTAATATATGAAACGGACAATGGTTGAAAATATAATAATATGAGTATCAAACACTAGACTGGTGCATAGATCTCCATTCCATTCACCCCTCCATCACCCAAAACAATTGTTAAATTAACAGTAAGAAACTCCATAAAACAATGACAAGACTTCTTTTTTTTTTAAGGTCTTGTCTGCATTTAGCATCAAACATAGTACTTTTATATACTTGTAAAATATTTCTTTTTTGAAAACCCTTATTAGCCTAACAGATATTTAGCATATGACGACCACTCAATGACCCTTTATTATTCATGAAAGAGGATTTGGAGCACACTTTTGGTAAACAAAATTATGATCTGGCAAATACAGTTGAGTGATTTTACAAAACAAACTTTTCTTGGAAGAATAATTTTGTTTAAGATGTCAGCATGTAAAGAAAGGACAAATATCACAAATGATTAGAAATTGCTACATAATTGAGTGGATAACCTACTTTTTATGCTGGGAAGTTCTTTTGAGACAGTGATAATTACCAAAAATGTAAACTTTTAAAGATTAATCAGTGCTCCCTGTTGAATCTGATACAATGCATACTACGTTGCAACACAAAAAAGAAGGTATAACAAACCTCTTTCTTGGATGCCAGTTGAATCCCTTCTTCAATGTTCAAGAGCAAGTGATCCTTTTCTTCCAATACTTCTTTCATTTGTTTTTCTAGACTTTCAACATTCTTCTACATTTAAGAAATGACCAAAAATTTTGTTAAAAATCATGCTGTTTGTTGCTCTTGAAATTATAAAGAAAAACATTAATCAGATGTACAAAATGCAATATCATTTGCTGAGACTTTTCCATCACTCTCAAGTTTCCCTGATTCAGTCGTTTTTCAACTTAAAAACTTCTCTTTCTGCAGCACAGCCTCTGTGGGCTACACTACAGATATTTACAGGGACATCATTAAACATGATGTTGACACAGGTGATCTGTACAGTTAATACTGTAGGTATGCTGGGTAAATTTGAAAGACATGGGGGTAATTAGAAAATTTCCTAGCATGAAATGTGGTGACAGCAAATGGTGTAAAACTGTAAATTATGTCTATGTTACAATGGGGGAGATAATTCAACATTTTGTATCAAAACTTCCTTGCAGTGTACTTATGTGTGGCTCTCATGGGTGATGAAACATTCTACAATAGTGCCCTCAATTTCAACATTGATTTTCTCAAACTTGTTTTATTTGGTTCCCTAGTCGCAATATTAGAAATTGAGATTAAATTCAAATCATTTATGATGTGCACTTCACTTGCTAACAAACATTTTTGATAAATCTGGTGGGGATGGAATTCTTCACAATTGTTCAAAATCTCTCTTTTGACTTATACAAATATCAATACACTTACCACAAGTTTTTGGTTCTCATCTTCCAGCTTGCTAAGCTTTTCGTCTCTCTTTTCAATAGACAGTTTGGAAGTCTCTTCAAGCTGAATTAATTTGTCTTTCAGTTCTGCACAGAGTATCTATTAGAAATGAACTGGTAAGTTCATCCCATTTGCATTGTAACACCTTTTGAATTTTGTAATTAGTGCAAAATGCAGTGTTCCTGTTAAGTGGATATCACAATATGTAATCAACACTAAAAAAGTAACCAATACGAACCTGTCAACCTGTCTCACCTAATAAGAGCCAAAATTTCAGGATATTAGTAAAAAAAAAGGAAGAATGGTATTTTTTTACCAAAAACAGTGCCGTGGAGAGAATCATCACACTGCACAGTGCAAGTTGCCCTTGTTGCAGCTACATTTACACCCTTCTGTATGCTCAGTCGCTGCCAATAAACTAAACGACTTACTGAGTTGCCAGCTACTATTGGTGTAATTACTACCAACCTACCATACGACAGTTGAAAATTTTGAAAACAAGAATCTGATTTTCAATGCACTCTATATTTATTCATGGCCAATTACTCAAATAGGCCTTGTACTAACTGTTTTGACTATTTTCAGAAATATCACAAATGGATTTAAAAAAACTGGGAGATTACAATGTGAAATCAGGATGGCAGGAGATCTGGACAAAAACCAGAAGTCTCCCGGTAAAACTGGGAAAGTTGACAGGTCTGCCAATAATTATGACATATGGTGCGATACGGAGACCTACTGTGAAAAAGAAAACACAATGTAGCAATTAAAAGCTGGAAGAGTGAATGAGTAAAACAAAACCTCACATCTAATTTACTCGAATAACTTTAAATTACAACTGCAGCTAAAATGTTTGAAAACATCATATCATGTACCCAACATACGTGCTGGTATTGCTATACATCAGGGTATTATGAGCAGCACCTAACATATATTCATACTAAGAGCTGTACCTCAACAACAGGGCACAACACTCCTGGAAGATATACCTACTGCATTTGGGCTTCCCTATACAACTCCCCTACTTAAAAAACTTCAGTAGTTTGTGGCAGTTATCAGACAATGATCAGATGCTCTGAAAGAACCAATATGAAACAACATAAATGATCCCCTACATTCCCACACAGTACTGTGCACATACACACGCACACACTGTCATGATTACCAAGCAGCATTTCATTATTAAGACTAGCTCTACTAGCTCTACCGACCGTGACAGTCACACAGATGTTGCCGCTAAACTGTGGATCAAATTGATCATGGTTTGTACTACAACCAAAGCAGGTCCATTATGCAATCAGGAAACCTTCCTGGCCAGAAAAGCATTTTCAAACTGGGACATATGCACGGTCAGATCTTGAAGTGGCACTTTTCATCATCATGGTGCAATACTTTCTTAGCAGAAAGATTGCATAGCATCTGATTATATTATAGGCGACCATCATTGAGACAGCCAAGAAATATGGAGATTTACGATACCAACCTCCTTTGCAATAACTGTTTCCTTCAACTGATTACAGTCATCGATCATTTTGTCTCTTGCTTCAGAAAGCTTTGTAACATCTTCCATCTGCTTTGAGATTATTCCATCTAATTCCATATTATCTTTTTCCTTTGCCTCTATGGTGACACATAAAGTTTCCTATTTTCATTGGAAAGGATATCAACAGCTTATTAAATTGAAAGAGAAACATTTATAATTTACTGTGTTGCAATTTTTTTCAGACATTGATATTGTACTCACAAAAAGTTTACATGATATTTATTTTACACTGATTTCATCTCAATATCATAACTGCCACCCAGCAAAATCAAGGTTACCTTTGGATTAACGTTATGTTCTCATATGTGAACATTTTATACACTATATTTCACATCAAAATTGTATTTTATCTGGGATTTCATACATGGCAAAACAAGAAAAAGGTAAACAAGCTCCCTTTACAGACTTGACAGAATTGGAACAAGTCTCATGATAACCACTCTTACAACTGATCATTTTTTTTAAAATCCAGATAAGTCTTTTGCTTTGATTCATAATCACTTGCTGACATCACAACCATCTGCTATTTGAGAAAAAAAAAAGGATCATGTAATGGTTCACTAGGTTAAAAAAACCTAAAATTGTGGAGATAATGCGGGAAGAAAGGATGCAAAAGCACGAATGCAGGTAACGACACATACAAATGTAAACGTAGAGTTCCATATCAAAGAGAAGCATTTTAGACATTCAAAAGATAAATTAAATCCGGCGATTTAAAAAATGGAATGACGTAAGGAAAAGTACTGATTTGGAAAAGCAGCTCAGTGAGTATTACTTTTCAAGTTCCATGGTCAGAACTGGTTGTGTCAAAGTATTTTTTTCTAAGCAAAATGACACAGACCGGGGTGGTTCTGCATGTCTGCCAACTTCAAACTGGGGTGATAGATAGCTCAATTATATGGGCAACTGGATGAAAGTTGAACAGACAGAGGTGAATAGGATTAGTAGGTGTCTGTTCACTTTTGCATAAGTCTGCTTTCCACAGAGTACCTGGCAGCACATTTTTTTCAGAGATTTAATCTCATTGTCTACTGTCTCTTTATGTCAGGTTGGACGTACCTTTTCATGCTTGGACTGAGTCAACTGTCCCTGCAGTTCTGTAAGCTCATCATTCAATTTGTCAATTTGCTCTTTGTACTGCCCCAAAGAGGCCTCAGACTTGTCGAGAAATGCTTGAATTGATTCTGTTAATATAAGCAATTTAATAATTGATCAAAACCATGATACAAGCTTAAAAGCAGGCTTTAATCAAGTTTACCTATCATGGGTAAAGTTAATTTCCCTGTCAAATTCTGCAGTTCTTTCCTATTCCAAAAATCTAACATTACTTAAAGAGATGCATATATCCAAAAGTTGGAATTTTACCCTATCAACTATTCTAGACTTAAAGTTCCTCAAATATTGTAATCATAAATACTGTAAAAGTAAAAATTTAAGAATCAAGTTTTCTTTTTAATCATATAGTTAACTTCCACTCACTGCTATGACAAAAATTTTGCACAGTTTCTCTTTGAAATTTTTGATGTTGCAGATACATATATCAACAGTAGGAAAGCATTACAGAACTTAAAAGACAAGTTACCTTTTTCTTTAACTGTAGCATTTAAGGATGCGGCCTTTTCCTTCAATTCAACAGCAAGTTGTGACAGACTTTCTTCTTTGAGCCTGCAATCATCCTGGAGCACTTTAATCTGTATATTGATATTGCGGAACCACAAAAAGACATCACTGGAGAGCATTCGATTGATCAGCTTAGCCAGTAACCGATGTAGCATTAAATTGATCAAAACTGATCAAAATTCTCATCAGTGACCACTAGCTACACACCACATACATAAAATTTTAAAGTTCAATTTCATTTCTTGTCTTCAATACTTTCAGAGTTTGAATGCCATGGACTGATGACCTTCATACAAAAAGAAATCAAAATCATCTCGATCATTATTACTTTGTACAGACTAGCAATAATGTGCAATGACTCTGTCAGCCAAGAAATGAAGTTAAGACGATCAGTAAACAGACCTGTATCCAAACTAACTGCTTGGGGGTGAGGACATCAAGACTGAAGTTTTGTCGGTATGAGAGAGGGGTCTAAGGGGAGAGAAAGGGGTGTCCCCCTTCCCTTTGAAAAATTTTGCAAAGGTTCTAGATGCAAAATGGTGTGTGAGATGTCCATCTTTCCTTCCTGTATTTGTATCTCTGTGTAAGCACAGGGCCTTTTATTGAAATATCTTTATTTTCTTCTAGGTGAACACATGCCTGACCCAGGCCCCACCCAACCCTCCCACCACCGAGGTTACAGGCCTGTGACTAAGTGCTGTAGATCACTATATTTTCTAAGTGTTGATTACTCATCTCTTTCTCCTAACAGTTACTACAATTAATTGATTGCATGTGTGACATCATCATTGTCATTTGAAAAAGTGCAAGCCTTTAACCGTTTTCTTGCTCAAATTTCTTTTCTTCTTTAGGTTCTTAAACCATGTTATTCAACTCATGCAAAATGTTTCTCACAGAAACTGTGTTGATATCGGATGAGGTTGTGACTTGTTTTTTTTATGGTAGTGCTGACAACTTTTTGTTTTTTTCTGGTGACCTGCTTTGAAGAAATTCTGTTACGGGAGTGGTATAGAGATCACAACACAGGGTTAAAAGTTCAATTTTTCGAACTGCCAAAGTGTACTTCTGCAATTGCTGAAGCATAATCAATTAAAACTGACGCGTGTCCAATTACGACTGACGGCAGTAGAATGATGGGAGATGAAGAGAGAGGGGTGTACAGGGGGACTTGGACTGCATTTTAATGTTTATGAACTATTGTGACAGACTCACCTCATTTTCCAAAACAGATATGCTCTCTTGATGGTTAACCTCTGATTGTGTAGTTTTAGTTCTCTCATCATCAACTAGAAGAGAAAATATTGTGTTTCCATTCAACAAACAACAGCACTCGCATTTACCTCAAGAAAAGGAAACTGGTAATTTATTAAATAATCTTATGTTATCTTCAGTGTAACAGGTTGAATTTTCTTGGAATTAATAAAGTGCATTACTATGCAACATTGCATTTTACTATTTAACTTTTACTTAAAGTGAAAAATGAAAATGACGAATCTATGGAGCATTCAACTTTGATGCTCTGTATGTTCATTGTTCCCATCTTTCACTTTAAATTGCTCTTTTTGCATTTCATGAAGAATGTCCTTACAAATCCTGCCACACTAGTGGTGATTATCCTGTTGACAATTAAAAGATGAGAGCAAAAAATCATTCAAATCATATTCTTCATTCTACCAAAGGTTATACCATTAAAGCTTCCAATGGCAACTTAAACATCAAAGAGAAGTGAAATGGTTGCAGCTTGTGCCATCATCAGTGGAAGAATGTTGATATAGAAGCCGGCAGTCAACTCAAGCCAAAAGTATCTCTTAGCCAGTTGACAGAGCACCATCTACAGATTGAGACCCATCCCAAAAATATTGAGTCTGCTGACATCATAGGTCAATGTTTTAATGTCAAAGGTCACATGAAATATAGCTCATCATGCATTCATATTCACAAGACAGAAGTGTGATTTAATTTCATATGAGGATAAAGTTTAGTTAAAGGTGACAAGCATGTAGGATAAAAGCCACAATGTCAAAGATATTTTGAGCAACATTGCAGTTGTGCAGAATGTTATGAAATCCTAGATCAGGGGTGGGCAACCTTTTTGATTTGAGGGGCCAGAAATGAGGAATGAAAAATTTGGCGGGCCGCATTTCAACAACAATTACCTACTCAACCTACTCTGCAAATTGTGATCTCAGAGATAGCTCGCTTGTTGTGTGAAATGAATACATTTTTTCCATGTGCTGGATATGTCTCGCGAGCCGCACATAAATCAATGGCGGGCCGCATGCGGTCCGCGGGCCGTAGGTTGCCCACCCCTGTCCTAGATGGTCATACAATTGACGTACTCTGAACTTGGTGATGGTCATACACATCTATCTGTGAAATATGTTAGCTTTACAAGTCATGGCATAGAACTCAAATAAGACTGAAAAATCCCACTGGTTACATTTAATCATAACTGCCGATCAAAATCAACATAGTAAAATACCACACTCCATGCAGTAAGTGAAATATTCTTAAACATACAAGTGTAGGTACAACTGTTTTGTGATATTCATTTCCTGAAATGCAATACCCTCATCGTCTATCTTCTATCATCAAATTCTGCATGTAAAATGTTTTCATGATATGCAGAATACACTCTCTCCCAGGTCACTATTCCGCTTTTCTATCGAAGGAGGTTTTTAGTTTTCTTGATATAAGAGAGATCTTTATGTAACTTAATGAGGTGCATAGTATCATAGATTCCACTTCAGAAATTTTATCATGTGTCACTATGCTGGCAGTCTTGTGGCATAAGTCATGCGAGAGGACATGACACTCTGCTCCTTAGAGTGAAATATTATGTTTACCTTAAGTTATAATTGTTGTGTACATGCATGTTACTATATGATCAGAATTACATGATTAAAACAGTTGAACATGATTAACTTTCTGCTGAAATAATGAACAGGTATTATGCAATGCACTGCACTGCTGCAAACCCAAATGCAGAACTTTTAGCTTTACTGCAAAAGATATTACACATGTGCGATCATGACCTGTTGACGATACTATGTTTAAGAGTGGATGCATCAATTATCACTTTTTCTAAGTTTATTGCAGTATAATTATGTTAAACTGTATGTAATTCTCTTCAACAAATATCAGTGCATGCAGATAAATTGAAGGCTACAGAATCTACCTGAGTTTGAACACACAGTAAAATGGGGTTGAAATTTGCAGCTTAATGGAGCCCTAATCAATGTGTTGTTCACTGCAATCATGTGAAAGTTATTGATCACAAAGTTACACTAAAATTAAATCACAACTCACTCAAAGTTTCCAGTTGCTTTACTTTTGTGCCATGTTCAATGCTAAGTTCCTCAAACTTGTTTGATAAAACCTGCAAAACAGATAACAAGAAAATCACATGCATAGAGTAAGGAGTTTCCGTAGATGATATGCATAAATGTATAACACAAAATTCATACATATGTTCTAACTTCACAGTAATGGCAATCATAAGAAATGTAGTCAGACAGTCAAAGATGTGTCGTTCCTTGAATCAGTGGAGGACTGACATAGAGATTTAATTAATGATCGTTGAATAACGGGAAGATAGGGATGAGTTGTGCATATGATTAATGACCACTTTTCACAGCATTTGAACAAATAGGATTGACATTAAAGTACAAAGATATGTAGAAAGGTAACCATAATGGAACATAATGGAATATGTCAAAACTACAAAGTACAAAGTTATTTTATGCCATTTTCTGACCATACTGTCCCTACCACAAAGTCCTCTTGGCATTTCTTTTGAGATTCTTGAATATCATCTCGGTCTTGTTCGCACACAGTTAGCTTTTCCTCTAATCTAATAGAGTAATCTTTGACCACAGCACACAAATCACGAGTTGCTTCAATTCTTATAAAAGAGATGGAGACATATTTCATTGTTAAAACAAACATTATAGAGGCATGTGTAGACCAATTTCTTCAACAGAAATGATCAACACACTTCAACATTTAAATAAAAAATAAGTAAATTTCATACTCTTTACATATTGCCTTTACTATTACGTATTACATATTTACAGGTAGCCAACATCGGCACACACTTGTAAGTTCAATTCATTTCCACAATAAAATATACAACGTTGACAATTAACTAAACAAGGGAGTGGAGGAGGGCTGGGGAAGCAGAATGATTTTACGAGCAGCCCCCCCCCCCCTTAAACATCTAAACCAAACATGAAAGTATAGATAGACATATAAAAACAATACATAAAACATAAGGTGAAAGTAGTGGTAGTTCACTATGTCCTACACCTCTTCTACAAATGATCAAATTTAATTAAGGCCCACAACAACCATTATTTCATTTTATTTACAAAGTCAGTGTTAATTTAGGGTGACATGTCTGTTGCCATAGTGAATCTTTCAAGAGAATTAACTCACTGTTACATACAAACAGCAATCTAGGTTATGACTGTTTTATCTTACTTAAGCCTTTTCAATACATCTGCAACTTGATTGAAAAATTTCACATAATACATTTTCCACTTGTAAGTATTTTTGTGGAGTGCTTCCCTTTTTTGCAAAACTCCATTAAATGAAAACCCCAATAGCACTCTTCATTTTGAAGGTCCTAAATCATCTTTTAAGTAACATTTTTCATGAGACCAGTGATTTGCCTACTCAAATTGGATGATTAGAGGAAATTATCAAAACTAAAACAGTCCAGTTTCTCCAAAGAAAATTTGCCATGATGGTCAATATATAATAAAGTGGTTATTGGTCTCCAAGGTCACGTATAAATAGGAAGTTGTTCACAATGGTTCATTTCCAGCCATCAACACTAATTTCCGGAACTACTTGGAAGTGAGTCTTCATTGTATAGGTCGTCCCCTGTCTTAGCTTTATATTTAGTTCCTGTTAACATTGTAAACACAAGTGTTTCCTCCTAAAAGTAAACTGATATAGCGATACACTAGCTTTCGTCATGCAGGTGTATCTAATAACCTTACACTGCATGATCATCACACTAATACCAGTATAATTATGACCTAATGATGACAAATGTGTTTGCACTAAACAGAAAAACACATGTCAATCCCACAAAACATCCCTAAAAAGTCCTGAGTGCGCAAAGATTTAAATGTCAATGACCAGGTAGACAAGTGCCAGTGGCTGGCAATTGCTGGCCACAAGTACTGTACTGACACTTTTACAATGTAATGTACTTTGGATTCCTCTAGCTGGTGCATTGATAAGGTCCATTAACCACAAATTTCATTCCATTGAGATTTTTAACTTTGGAACATGTCTCCACAATGCAGCAGTATGACTGGTGGCAGAAACATGACTGGTGGCAGAAACAATTTAAGCAACATGTTTTCTACTATGGCCTTGTATGTGACTCATTTGCTTCCAGTTGATTTTGCTTATTTTGTGACAAGTTTGAAGGAAATTATTGCATGCTAATACTTCTGATTAGCCTCATTTATCACATTTCTATTCCTACAGTCACTGAAAATGTGAGAAATTTTAGTTTTGTATGAACAGAGGTTGCCTAGTATCTTACAGTCACAGCCCTTGACGACTCAAGACTGGAATTGGACTTGAGTGTAGAACTTTTGCACGCTGTGCATGAAAAAGTGCTATACTCTCAAATGAGACCCCACCCCTGCTGAAAACTCTGGACCTGCACCTCATATGTTATACAAATAATGTATAGGCAAGATGTCCCACACCCAATCATTAGACGCTGACGGTGTCCTGATAATTTGTGTAACTGATGTGCCTTTCACATTCACCTTTTGCCTAACCGACAAAAGTTGTAGTTACTGTTGTTGTTAATTTTTTTCAAAATTTCGCTGGGGATTTTGAACCACTCTCCGTCAGACGTTTTGCTGGAAATTCCCTTATATGTGTTACAATTTTTAACAGATTGTTTTTCAAATTGCAGACATGATATCCCTATTTTAAGGCTGGACAATGCAGTCCAGAATACTCGGGAAAAGCTGTTTCCCACCATCTAGGGAGTTCTTGTATGGTATATGTGCCAACCCATGGTGGCGATCCGCTTAGATAGTAATTTCACTAGTTAGTAGCAAACCAAAATTTGGGCAAAAAGTATCTGCCTTAGATTTTTAGACGTCTATACGCCTTTGTGTTCACCACTAAATATTTGCCAAGTACTCAAAGCACAACTGAAAGCAAATGCAGAATTCATTATGATTCTTGTATCACCTCAACCCACCTGACATGTATTACCATTTGTCATACATTGATAGTTTTTTCACATGAATTGAGGACATGCAGACATGTAATCCCTATTTCAAGGCTGGGTGAATGCAGCTCAAGTAGGCTACACTGAGGAGTGCCATTTCCTGCCATCTGGGGAGTTTGATAAGCCAAAATTTTCTTGTTTCTCCACGTCAACCAATGTGGCACTCCGCTTAGATAATCCTGCCATTGCTACCCCTCCAATATTTTTCTTTCCACTGAGCCTGATAGTGCCCAATTCGTAAAGGTCCTCCCTTTCTTGCAATTCTGAATCAAAGCCTAATAAAGTATTCGCAGTATCCAAAACTGTTGCAGTGTTGCATCGCCACTCAGTTGGAAAAAACATTTAGGCAGTCAGAATTTTTGACCTTCACACCCACCTAAAGATATGAACCTGGCTACGGTTGTGTTGCAAATCTTGTCGAATTTCATGTATAAGGATACGTGTAATATTTGCAAAGTCTCGTGGACTGTGACTCTACCTTCAAGGACTTGGACTCTGCCTTCAAGGACTCTGACTTGAAAGGTAATAACTTGGAAGTGAATTGGTTGAATTTGACTAGAGCACTGGTATCTTAGGGTAAAAGTGTCCGGTCAGAGATTTGCGATAAGTGATCTTGATCATTAATTAACCCATCATTGTTAATTCAGTCTCGTGTCAGTCTGTCAGATCTGCAGAATCTCTTAGTTTAATCATTTACAATCAACGTGTATGAGAAATACTCATATTCCAAAATATCATGAATTTTGTGAACAAACTCAATAAGCCTCTTTAAATCGTGACATGATTTTTGGTAGGAAAACTAAAATTTGAAAAGGACAACCACATTTTAGTTGTCCTTTGGGCAACTAGATGAAAATGCTAAAATTTCAAGACTGCAATACATGTGACAGGTACATAGATAAACCATACAAGAGCCACTCAGGGTTAGCATTTCCCTAAAACTTGCATCTAAAATGCAAGTTTAACAAATTTCAGTGAGACTGCATATTATTTATGATTATTTTATACAAATCAAAATAAATCGTCCTCTTTGTATTAGGTTATGCTGGTATTTGGCTAAGTCTATAACTAGAATACATTTTTCATATTCCTTCAAAACTTCGTTTACAGCAATGATTTGAACATATCCAAGAGCTGTGTAACAAGTTATTACACTATTCGCACTAGAAGTTCATCCTTTATTCATTTTACATTGAAACAAGTGACTTACTTTTCTTCCATCTCTGATCTCACATCAATTTCCTCTTTCAGTTTTGCACTTAGTGTTTCATTCTGAAGCTAAAAGCAAAAATGATGAAAATCATTGGCCAGACTAATAAAAGGACAAACTTATCTACTATCTGCCGAAAAAAACTCTGAATTTTCATAACATTATTCCTGCATCACCTCATTCAATACCATCACATTCGTTTGTGAAGCAAGAAGGAAAAGCAATATGAATGGAACTAAAGTTATTGATACTCACCTGTAATTCCAACAATGACTGTCTTTGAGATTCTATCGTGTGTAGAGAATCCCTTAGTTTCTGCTCCTGTTGCTTCAACTCTATCTCTGTTTGAACTTTCCATCGTCTTATTTTCTCTGCTTCCTGATGTAGGCGAGAGTGTAGGGTAGTCAGCTTTTCAGAGTTATGGGTGTATGCCTCAGCTATCCTTTCCCTTTGAACTACCTGACTCCCTGTCCTTTGTTGATGTCGAGTTTGGGGGGCTTGATAATTTGATTGTGTGGTTACTGATGGTGCAGGGTGCTGAAACTGAGAATGTTGTTTTCCTTGGTGGATTGCTGGTGTTGGATCCTTTTGTGGGTAAAATCATGAGACATGTTTGATACTCATGCAGTTTCTTTCATAGAGAATAGAGCAATGTGCTTTGGTTACTTTAGTAGCTACTGTTCTTTACATACCACAACATTTGTATTTTACCATGTACAAAATACATAGAGATATAGAGTAAAATATCACTAAGTTGGTTTTGATGATTATCTTAGCCTATAAAGTCATAGTGGCACATGTGCTTATAAAACGTAACTGTAAAATAGTACGGTAAGCCTGCGATATCAAGCAGTTATATTTGTAGACATCTGTGTTTAGTACATGCTCCTCTTTTGAGCGTTATCAAAATTATCTGTAGTTAATATTTTAGTTAATCAAGGTAAAACTCAGTTCTACATGATTTGCAAATTATTCATTAGGCAATAATGAAGAAATGCTTAATCAACTAGTGATGTTGAATTACGATGTAGAACCTCCTCTGGTGTTGCACGATGATAGTGAACCTATATTTTCCATCTCTAAGTTTTTATTTTGTAAATGTGAACACAATGTTTGAACTTTCAAGTACCTTCATCATATGATATAATACAATTTTTTTATCATATTTCTTCAGTTCCAAGAAACCTGATTTGGGTAAAGACCTATAACAAGTTTGAGGATCTAAATATGACATGGGTTCAAATCTATCACTAATACTTTGTGAAATGTTGTCGACTGCAGAGGAACCTATGCAGTCAGGTTGCTGTGTGTGTGTATGCATGCCCTTGTTTTCGGGTGGGATCGAGGACAGAAACAATAGATTTTAGGTCCTCTTTGGAAACTTCAATAGATTTCTCCCGTCCTCTCAAGATTAGCAATAGACAGTCTATTGTTAAGGTTAGGGTTGAGGAAGAAAAAACACAAGAAAGCACAATGAGGTCCTCGGAATGAATGGAAAACAAAGCTGTACGTGTGTGTGTGTCTGTCTGTAACACTTGCTTTAGGTATGGTCTAACTCAATACTGATAGGGGAAAATCGTATGAAAATCAAACTTGGAATGTAGGTCTGCCATATTGTGAAGGTGTGCCCTATTGTTTTTGGTGTAGGACTAAGATCATCTGGGGGCACTGGTGGCAAAAGTTTGAAAACCTTTTAACTCGATACCTCAAGCTATATAGCTTGGACAAACTGGATACTAAGTATATGGATGCATTATGTTAGTGGTGCCTCCGGGTGCTCAAGATATTTGGGTCCAAGGTCCAAATGGGCCATATTACAAAATCATGCAAAATGCCTCTTCTCCTGTAGATTGGATGTTATTTAAGTTGAAATTGTGTCACATTACTACTATGGTAGAAGTTCCTTCAAATTGTTCTGATTATTGGTACCATGTGGACCATTTTATGGAATCATGCAAAATGTTTTGTTTCAGCATGTGTATTTCTTTACAATGTGAATTTTTTGTCAAATTAGCACTGTGGTAGTGAAACCTGGGATGTTCAAGATTTTGGGGTCCAAGGTCCAAATGGGCCATTTTATGAAATCATGCAAGATGCTTCTTCTCCTACAGTTTGTATGGTATTAAGTTAAAATTGTGTCCCATTAATACTATGATAGAAATTCTTTCAGGTTGTTCAGGATTATCGGTCTTATATGCGACCATATGGATCATATAATGAATCATGCTTTTCTGCATATTTTCCTTTACAGTGTGCAAGGTTTGTCAAATTAACACTGTGGTAGTGGAACCCTTTGCAGTAGTCAACATTTGTGGATCCAACTTCAGAATGGGCCATATAAGCAGGCCATAAATTATTACATTGTGCAAATTGTACATGCTACAGATTACATATGTTATAATGTTAAGGGTTTTTCAGATTAGCACTTTGGTGGTTAAGTAACTTTGGGTTCTTAGGTACAAAGTTGGGCCCAAACTTTTTAGATTTTAGGGATGTGATAAATCATGCATGAACACAATTAAAATAATCTTCATGCAAGAAACCATAGTGTCATTCTATGGCTGGCTTAGAATTATTTCTGCTGTGGCCTTGTTGAAGCTTATGTGAGTCCTGCAAAGGCTGCAATACTATGCAGGCTAGTACTTGGAATCATTTATGACCACTGGTACAAAACATTTAAGGTTTGTTGTTAATTTTACACTTGATTGAAGAGTTACATATTATAGCAGTATAAAGGGGTGACCGTCGAACACGCTTTTAAGGAAATTTATCATTCCAAGTTTGTGACAGTTCCACCTACAAAAGTGGGAACGATTCCTCATGAATCAGTATTGCCTCAAATGAATATGTATTCATTGCAACGAAAAAGTGTGTCACCGAAGGTGAAATTATCCCACCTCCTTTACGACAATCCAAACAAAATTAACTTTCCCCAAGGTGCCCGTCGAGCGCGCCTGCCATTGTCTTAGTGTATAAATGACAAAAAATGGTGGCGTGCTTCACTATTTCAATCTGCTGAACCTATGCTTGTAAATGATAGGCTAGAGGCGCGTTCGACGGGCCTGCGCGGTAGTTGGTTACCTTATAATGTAATTAACTATCTATCATTACTCACTTGAAACATAGAAACTGCACTAGAATTTGAGGATACCTTTGTAGCCGGTTGTTTTGACACTAGGAAGAAACCTTGTTGCTGACTTCCGGTCTTACTGTGAGATGAAATTTTGAAGAAAGGTTGATCTTCTGATGTTTCTTGTCGATTAGACATCAGCATGGTGACGTGGTGAGATATCTGTTACAGTCAAGTTAGAAAATATCACAAATATCTTTAAATATGCTAGGTAAAATGCTTGTAATCTAAGCCTTGGCTAGTATTTGACATGTAATTAATTTGTGATAAACGCATAGGCCCAGACCTAATAATATAGGGACCCCCATTGTGAAACATCCTTAAGGCTGAAAGGTAGAAATTATTAACATTAACTAACTTAGGCCTAACTTAGTAGTAGGCTAGGCTATATTAGGCCTATGTGATTGTCAAACATGCATTTAAGAAATCTGTCAGTCAAAGACTGACTATACTAGCCTAATTGTCATTAGGCCTAGGTTCAGGCCAGCTTAACCTAAAATTAGTCTTTGCGGTACTTTTTCATAGTAATTAGTATACTAACGTTAGCAAGTTAGAATTAACGTTAAGTTTGGTGCTAAAAGTAGAAATTAGGATCGGGTCTAGCTTTAAACTTGCTCTTCATCCCATGCCTACCTTGAAGTCAGTCGGAGATATTCTTGGGATCGTCTATTTCTCTTCGTCTCTGAAAGTTCCCCTAGGTTATGGCCTATTGTCAGTATGCCGAATTTGTAACTGCTACGTTATTACAATTTACAGGACATCTGCAACATCTACATATAGGCCAGGCTTCTTACGTACGTAACGTACATACGTGCGCGTACGTATGTACGTACCCTGACTGAAAATCGAACATTGACCCACGGCCACGACCCTGGCCGGCCTGGCACATAGCCTAGCCTGGCTACATGATACACGTACGAACTTACAAACGTTGCTATGCAGACGACTATCCGTCTGGTCAACTTTTATCCAATGAGAATCATTGGCATAACCATAGAACGCCAACTATGACATTCTAGGCGCTGCTAACAACACTGTACAAGAAATGGAGGATACTTGTTTTTATCAATGAATATATTATGTGCAGTTATCGAATGGCACAGATACGAAATCACAAGTCTCGGAGGGCAGGAATGTTAACTATAGAGTAGCGTTCCTGTACAGAGATAGGGTTCCCAGGTCCCTCTATCATTCAATAGGGTGGATTGTGGAGTAAGCCTACGACAGTGAACACTTATGTCTTGATTAGGTATTTACTCGGCCAATCCTTTTCCAGACAAAATAGGCTTACAGTACTTTAAATAACTCTCTTAGATATGTCATAAGAAGGCTTAAGCGATGGTATCACATTCTCCCTTTCAAATCAAAAGACAGAACTCTTACGCGCAGGTTTTTCATAGGAAGGATAAATGTTTATAATTTGGTGATTACATCGTTTAAAAAATGATAAATCAGATTTATTATTGAGGATATTATTAACGTATTTTGGTTCTGGTTACTCTGGTATGTAACAGCTGAAGCGGATAGTTTGTACTAGGGTTAAACTAGCAATGAAGAGACACTGTTCCTTTTCATATATTTCTTCACAATAGCCTGACGATACGTCCATGACACACTCAGAGCGTGGGCAATACTTGATAAAGCAGTGAATCACTATTTTCTAGAAGCGGTGCCTCATGGGAATATGTAAATCGTAAAGCACTTGCACCAATTATCTTCGCTGCAGTGAGATTAATATCTTTGCCCTAGGTCTCTCTTTCTTAACAATTTCTGAAAAGACTATATTTGTTGTATGATTCCAATTAATGGTTTGTTGACATACGAAGTACACTCAACCATAATATACGCTTAGTAAATATTCAAACAAGGATGTTTGCTCGTTGATTAGTGACTGAACAATGATTAGTGACTGAACAAAGCAAAGGTTACTGACCTAGAAATTCTCTGCGTTAAGAGTAGGCCCACAGATTAATTTCAAAGTGTCAGCCTTAACTGTGGTCTCAATGCAAAGTTTTAAAATGAAAATGATAGTTAGGCTTTGATTTTTGTTGATTAAAACATTTTTGTCAAAAATTTCAAAAAACTGTCAAGGTGGTGTGAATTTTTTTGTGCACACTCCATGTTTAAATTAGCGAAGACTCTTCCAACCTAATATATGAAGTGTCTCCCACAACATATACTTTATAATGGAGATTAGTAATACTGTAGTTAGTATATGTTGAGCCAGCGGGGTCAATCCAAATTGGAATGTGGGGTATTCTCCCCCCCCCCCCCCCCCCACAGGATCGATGCCCATATGTTAAACGTACAGGAAACAGGTTACCTTTCAAGTTTGCGTAACTGTATTAAGATATCAACATGCCGAGTGAAGTTATACGCTAGTTTATTTCACCATGACTTCAGTTAAGGATTGTATATGTTGAAGACAATTCATTATGTAGTTTTGTTCAGGTAAGCTATATGCAGGACATTTATTTCAGTCGTAATACATTATCGACGCTAAATTATTCAGTGAGCTTTTTTATCAGTGGATTTTGTTTCCAGTCCAATATGCAGGGAAACTGTAAAGTAGTTTTGTCGTCGGGTGTATGATACCAGTTTCATTGTTTTGTCATAGGGAAAGTTTCATTGTTACATGACTTTTAACTCGTGTGTCAGAGTCATGCATGATTTTCTACTATCATGGGGATACATGTTTAACTGTAATGAAAAGCCGCGAAGAGAGGGTCCATGTGACACATACCCATGGTGCTTCTAAATCGTATTGCTGCCCGTTATACAATAGGCCTATAACAGTATCTATTGTTTGATTTTCAAATTTCACTCTCATATTTATTTTTATTACGGTGTACTTATTTGCAAATTGTGTTTTTGGTGCCAAATCAGTCCTGGTAGGCCTACTACTGATAAAATAGACCTACCCTACGGATCTCTTGCCTAACATAAATTTGTAATTACAGTAAAAAAAAAACAAAAAACAAAAGGGGTCTGCATTTGCTTTGCAAATTGTGTGGTTGAATTATATACATGCACGTAGTAATTTTGTGCATATATTCATCATCAACAGAATGAAAGAGTAATTTGAAACCCTGTCCTGGTGCAGTGCACTTTTCTCTGTAGAGCCTCTTCAATTCGTTCCTGTCGGATTTCCTCCCTTCTTGGTCGCATTGCGTGACTTAAAACCAGGCTGCTGTGATGACGTCATATACGGTATGCCTTTTTACTTTGTAATAGATTTACCTCTTCCGATTCGTTTCATTTATTTTGAAAGAAGCAGTAACAGCGACTGATGAACCTCGAATTGTTTTCGTAATCTTTACTTTCATCATCGTATATTTATCAACTTCGAGGTTTCTTTATTGGTTAATTTCCGTTGTCTCCCTCACAACAAAGAACAAATCGTGTTGCTGTTAAAAGTGTTACCATATTGTTCATGAATCCATCTATATCCACAGGTGGACTCCACCGGAAAGAGAAGTGTGAGGACGGACAGCAGGGACATGACACAGGAGTTAGGGTCGTGGTGTCACCTTGTCGGTCCGCGACGTGTGTGAGTCGGAAGATGCCATGTCTTGTTCGATCTCCTACCCCATCCCTTTCTCCCGGACTGATCTGACCTTCAAACTATCAAACGATGGAAAGTTATTGAGGAAAAGTTAAGAGATGTTCACTTCTCGGGAATGAGAAATCCTGAACATATCACAAGTTTCAGACAGCACATTTCTGCATCCAAGACTTGAAAATGCAAACTCTTCTTCTTTTTTAGAATACCCGTTAAGTTGTCCCTCCCTCCCTTTTACCCCACCCCTCCTTTCAAAGGGCTACAAACTTAAAGTGAGGGAGAGACAATTACCCTGTGGGAAATTGCCCAACCCACTGATGGGCACATCTCCACTTGCATGGGTGCAACAACAGGAGCACTGTGATTCAAAGCCTTTGTCATGAATAGAATCCCGTACTAATACGTCCACAGAGAATACTGGTGGGTGCATGTTTAAGAATAGATTGTGTAACCTCTTCGGCTGGACATCTTTCTTCATCTCCTTTCACAGTCAGTCAGTGGACAAAAGGTCCACATATTCTATTTTCTATAAAAGAGGCGTGAACCTGTCTTTACAAAGCAGTGACCTTTGGCTCACGCTAGGCTGGCTAAACACAAGGTCAAGGCCGTAACTGATGTGACGTCATCATTATGCAAACAGCCGTTTTCGTTGGAACCACACCATTTGTGAAAAAGAACGTGACTCTCTTACCGTAAAGGCCACTGACCTTCTGTCGATTTTCCTCTCTGCTTTGCAATCATTATTGCCCGAGTGACAGACATGTTGTTAAACATTCTTTTCAAGTGAGGTTGCACAGCTGTATGGGGTCATATCAAGGACTAGAAGGGCAAGCAACTCTTTATGAACTTAAATGTTGTGTTGAATTTATTAAAGCTGCTAAGGGTCTTATCTCACAATGTTTGGTCTTTCAGTAATTGTTCCCCTGAACGTATAGATAGACGTGTCTCTGTTTGAACTGTTGTAGCATTTTATTGAGGACATAGATCAGTGCGATGGATTCGGGGAGGGGGTGCCCCAAGGTACCCCCTAAATTTCCAAAATTGATCAATTGTGCGGATATCTCTTTGTTGCTCTTCTCGTCACAGTTATGTCAGCTCGTATAGCATATTGAGAACACTATTTTTTTATGTAATCCTAAATTCAGATGGAAGTTTATCTCCCACTATGCGTGAAACTTTGTGCCCAAAACAAACTTCCTGGATCCGAGCCTGTGTATAGATGTTAGAAAGAAAAAAAATCGCTGTGGCATTAATTCCGTCATGTGACGTCATCATGGATCCGGCGCTGAGGCCTAGTACTATACGAGTAGAAAGGAAGTATCTCAGTCTCCAGAAAATTGCTGTTAACGTCATTGAGTTTTCATCTCTTTTACCATTCCATCATGCGGTAATTTACCAAATAATATTTCATACCACAACAAACAGGTTGATTCGACTTCGTTTGAGGAGGGTCAAACTGATGACTGGGGGGGGGGGGTGTCTGTGGGAAAAAATCTTTAATGGAAGCGATGAATCGTATGTTTAATACGGTGACACTATGGTTGCTTTCTCTATATCCGTTAATTTAGTCAGTTCAGCATATGCCATAGTCTTATGTAATGAATACAACATTTCATCAGTATGGCCACAAAGATTGAAATTTTCAAAAAATTGATTGTTTTTTTTATTCTTAGTCGGTAAATTTAGTTCTTCCCTTCATTGCCTTAAAATCCGTCGAACTTAAGTTTTATTGCGAGGGAGGGGCAGTACTTGTAAAATAAGCCTCTCCAATTCGTAAGTTTGTCAATGAATTGCACCAGGTACTGACTGATTATACGGTGACGCTTATACTATTTATATATGAACCCTCAGTTCTCTGTGACGGCATAGCTGTCATTTTATCGCTCTCAGCGTAGTCGTCGACCCGCCAAAGCCAGACAGTGTATAAGTTAAAAGAAGAGCGAGACAGAAGCTTGATTAAAATTTGACACTCAAGTATAATGGAGCCTTACAATATTATTTTTTATTGATTAATTCCACTAATTCCTTTCATTTTTAGGGCCTTCCCATTTCTGAAAGTTACTTGCTTTACTCCTATGTAGGTCAAGCAATATTTTGTAAAGGAAAGGTAATGAATTTAAGAATGATTACTTTGCAAACGGACTACAGCAACGCCATACACGGAAAGACTTATTTCTTATAAAGTAAGTCGTTACCCTTATTTCAAGGTGCTATATCTCTCTGATTCTCACTTAAGGCTTTCCATGGAAACAGGGGGAGGGGTTAGGGAAACGTCCGTCACGTGCATCATTTGCCAAACTGATCCCCTTCCCATCCACGCACCCCCTACACCCGCCTTTAATAAGAAAACTCCCATGTCGGTATATCGAAACGGTCATCCACTTCAGAAGCAAGAAATAGATCATCACTTCAAACAAGGTGATTACCGTTCGGCTGAGGTATTCCAGTTGCAATGTACAGGATGTAGAAGGTTCATAGCACTTAATCCAGTTCACTGGTTACTGTTGGATGTGTGCAATATTGTGTGTTGGTATTCAATATGTCCCTAGATAACATTCCTATCTCTGTAGAACTTCTAGCTCTTTCACGTCCTCCCCCACCAACCAAGACCCCCCTCCGGATGGAGATAAACAGAACATGCTAATCTTCCTCCAAAGATTTTAGTGGACAACTGATATCTTTCCATTGTGGTGCATGATTTACGTGTGAGTGGCATCCTTTAGGTCTGAGTGAGTTTTGACAATTAGCTCAAGTTTCGAAAGAACTTTTCTTGGCATATTCTACTTGAAATACAGTGTGTACAATACCTTAAATTTGAATATTCATACCGGAAGTGGGTCTAATCAGCTGTTGGTGCCGCGCGGTGCAACCAATCCGCTACCTATATACGTACGTATAGGTGAGTAACTGCACTGCCGGTGGCCGGTACTGCTAGCTAGCTGAGCTCACTTTATATGTAGCAATACAATCAGAGGGACGTCCACGGCGGTGCACAGCTGGGATTAGTTTAGGCGACTTTAGGCGACAAAAAAGTTCACTTTTGTAATTTGGATTGCGAAAAGACAGACGAAGATACCGCGTTCATTTGCACATCATAGCATTTTGATTTGTTGGCCTGATTGAGATAGGTACCATGAATTTTCTTATGGACCTTGTCGTGGGATTGTTTTTCCTTCTCAAAGTTGGTAAGTTTCTCCCAAGTTTTTATCTAACCCCTTTTGCCCTGCCGTTGTATGGATATGTGCGGTTGCAATTCCAACAATACTGTTACTGCTGGATGTTACTGCTAAGTGCCCGTTGCACTTGACTTAGGACTTAGTTTACTTGATATCCTAGGCCAGTATTTCGTCCTTGGCTGTTAGGAACGGTGATGGTAGATGGTGTACTTGCAGAAATCGTTGGCTTTCCTTCTTCAGTTGCGGTGTCACCTTGGCTTAACGCTAGCCTAGGTTAACATGAAGAACATTACCTGACCATGACTGTGTACTGACCATTCAGATGTACACGTATAGTACATTGACCCAGGATATCAAATATCCATGGACCAGACTAGCACGTTGTAATGTGGGAGCAAACCCAGTCTTCACACTCATGGTTTATTTAGGGATACATGTTTCCAGATTTGCAAAGAGGCCCATCAGGAAGATTTTGCAAGATCATTTTCCGGGGACTAGCCTGACTTGTTTTAACAAGCCTTGTTTAATTCTCAGTTTTCTTACCCAACATCCCATAAGGGCCAAGGAAAAGAAAATTGCCAAAAAAAAATATATATATATATATTCTGATCCCTGCATGCTTTTCCCATAGATATTTTGGTCATCTAACTAGAATTATTATTTACCAATCATGCCTTGTCCTGACTGCAGAAATCGTCTCTTCAAGTCTAGCAATGTCCTTGCAACATATTACTACTAGCACTCATTCATGACAATGATGCTAGTTTGTAACTAATGTAACTAAATTCGGTTTGCTGTGCTGCCAATGGGCTTTTGGGTTCCTGTCTAAAAGGATATGAAAGGACTCGCATTCTAAAATTTTCTGGAAAGTTTAAGAATCTTTTTTTTCTTTTTTGCCTTAATTCAGCATCTGTGTCAGATCATTAATTACAGTGCTGTGTGTCCAAGTAATGGTAGTATATGGACATGAGATTAACAGGTCTTCCTGCATAATCAAACTCAGATAGTTGTGAGTGACATCATAGATCATACCAAGTACTGGAAACTGACACAAACTGATGTTGCTCCAGTTTGTAACACGCTACCAAGGTTGATGAAATTTGTTTGAAGCAACTTAGTGATTGACTATTCTATGGAATGTACTTGAACAACCAGTCGTGCTTCGGCTAGCTTGCAAGGATGTTCCCATTCTGGGTAGTGCTGGGTGTGAAGACCCTGTGTTTGTGCTTTTCACCCTTCCACTCATCAAGAAATGACCAGAAATACCTGGCTCTCTTCAGCTTTTTTAACTTTCTAGAATGCTTTTTCTTGCAGAGTTTGCAGTGGGACCGTACAAATTAGCGGCGCTGTATTAAAATTACCCAGAACTTAGAATCAAATAGGCACCCCCCTGAGCTTAATGAGTTACATACGTTTAGTTTGACCGTTTTCTGCCTGTTTACACAGTCAAATGGCTATGTGCTTAGAAGAAATATGTCTCAACGAAGTTGTGCCCGAGGTCTACGGGCAACATTTAGCAAGTTTACCACAGGTCTTTCAATGAAAGGTTTTAAAACATCTTACATGCAATGTGGCATAGCACGCACCATGGCAAGGTCACTCATACGCTCTGTCTTAAAAATTTGAATAAAAAACTAAAATGTGATTTTTACTGGTTAGATGATCATATTGAAAATAAAATCAGTAAAATCAGTTGTTCTTTTAAAGTAGTTCTAATGATTAGTATTTTGACCATTTTTGGTATGGCGCAATTTTGAGCACAAGGAAGAGGAAAGCAAACTTAACCAGAAGACAGGAAGAGACCTGACCGCAAAGTGAGGCATAGAGAGTGAACCACATTCTGCTGTTAATTGCTATCATGTTTCAAAATAGTGGCGAGACACAGTGGAAATAGCGACCGAACTTCCCTGGATTTAAAAATAAACAAAGCTTTACCTTTATGCTGACCCCAAGCTATTTGATATATCATGGCTATCTAGTAAAATGCTGTAGCCGGAGCAGTCGAAAAATTTGTTGTTACCTACTCAGCATGTAGTCATAGCTGCTTTCTGCGTCCACTACAGGACTCTTTATGTCAAAATAGTGTCCTATCAAAGTCCAACAGTTTGCAGGTTTGGAAATTACTGCTATTCTTGAAAACAGTGCGACAAGTGTTATTCTAAACATTCTATAATCCACCAAGTTAGGTATTACGTAATAATGAAAATATTAGCCAATATGGACCAAATAGGTTTCTTCCTGTTTCTTCTCGCCAAATTGCAAGAAACTTATTCTCCCAGAAAGGGGGTTTTCCTTTATTCTTTTTTTTTTCTGGTTTCGTGTCTCCAGAAGAAATTTAGGTTTCTTCCGGAAGAAACTGAACCCTGATATGGCCATTACCATGGTAGCAGTTGCATATATATTCTGATACCTGCCTGATTTCTTGTTTGTCTTTACAATTCTCCCTCAGGGTTGTTTGTCATACACATACATAGTAGCCATATAGGATATCACATTTTTCTGAAAAGTATGGAGAAGAAAAATGCGTCATGGGACTTGAAAGGTTATACACAATAAACCCCTGTTGTTCTGAATTCAATACACTTTTGTTTGTTGTGACCCTAGAATCTGATATTTTCTGCCCTAGGGTGTATATTCAGTATGATACATGTAGTTATGGTATGTTATGATTACTGTAGGTAGTTATGGTCATAATACTGTATATAATGGTATGTACAGTATACATACCTGTATAGTGTACAGTGCATTTTAATGATTGGCACAAGTGTATATCTTACACCTGAGGTACAGTACACGTGCAGGTCGCAAATCTACATAAGAATAATACAATAAGACTTATAATGCACCAAATCCACCAAATTGCTCCTGGCGCTTTACAAAACAAGAAGAACAGAAAAAGCAAAAGGAGGAAGTACAGAACATGCTCAATAAAACATTAGAGCAATACCTGCAACCAAATTATTACAGTAGTTGTCCATAGATACAAACCACACAGTAACTCTCGTTCTCAATATTGTTAAAAAGAGGAGGATCATTGTTTTTCTTTTTTTGCTATTTAATGTAAACATTTCTTTGTCAAGTCTTCATAAATTAAAACACTTGGTGTCAGCAGTTCTATAGTTTCTGATTCCTGCTTTAATATTCAACTGTTTCAGTTTTGGAAAGACCATAATTTTTAAGTGTGATGAACATATTTTTACCAATTAACAGGCAGATATGAGATTTATAAATTCAAGGAGTCATATCCGTGGCTTCTTGAATTTGCCAGATCTATAAATCAGACTTACACTTTGAAATCGTGTTACATCTGATATAATGTACTTGTATGCAACATGAGACTGAAATGCACAAGGACCTTTGCAAATTGCAGCCCTTGAGAGTCATGGTGTACAAGTATCAATTCAATTTTATCAAAGCAGGATACATGCTGTCAGTTCATGTGTTTACAGACTGCATCAAAGGCCTGCATATACTACTTTACAAAAACAGCTATTCTATCTAAAATTACTGTGGTTGAGTATATTAGTCCGAAAAATCACCGAATTTCCACAAGCTGTCTCGTTGCAGTTATTCTCACGTAAGTTCCATACATGTACTACCTACAGGGATCAGTTCAGACTAACTTGATCTCTAGCAACTCCCTGCTCGATCATTTTTGATTCTACTGTAGATATAACACTCTATACAGCAAATTAACCTTGAAAGAAATGTGATGTAGGTGATGCTTTCCAGGCCATGGTATCAAATGGAACAGAAAGATAGAAGGTGAATGATGAAGCTATTTTTTCATCTTTTTTTGTCATCAGACAGCACATCCTAATAAGAGGCTGCATTTTCACATCTCAGTGCTGTATGTTGTATCATTTTAAAGCAGTACATGGTGACTTTGATACTGATGTCAGATACTATTGAATGGGTGTAAGCTGAGTTTTGATGATAACATGGGACAAAATGATACCGTTGGTAAGATGGCGTCCATGTTTCGAATGTCGTATGCTGTATGTGGCAGCAAGAGCCGTATCCTGACAATGTGCTAGTCATGTGCCTTATTCAGCTCAGGTCTTTCAAACGGTCTCTGTTAGGCCTTGTGAATGTTGTTTACAGTACCGCTTAGATTGTTTATACTAAGGGTAATATATGTGCAGCGATTGAAACACAGTGTCACAAGGACAACCCATCTGAGACTGAAACAAGGAAGGCAAAGCGTTAAAATGTTTCGTTGTAGTATACTTGAGAGCTAACTGAACTGCATTAAAGTCAAGTTTTGAATTTTTTTGTCGCTAATTCAAATCACCTTATTCTGGGTAAGTTTACTCCAGTTGTCTTACCTCATGTTTCTAAATTTGAACAAGTTACTGCAGATTAAGTAAAACACATCCTGGTACTGTATCTGACACATTACATATTTTTGAAGTTGTGTGTTGATTTATTGATACACCGCTAAGTCAAAGTTTATTTATTGATCCATTGGTATAAGACTGAGATGTTTCTCACAAGCCTGTACCTTTGAAAGAAAAAAAAAAAAAAAAACCAGTGCTAACAGTATTTGCACTGCGAACTAAATATTCACATTTTAGAGTGTTTATAGGCAACTTCAGAATTTTGATGAATGGTTTTCACATTGCTAAAAAAGTGAGAAAAAGTTGTGACCTAAAGGATTCATAATTTGTGAAACAAACTTCATACAAACTGAACTAATGTCAAGTTAACATTGAGTCATAGGTCAAAGAACATCTCAACTGTGTCTACAGTATTAAATTGAAGGGGGATATGGCTCACTGCTTTCTGCAATACATCAATACATGTGATCTCCTTGGGCTTTGTGGGACTGTTTGTAGAAGTCAATTGGTTGACCTGTAAACTTTTTGCGGAAATCCACCCCATAGATGACTTCCTGTCTGAGTTTGTTCTCTGGAGAGTGATTATCCTCTGCCCTCTTTATTCATTTGGACAGTTTCATTTCCCACCAAGGAATGCCAACCTGACCAAAAATGTTACCAGATTAATTCTGGTGTTTTGGTCTGTTAGTCAGCCTTCGCTGGGGTCGGTGAGTAAGTTAAAGGTAGACCTCTATGAGTGATACATGGGGGTAGAATCATTGATTGGAACTTGAAGGAAATCTGCAAAGCATTTAAATTCAGCATGCAACAATAATAGGAAACTATTGAACAAAAAAGTGGTCACATGCACAGTAACAGGAATTACAAAGCCTATTGTTGGCTGCACCCAGGAGTACTTACTAACAAGGACAATGGAGGATTTTCATTTTCCCAGGGGTTTTATTTTGGAAGCATATTTTTGTCTTCTCCAAAAATATTGGTATCACTTACCAGTGTAAAACCCTGTAATTAAGAGGCACTACATAAAAGAGTTAACAAAAATACTGACTCTGTGCAACACTCCATGTCATTTTTTTTGTGTGTTTTCATTTTACTTCAAAAAAGGCATATCTCAAAAAAGGTAATAAATGCATGAACAAAGTAATAAGAGCGGGTTTTACATTTGTCACTTCTGAATGAGGCCAGCTCTTTTTTAGATGCATGACCGTTAAAATCAAAAGCCAGATGAGTTGTATGACTGGCACTTGTGTAAATTTTTGATCACTCATGACTTGTGAAATCTACTTTTTTCAAACTCTGGACCAAACATTTTTACACAGCAGTTGACTCTCTCAGTTCTGCATGATTGCACATTATACACTTTGTCAACTTTCAGCTAGCTTCTTGTTACTGTCTCTAAGCCCATTCCATGCAGTGCACTCATGGGCTACATTCAGAGGTCAAATCACAAATGCTCCTGTCCAGTCAAATCTGATCACACACTTCATGTAACCGCGGACAGTTGATCATCACATATACACTTGTAAACGAAGGGCAGTGACCATATACACACACACACACACACACACAAAATTACCAGATGCTAGACCGTGGTCAATACAGTAATGCATAGGTTATGTGAGGTGAATACTCGCTAGCCAATTCCCAAACCAATAAGTTTTTGGGAAACTGTGGACTGTTTTTCATCGCATACAAACTTGCAGTTTGCATTTCCCGTGCATGATTCATCCAGCGGCTTACGACTCGTCACTCTCGTACTCAAATATGCAAAAAAATGAACCGCTACTGTTTACATCTGTACTAATTAAGATTCCCAGTGTTTATTGTCTCAATGATTACCAGATCCCCTGTTTCCCAGATCTGTAACATCAGAGCTTTGGCTGTCGGGTGTTCTGGTTTGCAGAGGCCTAAAACCGTAGATTGGGACCTGGTGTTTATCAATCTTTAATTGTGCTGAAATGTAAACTGCATGGAAACAGAAGTGTTGATATCTGAAAAGGAAGTCAAAATTAGGGGGACTGTTGAAGATTGCCAGATCGGAAACAAGAGCTCCTTGGATGTTTGAATACCTTCATTTTCAAAATCAGACTGCAGTGAATACAGATAGTGGTCAGGCTTCATTTTGGGAATGTAGAATTAAATTTCCGAGAGCTGTTTGTCATTAGCCTCATCTTATTTGCTTCAAAGGAGTGTGATTAAATGACTCATATTACATTAGCATGTTTTACAGCATTCGAGTGACTGGACTTTACAAGTTTTAAACTTTTGAAGCTGAATAGTTCAGCTTTAATGGTAAACCGGTTACACTGAAACTGCTAATAACCAGTTCCTATTTGATTTGATTATTGCATCGAAGGAAAATCAAAATATTGAAAAAGTTGGGTGTATAAAAAAATTGAAAACAATAGTGCAATATATCATATTCATCGTGAAATATTGAAAGTTGCAGTGAACTATTTGTGGAAGTATTAGTAACAGTCGAAGAGAAATACAGTTTGTGTGGTTGGAGAAGAACTTATATGGTGCATTCACGATTCTCATGCACACAAATATTGGTTCTGTGTCAACTTGCTGTTTATAACCGAAATGCTTTTTTAACTGAAGTACGATTTTTAGGCGTTCAATAATACCAGTTGTCCTTTGTTTGGATACTGTGAAAGCTTAGTAGAGTTACTCAACAACTTAAAAAAATTTACAGTTACCATAGCAACATAGTGCCTCCCTGGGGGTCAAAGATTGACAAAAGTTAACGTAGAGTTAAGTCCAATTAAGTAGTAATTGGGGAAAGAGACAATTAAATGTCTAGAATAAAAATTTTATTCGTGGACAAACAAGTCAGGTGTTGTTACGAAAATGTTAGTCATTAGAAACTGTAATAGTGCCACGAAGGCACTGATTGCTTGTTCCGGCAATGAGTAATGCACAGTGGGAGCTTTATCTACAAATTGGCTAGTTAATTGAGGGAGGGAAAATCATGGACCAGTTTTGGTTTCGGATCTTGTCATTAATGTTCTACAATAAGTTTTTGAAAACTTTTTCAAAAGAAAAAAAAATCATTGGAACAGCTGACTGTCTCAGGGGAATCCCAGGAGTCCATACAAACATGTGTTGACTGTCTTTCACTAGCCTCCCTTCAGTTCATTTCCTCCCAGAGCTGTTTTTATTTCTACCAGCAGAGGTGCTGTATAATTAGTGAATGCATTGAAGAAAGTTTATCCCCCTGTTCAACTTAAAAATTTGGTAATAAATGGTTGTTTGTGAACTCCCCACTGGTTTGGATGTAGTACTGTACCTTTTCAGTTTTGCTCAAGCATAATAAATTAAAGTTGTATAGCAAACTACAAATTGCGATCTTTTGTATATCTCCATATTCACATCTTAGACTCTTAGGCATTTTTATCTTAGCTGATTGTGATACACCCAAATCATCAAAGTTCTAGCACTGTGCCCTCTATGTTCTGTATCATCCTGGTTTGGCTTTTGCTTTGAGAAATCACAATGCATAAGTGTCAGCAAGGGACAATTTTAGTCAGTTCTGATACCCACACCAGGAAGTTGTGGGGAAACTACTTTCATGTTCACTCCATGGTAGAATTGTCAAGTTACAACCAAGTGATAGATTTATTCAAATCGATTGGAGTCACAATCTTAGTCCAAGCATGTAGTCAGTAACCATGTCTTAGTACATTCAGAGTTTTCAACAAAAGGCTCTTAGTTTGACACTGTATCTTCCTTTGACTATAGTAGTAATGTACTTGGTGGTCTTACTAATTGTTTTCAAATCTATGGCTAATGTGCAGTAATTATGTGAGAAATGTAACAAATTTTTACTCATCTCAGTTTGAACTGTTAAACTCACCAGTCAGTATTTTTTGGCTACTCATAGTTGCGTGGATGTACAGTATGTACATTATGTGTCACCTCAGAGAACATGGAGCTATGAGTCATTTGCAAAGCTGCGTGTCACAGCATCTAATGGTGTCATATGTGATACGTGGCCGGGTGATTGTAGTTGTCGTGATGACAGGTGATCCCATTCTCCACTCAGTAATCAAAGAGAGACAGTGTGTTACGCACAGTAAGCTCATAAATTAAATGAGGTGAGCCTGTTACTTCTAGATTCATCTACACCTGATGAGTAAGGATACATCTTTTTGTTAGTCACAAGTTTCTCAGAACTAAAACAAGTCATGATGTGTGGAAATAAAGGGGCACATTTTGTAAGCCTTTTAAAGGTGCAACATATTTTGAAAGCATTTTAAAGGTCCAGTTGCTCTGTATTGTACCCATTTTTTAATATACATACCACAGCTGTTGCAGGAAAGCTACATCATGTTGACAGACAATCTGTTGCCATGGTGACAAATGACCTGCCATGATGACAGACAATCTGCCATGGTTGCAAAAGGATCTGCCATGATGATAGGTGACCTGCTGTCCTGCTGCTGCCATGGTGATAATATGACCTCATGGTCAACTGAAATGTTAGCTTGCACTGCCTCTCCCCTGGTTGAACATGCGTGGTGTAAACACATTAAGTATATCATTCATTGAATAACATGATAGGTATGTAGTCTCAAAAGGTCTGTAACAGTAACCATTGTCCATTGGTAGATATTGAACATTTCAAATCAGTGATTCATCCAAAGCAGTGGTGCCCAACCTGCAGTGAGGCACCATGGGACCCTTAAATCCCCCTTTTAAAAGAACTAATAGATAGAGAGAACAAGAACAAAGGAAAGGGAGGGGGGGGGAATACAATAAAGGTATTATGCATGTGAACACGCATGATAACTAATATGTTGGTAAATGTTTCCTGAGTACTATCCATACCGCTAGACAAGAAAGTTAGTATTTCGAATAGGATAATGGAGAGCTGGCTTTCAACCTGTTAGGCCTGCTGTGAAGTTCTAAGGTGCTAATTTGGCTTCTTGAATGAAAAAGCTTGGTCACCCCTGATTTAGAGAAAGCATAGTGTAGTCTAATTTGTTGGCTTTGGACTCGATACAGCATCCCTTTAATGTTAAAGATTATTGCACCATGAACACCGCATACTCCGTACATTAGTTCGTAACTCAATGTCAGATTGACAGTAAGCTACAGCGTCTGGCAATTCAAGACATCTTCTGCTGATGGAGACTGCCGATGATGGATTTTGTTGTTAGTCACAGATTTCTTGGAGAACTGTTCTGATTTCTGGAAGGATGAGATGGATCGAGTCCATTTTAAAAGGGATTGAATGGATATCACTCATGAAAAATTGTTGGACTGTTATTCCTGCCCGATAGGTTGAATCACATCTTTGGCCACTTGCTGTGCTTATTGCCAAGTGCATGAATACCGACCAAGAATAAGCGGGCAACAGAAAGTCCACATTTACCGATACATTTTGAATAACTGTGCAACTACTGCAGGATTACTTAATTAATAGGGAAAATTGTCTGATAATGCTCCTAACAGGAATGGCACAATAATCTATCATTTTGTTTAATCACTTTAACGTTTGTAAACTTACTGTATGCAAGATGCAATGAGACACATGAGTCTACATTGTGGCTGAACCTTTTTCAGACGCTCCTGCTGCGAATGGTCTCTTAAACTTGTTCCATGATCTGAATGGTTTCTGTACACATCCACTGTATAGAAGTTATTAAACATGTTTCATAGTTTTGAAGTAGACAGGCTATCATGAAGATTTAGTTGGTGCCTCAAGTGGTACAAAAAATTTGATAAAAAGAAATCAAAAATGTAAAATGAAGGAATGAATTCCATTTCTTATTTAATTGAATTCCATTTTTGATTATTGTCATAATTAGAAATGGAGCTGTTAACACAGGAGGTGATATCAGAGATGTGCTCATTTCAGGTGGCATCAGGTGTTACTACCAACACTTGCATATTTTACAAGATTGAGAAGTTAAAGAGAAACCATAGTGGGTGTTTCAATTTCATCCCTCACTTAAAATGTATGTACATTATTCACAAAAAATCACAACTGTTATGTATTGACTTCCTTCCAATTCCAAATAATACTTCAAATTTCCACCTGTCGTTGTGTAGCTTGTCGTTATGTTCTAAAAATATGACTTAGCACATGCATTTGCAATACGACGTGACATGATACAGTATGGAGGTGCATTGTGTGATGTCACGATTTACTTAAATTCGCAATAGCATGGCGACATCTGAGTGAATAAGACCGTATATATCGTAACATCTTTGTACTGTATTTTCATCGACTTGTATTTGCACTTACTACAAAATGATGTCTTTGTGTTTGAAAACCTGCATTTGAAGTCTCAGGACTGTTTGGAAGGCTGCAGAGCATTTCACCTTTAAAATTACCCTGCACTCAGAATCAAATGCAGTGGGCACACAACTGTGATATGATATCCCATTAAAGATATCACATAACCAACATTGTAAAAACCTACTGAGTGCACTGTACCATGAATACATACTGTCGTACAACATGGCATCATTGGATCATTAGTGATGTCTGTATAGTCAGAATGGAATTTTCATGGCAAATTCCTCCCCAATACTTATATAAAGTAACTTTTCTCAACTTTTTTCTTTTTTTTGTAATGATGTATTCAATGGTTTTCACCTGGTGACCATGCATGGAAATTCTTCTGCTCTCTCTCCTCAGCTGTTGCAACTCAAGGCTATGGTGTTGACCCTGCTTCTGAGGTGGATCTTACCAGTGCACTCTCGTTAAATCTTGATAACATCCGGGGAGTAGCGCAGGTTCCTGGGCTGCATAACAATGCCCCAGCGTTCCTCTTTGAAGGTAATGTATTGGATGTGACATTCATATATGAAAAGAGTGAAGAAATTTTGCCAAGAGGATTGTTAAATTTCCTCTGGATGTTACCCTTGTTTATTCCCACATATCTTATAGTGTGGAACGCATCACTATCATTGAACAGTTGCCAAATGGACTTTAACTTACAGAGAAATGTAGTGTAGGCTGCACAATGGTACCAACTGTTAATGACAGGTTTTGCAAACACCATAAAATGTAAGGTTCCACAGGTAGAGTAAATAGGCTATAAACACTCAAATGGGGTCAAAGATGTTTGCCATGGAGAAATTGATACACAATTGTAACCATTACAGAAAGCCTGTGTGTATACAGCACTTTGCCATTTTGAATAACAGTGCAATTATGTTACATCCCTGGCATTAGACAATTGAATAGGATTTGGGCTGTTTATGTAGAATTCAATTGGTCACTCTCAAAAGTGTTTATGCAATTTAAGCTGAACTAGTTACGTTTTTTTTTTTTATGGAGGAGTATTAGCTCCACACCTTTAGTTTTGAAAGCATTCACAGTTGTGGTGAGTGTTGAAGCACGGAGGAGCCATCGGTTGAAGGGAAAGTTTGAAGTGGGAAAAGCTGTAGAGATCGTTGAAGCACACATTGAGTTCTAGCGTTTGAAACAGGAGGATGTGTTTAGTACCAGTGTTTGTTATGGAGTTCACCGTGTCAGGGCAGACAAGTTAAAAAATGTTTGAAGTAAAAACAGGCAGTTGGTTAATTGTTTTTACTGAATCACGTGCAGTAGTTGGTATTGATCAAAATTGGGTATCATGGATGGGTTCTCATAACATTTGAGTATAGTTACTTAGAGCTTCAGTAAAACAGTCGTTATAGAAGTCATGGAATGTGGATTGTCCGCTTTTACTCTGTGCAGTAAATTTAGTCTTTTTACGGTACTAAACCTTTTGTTCGAATTGGTGTTACTGGTAGATCTTAAACCGTTGCAATGGCATCCAATCCTCACAGTCAGTGGTGTGTTAATGGTACGGTACCACTGATGGCACTGATCAGTTTAATGTTGACCTAGGGGCCCAATTTTTTCTTTAATGTAATGTTAAAATTAGTCCTAAATTTGATCAGTTTATTGTTGACCTAGGGGCCCTATTTTTTTTTTAAATTTAATGTTAAAATTTGTCCTATTTGTGATAGGTATGTGCACTCACTGGGACAAATTGTAAAAAAATTTGCAAGTGCCAGATATCCTGGAATGTACCATTTTGTGAATGGGGTTTTTGAAAAGCATGTCATGGATGGACATTTCTCACTTCTTAAACTATGTGGGTATTATTACTGTACATTACAGTAGCTTTGAACTTTTCTAAGTTTTTGTGGTAGTATTTAAAGATATAATCTTAGTCTTTAATCATACTGAATTTAGAATTAAAATATGGTATTAAAATAATCATGTCACGTGATTGATATTGTCTGATGCAGGAATGAATGACGCAAAACAAGTGAGGGTAAATTCGTTTCATTTCACTGTGATTTAAAAAGTTCCTGTAGAAGATACAGTATCTCTGTAAAATATGTCCTTTACTGTAAATCCATTTAATTATGATCTGGTGACTCTGCAAGCATAATATTGAAGATAAAAAATTTGTCATGGATGGCATCTGCAGTAATGTCCATCCAAAGCAAATACATTGAAGCAACATGAAGCACCCCTATGGCTAAGCTAAGTTCTCAAGTTGTGAAAAGATTTTGGTATTCTCTGAAGTATTGCTGGTTGTTTGCACTCAGTTACCTTCAGAAGTAAAATCTATATTGATGTTTATCTCAATACTTTACATGTATTGTATAGATACTGTCATGCTTGACATTCTCTTATTCTTCAAAAATGGTGTCAGGATCTCAATCCATTGGCAATCTGTATCAAACTTCCCCATCATGTTTCTTTGCATGTAAGCAAAATATGTCACTAGTTTAGGGGAGAAGAAAGTAATGTGTTTTTGAAAACTATTGACTAAAAACGTGCACAAGAGGTAAATCTTCTGCCATGGTTCTGTGCACGGCACTTATAGATGTTTTGATTCTTTGTTTGGATTGGTAGGCTCTGGGCCGTATTTTTAAGCTTCCCCTTCGATATGCTGTGATTGAAGAGTGTAGTGGCAGGACAGAGTAGTGGGCTATAATTGAGGTTTTCTACTCAGTTGTGTGTATTCTCAACTTCAGCATTAGGTACAAAAGAAGTATTTCAAACACCAGATGCACATTTGATTTAAATTACTGACTAATAAGTGGATGGATTTGCTAATGGATAACCAATGGAGTTACTGTAACTTTAATAGTGGTGATGCTTTCACTTCATGTTGTAGCCCCCTTTGTCAGATTGTGAGCAGAATTCAAACAAAAGAGGAAGGTTAGACTGCAATTAGAAGTGACTGTGTACTAATCAGTTTTGTCTATTTATATTACGTACCCGCAAGCCAGGGTTGTCACCACGCCGGGCGGTGCTACCTAGCTCTCAAAATCTCTGCCCGGCACTCTCTGTCAGTTTCAGTATCACCGCTCAGCATGAATTTCGTACCTTAACTGAATAAAATTGTTAGATTTCTTTAGAATTCTGAGTGATTGTCCTTTTTTTTACCACAAAACGGCAAATTAAGCTTAAACATTTTGGCACTGGTCGTAACCAAAGTACCGAATTCATAATTTATAATCTAGAGTGCACCATTTACATCTAAGCACTCTCCAACCTGCAAAAATTTTTCAAAGGGGAGGTTGTCTTAGACCCTGCCCCCAGGACGGCGATCACAAATTACCCGGCTCTCAAAATGGTCTGGTGACAACCCTGCCGCAAACTGTAATCCAATCTATCTTCATCCTCCGGTCACTCTTTTCTTAATAGTTAAAGTTTACTGAACCTGACATTTGATAACTGAACTTACAACTTTGCTGGCATGAGTTGATACCTCAAAAGCTGGTGGATGCTGGTTTCAAGTTGCATTCCCTTCAATAAAGGATACCCTTCAATAAGGGATGGGTCTTTTCTTGTTTATTTTGATAGTGAGGTTCTCTCTAGTGAAACATCGTTCTCTTCTTTTTCATCTTTCACTTCAGATTTTTTTTTAGAGTGGAATTCACTTTACATCTTCAATTTTATCAAGTTTTTTCAAGTCATTTGTCGTTGCAGGTTGCCACGTTATACTGGATATTAGATGGTCTTGGTAGAGGTTCCCTGAACAATTTTCCCCAAACAAGTCCCCCCCCGGGCAATTCCCACTCACGCAATTCACAGCTCATATTATTTCCCCTTGGACATATTGCACCTGCCCTTTACTTATCCCTAACCCTTCCCCTGGAATTGGCCCCGCTGGAGTCGTCCAAGTGGAAATCCCTGGGAGAAGTTGTCTTAAGAAAAATTGTCATGGGGGGAATTGTCAGGGGGGGGGGGAGTTCTGTGGGAGTCAAATGCCTAGAAGACAGTATTGTGTAGTGCTATGCAGTAGAGTGCTTTACTGTCCCATAGCTATCTGTACATTCAATACCGCACAAGCAGAGGGCCTGTTCCCTAATTCAGTAAATACTGCAAGCCACTGTTGTTCTGTACAAGTCAATATTTAACTTGTATTGCACAGTGCATTTGCAGTTGTCGCCATGGTTACAGGAATCATCCTCCTTAACTGAACAAATGCTTCACTAGTCATCAGATTTCACGTAACGTAGAGTAGGAGATGGCTCAATGTTCTTAATCGTCAGAGTCACTTAAATTTGGGTGATTTGCAGACCGGTATTCAATTTCACATAAAAAGTGTACACAATTTGCATGTTGTCTGGACTTTCATGAACCCACACAACTTTTCAACATGGTCTATTCCAATGCCTGCAACTAGTTTGTGTAGTATATATATTGTATTGTTTTGTTCATGATTTAAGCAAGTGTTTTGTTTTCTTGTGTGCTGTTTTTAGGCACCTCGAGGAGCGTGGTGTTGGATGATTCATACATGATGAAGCTGATGAACGTGTTATCGACAGCTACAGAATTCACCATAATGGTCTCATTCCTTCAAGACAAGAAGAATAGTGCCAGCGTTATATGCATCTCAAAGGAACACAACAGGTTCAGTATTATTGTTTTGTGTATCGTACGTATTCATATCATAGACTTAAACTTATACCTTGCTTCAGTAATGCAGTAAGTTTGACCTTGCTCAAAATGCATTCGAAATCAATTCTAACACTGCGCCCTCTGAGCCTAAGTTCGCCCTCAAGTACACCATCTGCCTTGTGATACCAAGTGCTACTAAATAGTTTAGTAGCTTTGAATTGAAAGCTAATAGTAAATTCAGAGCAAAGTCCACCCTTAAAGCACCTCTGAGAGAGCAGAAGGGAGGGGGATCATACATTCCATTTTACAGCAGGTTCAACAGCGGTCAGGGTGCTGTCAAAATGTTGACAGTACTTTGACTTTGCACTGGGTTTCCTATGGATGATGTCATGACTCAGTTCTGAAATTGCTACGGAGATCCAAAGATTCTCTACCATACATTGTAGATGCCACAACATTCTTCATGCACAGGATATGCATAGCTATTAACACTTTATTTTCATGCCTGTATCTAAGATACATGGTGAAATGTTAAGTTGATGAACAAAACACCCCATTATTACTTCAAAATGAATTTGTGGTCAAATGAAAGGTTATGTTTTCGGACTATTGATGGACTGACAGAGCGTACCCAAGTTTGAATTTTGCACCCGGTTCAAACTCTAGTCAACAGTACTTTTGGCTTGGTAAACAAGAGTGCAGTTGTTGTGTTAAGACATTGGGTTTAACTGTAGAACGTGTGCTAATGTTACCCGGTCATCCTGATTAGCTCTTGAGAAGAAAACATTGTCTTGCCAGGAAGTTGTTACAGAAACAAGTCTCTGGTTCTGCTAGGACACAAATTTGCTGTAAATTTCAGATGTTTCTTTCATTTTCTCCTCTTTTGCACTATGTAGGCTGTCTCTATTCAGCCTCACAGAAAATTAAACCTCATTTTTGCACAGTTGCTGTGTCAGATGTTTTTTGTGAGGGATTTAATATCAACTCTACATATTGAATACCAATACCTATCCTACTAGCATGTTAGGATTATCAGTTGCTGAGCAAGATATCATGGAGGCTTGAACCTTTTCAATACAGTTTAAGAATGAGGCGAATTCTGAGCACTACAAAAAGAAAATGTGTGTTGGTTATAGTTATATCATTTTTGTGTTGGTGCAGGTACATGGACCTTTTCATAAGCACCAGGAATAGGCAGATAAAGTTTTACTACACTCACGAAGGAGTCGTCAGGTCAGAGACGTTCGACGTCGACATGACGCCGAACGAGTGGCATCAGGTGGCCATCACGATCAGCGGTCAAGAGGTCACGTTGCACTTGGACTGCGAGGAAGCCAGAACTGTGAGGATACCCCAACCAGATTTGACTTTCAACAAAAGGGGGTTGGGAATTTGGTTGGGTCAGAGAGGACCCACAAAGGCATTGTACAAGGTGATTTACTTGTGTAAAATTTATGTTTTGGTGTATTATTTTTACTGTATACATATATGCTACTGTGATCAAAATCTGAGACCCATTTCTGGTAATCTTTTGTGAAAGCAATGTCATTTGAACAACTTCAGCTTGTTGTCTAGTTGTCACCTACCATGCAAAGTGTGGTTATCATTTCAAATAGAAACTTTTTCAGGCATTAACTTCTAGATTTTCCAAGTGTGCTAGCTACAAATGACACTTCTCAGGAAGTTAAGGAGTGTGGTAGGTGTGCTGTTTTATAAAACTTTCGTAGATTGGGTGTGTTCCTATTCTTCTTCTAGGTGTGGAAAAAATCACACTTCTCACAGTGATTTGAGGCAAGTGATAGTGTGCAATCACACTCGCATGCCTCAAAATTCAATTATGTGAATTGAGTAATGTTAAGTAAACTGAATTTGTTGCTATGTTGTTGCATTGCTTACACCTATTTGGTTGTGTCAGCAAAGGAACCCATGCAGTCAGGTTGGCATGTGTGTGTATATTTCTTGTGTGTGTATTTTTCTTTTGTTTAGTTGTATCTATGCCAGCTTCATTTTCTTTCTGACCTGTCTTCAATACAATCATGTACGGCTGTTTAATGCCTTGTATCAACATTAATTCCTGGTTTTACAAGAAGCTAGATTGTATGTACTGCCTGTAAATATATCTGCCCTTTTCACAGAAACAATGTCCTTTATTGTGATGATAGCTAATGGACTGTATGAGGTTTAGTATCCAAAGACAAAAACTCATCACCCCAGACAGTTTTAATTCTCCCAACCACCTACCTCTAGTCCCTCCCTCAGCCTGTCTTAAATTCCTCCACATGTGTAATCAAAACAATGGATTCCTGTGTATGCCGTGTAATACAAGCTGCTCTGCATCTTTTGAATTTGCTGTCAATCTAAAAGTACTGTAACTTAGAACCAGTTGAGGATTTTGCTTTCCAGGAGGTAAAAATATAGCTTAGGGTGATGCAATACAGCCTTTAACTCTCTAGCCTGTTGACACATTACACATAACCATCACTCCAAACAAAATGCTCCGGTCGATGAATGCATTTTTCATCAACCTCTTCTCTGAATCTCTGGTCAACAGGGTTACCTGCAGGATGCCAAAATCATCGCAGGGAGACATGCGTTTGTCACTCAGTGCCCTTCAGCCCACAGGGAATGCCCAACATGCGGTGAATACATGGACTTGGTTGGTTTAGTTGGCACATTAGAAAAGAAAGTGAAGGCACTGGAATTTCAGGTAATGAAACATACTTGGTAGTCTTTGAGGTAGACACCTTTCTTGTTGCTACTGGATATCCTTTTACCTGTAACTCCATCACCCCACCCCTCAACCTCCCCTGCCATCTCACGCCAACATCTCAGAGAAGAAATCAACATATTTGCTGAAGTAACCATGTACCGATGCTGTGGCCGAGTGGATAAAGGTGGTGGCACTTGAAGCATTGAAGTTTAGCAACTGGGAGGTTCTGCGTTCGATCCCGATCCGGGTCACGGCAGGATGAGTTTCTTGTCCAAGAGTAATCTAAGGTTTTAGGATCTGAACTGACCTTGTGAAAAAAGAGATACCATGATTGATCCAAAAATTGTTGCGTTGGTAGTCACCTAGTGTGAGGTTGTAATATATAAACCACAGGCTTCAACCACACTCGTGTGGTCGCTTAGTGTCATAAAATGGCTGCCCTTCATTGCCTCAATAATTCTCTTTTAAAACAACATCTTGCCTTCTCTGTTTCATTTTCCTTCCCTTTATTTTTGTGCTGCTGTTAAACATTCTTGCAACTCACCTTAGTTGAAATGTTTTTAAAAGCGTCTTGGGAATAGTTTGTCTTCTGCTCAACCATTTGAAGTGAAGAAATATTTCTGGAATTTCTTTAATCTAAAAGTGAACCTTTGGAAGTTTGTCTCTGTGAGAAAACAAGAATTAGAAAGGGGTTGTTGATGATGGTATGTGCACTTTTGTGAGTGGCACCTAGAACAGGAGTATGGTTACGGTATGCAAGCGGATAAATATGAGGTTACATGATTACAAAACATAGGTTCCCATTGTATTGACTTCTGACCCATGTCAGGCAACTGATCCATGATGGGAAAGTGAGTAAATCTTACTTTCATTTTGATTTTATTGTGTGATGTTTTAATTTTGCCCTTTGTATATTGGTATTTGGTATGAAACTTTTTTGCATTCTTGGTATAGTGGTATGTAGCTGTGCTATGCTGCTACCGTAAAGTCACAGGAACAAGTCAAAGCATGTCTTACTTTCAACAGAAACTGTGTGTAATATATATACATCCTCAGACCTGTACTTGCTACACTATCCTGTCTTTTCTTGTAACCTCCAAAGGATCTGAAAGAAGTTTAAATTAATAGCTGATCAAATTATCATAGAAAATGCTGTTAACCTTATCCTCGAAATGTGACAGTCCTTTTAGAGCAAGGAGGACGAAAAGGAGTAAGGGTTAGAGCAGCAGAGAGCTTAAATAGTTCACCTCTCTATTGTGTGTAGTTCACCCATGTTGAAGGTATGAGGGGGGGGGTAATGTAGAATCTCTTGGTTGAGCATGGTGTACATGATCTGGACAACATTCAAATTGAGTTGTTTGTCCCTAACTATGGACAACATTTTGTTACAAACTTTGTTTTGTAGAGACAGCAAAAATTTATAACAGAAAACAGATAGAAAACATGATACATCAGTGTTAGCAAATGGAATGGGAGGGGGGTAGGGAATGATTATGAAGTGACCAGACAATAAGGAGGGCAGGGTAACCAGTGAGCTGTAGATGCAATAGAGTGAATTGCATCAGTTTTAACTGATACCTACTTGCCGAAGTTTCCTCTTCCCCAGGCAGGTCTGTAACTAGGGTCAGCCTCTATGGGAGCAGGGGGCCAAAACAAAAAGCAGAGCAGGTTCTACTGGCACATGGGACATGTTTACAATTGTTTCATCCAGAAAAATGGTAATTATTTTGAAACTTCTTTTACTGGGTGCGGGGAGAGGGGGACACTCTGGCCTCTCTTGATTACAGGTCCAGTCGCTGAAGATTTTATGTTGGATATTTTGGAATAAGGCTTTCACGTCACTTTGACTTGATTAATGAGATGCTTTGTTATATTGTAATCCTACTATTTTCATCTTATTACTTTGATCCTATTTTCAGCTCACCCAAGCTCTAAACAGGTTAGATCATGTTGAAAGTTGCGATTGTGTCAAAGACTGTTCCCTGAACGGCATAACCTATTCGCACGGCTCAAGGTGGATCGATGGTTGCACTTCCTGTTCGTGCACGGTAAGTTTCGGTCGTCAATGTGACATCTTAAAGCTGAAACGTGAGTTGAAAATTTGTCAGTGAAAGCTAGATTTGGTGGTATGAATATTCACATTCATTCCCATTGGTCTTATTGATTTCAAGTAACGGTGATTGTCTGCTGTGCTTTCCTGGAGAGTTTGAATTTTGTAGGGTCAACAAACATGTCAAGACAATTTTCACTTTCAAATATCTGGAAGATGAGTGCAAAGTAGTCCTTCCAATTTTGTGACAGGAGATCTTGTCCCCTACTTTCTCTTCCCTGAAACACTGACGGAGAATAAAGGTAGATGATCAGGTGATTGCCAGTACAACAAAACAAGATTTTACCATTTTGCAAAAGACCATTTGCCCTTGTGTTTTGTGACTTTGAACTGATGTTTTTTCATGAAAGGAATTTCCCATTTTGCGCCGCTAAAATTCTGAACCATAATCCAGATCACGTTGACTGTTTGCATTTTCGGTGGGGTGGTATAGTCTTGGATCACACTGAAATAAGCGTGATATTCACATTGTAGACACGTTGTTAACAGCCAGAGCAAAAGCCAAACGAGGGCAAAACTAGGGGGCGCTGTGTCAGAGTAGATTTCGATTGCACTTTGAGTTAGGTCAAACTTAAATGCATGAGTAGGCAAGGGGTACGTAAAGTTACCCGTGAATTCTCACACCAGTGACTTGTGGGGAATTCCTTTGCAAGTGATGGGAGAGTACTGATATTGTTATACATTTGGACAATTTCAAATTTTCACATAATTTGGGGGTCTCTTCAAGTTTTTGTGTTTTTGTGCCATACTATGATTTTTGTGATTATTGCCTGCTTTTTGCAAAAGCGATCAATTCCCGTCTTTATCCATGGCTGAAGCAGCATTTTACATCCTGTTGATGGGCATTTAAGTATTGCAATAGCATAAGGCACATTTTTCTAAACATGATATTAACCACTTAAGTTTTCAGTGGTTATGTTAAAAGTTGGAATGGATTCGAGATGACTTTGGTATTTTCCTTCTTTTTTTTTTTTTTTTTCCGTATCAAGGGAGGAGAAGTTATGTGCACTCCTGTAGTCTGTGAACCAGTTTATTGCAAGAATCCTGTTTATGAAGAAGGAGAATGCTGCCCATCTTGTCTCCGTAAGTACATTATCTTTTGTTTTCTGTCAAATCTTCCTCTCACATATCATGCCAATTAATGTTTAAAATTTTTTTTTTCAATTCTATTTTTTTGTTATAGCTTCTTGATTCTTTTACAATCCTATACCCATTTTCGCAAGTGTTGTAAACTTGTTTTTGATTCCTGGTATTTTTTTATCGACAATACGACTGCATTACCCTGTAAGCATGAATAATGTAGAATCCCAAATTTGAATGACTTGTTATCAGATTTGTCAACTTACAGTGAATGGATATGTATATCACAACAAGTTTCACAGTAAAAGGAATATATGTTGATGTGTGCTCAGAAAACCTTATCAATGCACAATCATATTCAAAGTGTTTGTTGACTTACAGTCTGTGGACTAAACTGAAATATTTGACAGGAAAAACTTAAGTGGTAATTTACAGTGTTCTTTTTTCTTTTGTGATTGCATAATTTCAAGTTTAATGCCTTTCTTCCATCTCCAGGGAATTGTTCTGCCTCAGGTGGTCTAACCGTCCACCACAACGAAATTTACTACCAAAAATTCCGCGGCAGTTTCTGCTACAAGTATCAGTGTCAGGTTGGTATCAGGTGTTGCCTTTAACAGAGAATATGTTTGCTCAATCTAAAATAGGAAAACTTGACAGATTTCCATGTCATGGATACCAGTGTCCAATTTCATTGTTTGGAATTAATTCTTTTGAGGTAAATTTGTATCAGACATGAAAGTGCTTCATAGAAAATAGAAGGATTAGCCTAGATTTCTTGTCTGATCTTAGTTCGATGGAACCAGTTTTTCCCCTCGATAGTACAATGAGGCTTGTTCCTTTGTCATGTTTAGGTAGAAGTTTCCACTTATGATTCATTTCTTTTAGAACTTATGTCGCTCTAACTGTTCAACTTGGCCATTATCAAAATTAGTTTAATTAGTTGAAACAGCTAATGCTCATTCTTAATGCCATTTCTAAGAGCAGTCGAATTTAACTTCATTGTAACTTGAGATCAATCCATGAACTGTAACGCAGTTTACAGTATCATGTTAGTCTACTGTTTTGACAATAAATAAGTTGTCGTTTTCATTCTGTCATCAGCTTTTAACAGGCATACCTCATAGAAATATGTAGCATTGTTTAAATCCTAAGACCCGGGTTCACATTTAAAAAGAAAAAAAAATGTGACATAAAATTTGAAGATTATGATTTCTTCTTTTAGGTCAGAATATTTATTTTGGTCATAAGTTTTGAAATTTCAAGCTTACATTGCAAGAAAATAGTAAGTTTGCACTAATGGTAGTACACAGTGGCTACATTACTACGCAGCATTCTTGGTCAAGAATTTCTTAACCCGTCGGCATGAATTTCAAAAAGGAGACATGTACCGTCATACATCCATTGAATCTATCTGTACGCAGACAAGTATCAGTGATGCCCAGAAGACGACCATCCTCGGTGTAAAATGCGAATGCTGTCTAAGACTTGTAAAACAAAACAGTAACAGGAGGGAGGATCCATGGCATGATTCAAATCGTTCACAATTTCGTTAGTCAGAGGGAAAAAGAATAATATCTTTGTGACACAAATGTTTTTTTTCCATTCAGGGGTAATTAATAATCCCAGCTTGTAACCAAAGTGCAGTACAAGGAAAACTGTGGATTAAGTATCATGTTCTCCTATTGTTTACTCGGAAAATTGTAAACCAAATTTAAAAAATTTGAAATTCTCTTTTCAGGATGGCACGACAAGTCTTGTTTCTCAGCACACTGTCAGTTCAATCTGTACCCCTCCGAGCTGTCCATCATCTCAACGGTTCTCCATCCCTGGCAACTGCTGCGAGTTCTGTCAAGGTAAATATCTGAATTGCTTCTCCTCTCGTTGTAACACAACAAGGACATCGGATGCGCCCCCTTTAAGGCGGTGTGCCCGGGAAAACACATTTCGGAGTGTTCACTGAATTAATCATTGAAAACATTGAAAGTAGCCCCACTTTCCATCAAAATTCATCAAAAATACTGACCATTTTGCAAACAAATTTTTCTTTACACTTGGATCATGAATAAACAAAAAAAAACAAAAAACAAAAAAAAATTAAAAAAAATTTTTTCTTTACACTTGGATCATGAATAAACATAAGCCAAATTTGTGACACGTAATATTGCAGATGTAACCCTTTGTTTTCTTAACCTTTATTTTCAAAGACAGATTGAAAATTTTAAATGCTCCAAGGGTTTTATTTTGGATGCATGTGTCGTCTCCTCTAAAGATACTGAAATTACTTACCAATCAGCAACCCAGTAATTTAGTAGTAAAGAGAAGTAATAGTAGCAGGCCTTACAAACAGATATTGACACTGTACAACACTCCACATTTTGGTTTTGCATTTTCATCAAACTTTGATAAGCCGTATCTCAAAAACATTAATAGATGTAACCACAATTTCAACTGATTGTCATCCAAGGTTTCACTCTGCAACTTCTGAATGATGACAGCTCTTTCTTATATGTATGTTACTTGGCCCCTTAATACTCTTTGTATGCATACTTGTGCAGTGAAGGGAAATGCCTGATAAAATGTTGATGAAACAAAGGGAATGTAAAAGGAAAACCACCAAGTAATGCTATTTTTCTCTCTCAGTGCTTGAACAACTTGACATTTACCAAGGAAAAAGTTGTTATTGCACTTCTGTTCAAAATTCTGAATATGATAACTACTTGACTAACATCATAAAGCTATACTTTATCCTGAAAATTGCTGTTTTAAAATGGAGAAACAGTTCAGAAAGGAGGAGGATCATTTGGAAACTTAAAGTGAGCATTTTGAAAGGCTCTTGAAAGCCTCGGGATTTTGAAGAGGAGTGCCAGTGACCTACTTAGAGCTGAAAACTAGTACGTTTTAATGTGTTGAATACGTTTTACGAAATATATACATTTGTGCATTTTTCTGGCCTTAGATCCGTTTTATGAAAGTACCGAGTATGACTGTGTGAATGTAGCTGGCTGTGATAACAAGTGGATGGATTGTTGTGTTGCATTACGTATTTCCAACAACTTGCCTGTGCATTGACACACCTGCACATTGCCTGCACATTCCTTCAAAGTTCCTTGCTTTTGGTGCTATGCTGGTCCTAACAAGGTTACATATAGAGACCACTGAGACTAGCGATTAACAAACTCACACTGAGGTGAGAGACAGCTGGCGATTTGGTTTGAGTAGGCATATGGCTTATTATTAGCTTGGTAGTAGGGGTTAATTTCCCATGATGCGCTAGAACTGCGCAGCGTGGGACTTTGATTTGTGCAAGGTAAAAATATGCTTGAAAAATTTATGGAATAATCAACCTCATGTGGTCCAAGGCCTCACAGTTTTATGGGGAGGCCTTGTTCTGTAAGCATATAGCCTACTGTTAGGCCAAGATGCACTATGGCCTATAGTACAGTATTTTATTAGGCACAGCAGCCACACTCTGTAAGAGATCATAACAAGAATAACTGGGTATTTCCAGATACATACAGTAAGCCTACATGCAAATTGAAGGAGAACAGCTGTGTCACATTGCAGCAAGATGACCATAAATAAGTAGTCTCTAAAGGTTGTTACAGAAAATGCCATATTGTGCTGTCTTGCTAAAAAGCTTTTTTCCCCTAAAAATATACTTTTTTAACTAAAAATATACTTTTTTTAACAAAGAGATATTTTTTCATTAGTGATGGCGGTTGACGGATCTACCTCTTTGTCCAAGTTTTTTGATAACGGAATCTAACATGATGATCTTTAATCCTTTGAAGTAGAAACATTGGTGTTTTCTCATGTATATAGTCAAAGTACATCAGATAACGTTGCTCTGAGACTGCCAAATGCTTGCACTAATAATTGCATATGTATCTATTGACTCTATCGACTGATGATTCTGCGGACCCAATACATGTCTCTGCTTACTTCATTGATTTTCGTAGGCCACGACTTCTGCAGTGCTGAAGGTCTGTGTCCGGCACCAAAGATCTGTCTGTCCCACGCCACGTACCACGAATGTGTCTGCCCCGGCGGGTATCAGGAGGTTGGAGACTCCTGCGAAGATATCAACGAATGCCTCGACACTTCTGGCGCAGCGATGCACTGCGACGAGGATTCCACGATTTGTGTCAACATTCCTGGATCGTACAGGTGCGAATGTCATCCGGGATACACGAGGCGCAGCGAAACTCACTGCATCAGTAAGTCGTAGTCTGTCGATAAGCTTGAACATGAACTGGAATGAAACACTAAATAACAAAATATAACTTCACTGTAATTAATCTATTGAGTGCTGAAGTAGTGATACAAACTTAAGTAAAATTTTATTAATGATCATTGTCATTAACATCTGTTTGTAAGTATGGGTACAAAACTGTTTCAGATGGAATGTATAGAATAAAGACAAAACTGTTTGAGAAAAAACTCTAAATTATATGTTACCATTGGGTCTAGTCAAGTGCTTTGGTGTAGGTCACCCGTGTACCCAGTGACAGGCAGCCAGTAGTGAGAATGTTTGATAAGATTTAGCCTAGCTGAGGATATGTCTCATTTTCAGAATAACATAGGTAAGCATTGCAGAACCCACAAATTTCCCAGGAGGTTTAAGACCATGTGAGATTTAAGTTGATTCTGGTTTAACTCCCAGAACAGACAGTCCTTAGTTTTGTGTATTTGGCTGCATTATTTTAATTGATTTATTTTCTCATCTCTTTCCTGTAGGAGTCGATGAATGCTCTCAGGGAGGCCATAATTGCTCCTCCAATGCTGATTGTGTGGATGATGTGGACGGCTTCTCCTGTGTTTGTAGAGACGGATTCATCGGCGACGGAGATACTTGCATACGTAAGTGTTTTGGTACCAGTTTTCTTTTTGGAATTCCTTGCCTTTGTGGTTTCCTCAGTGATATCTGCTGATAGTTTCTACATTCATAGTGTGGCAGTTTGGTGTCGATCTCTCAGTTTGTGGGATGTGACTACAAACACGTCAGTAACCAGGAGAGAGTTAGTGTTCACTCTGAGAGAATGGGCAGATTTCAGTAACTTTGGGGTCAAGGTATAAAAGTGTTTTAATTTGAGGGTAGGTTGAAGGTTTCATGAAGCATGAGTGGGGATTGGCTGGTGGTTAATCCCATTTGATAATATAAAAAGTCTGAAAGTTCCAAACCTCAACAGTTTGAAACAGTTTGGTCATAGAATAAAAGAGCGTATATACTGCCATTGTTCTAAAATCCTGAATGTCAGTTTTAATATAACCAGAGTTTTATCTAGGTCACTCTTTTTCCCGCAAATCAAGTCAACTACACTCATTTTAGCGACTCGAGTCGCAAGTCATGACTGGAGTCACTGTGTTATTTCAATGGGGAAAATCGGCCAGAATTTTTCCAAGTCAGGCAATTTGTCAAGTTGTGACTTCAGACATGACTTATGTACAACTCTGAGTATAACTTTGCCCTGGAAAGTTATGGAATTGTTGGGGTTTCTAGGTCAAATTTGTTGGTGGAGTGGATGGTAGGCTGCAGTCAGGTGATATGTTGGAGGGGGGTGGGGAGAGCATACCTTGTGTCACTTTTTGATCTAATGTTGATGATGTAATTGATTGCTGTGATTTTTCATCGACCTGTTTCTTTCCTTCACAGCTGAATGCAATCCACCCTGTCAAAATGGCGGTCAATGTGAGTTGTCTGGCCAGTGCAATTGTCCGAGAGGCTTTAAAGGAAAGCAATGCCAAAATGGTAAATATGCATATTTACATTCACTTACATGTAAAATTGACGTCACAGAACCTAAAAAGTCAAGAATGCTGAACTCATAGAGTCACGCATAACTTCTATTCTTGACCTATCCTTTTCTTTGATTTCTTTCATTATCCAAGGTAGGTTTGTATGTTGGATTGTTTTTGTCCCAATTTGTCCCATTTGCTTCTGCAAATGATGAAGAAGCAATTGAAGTGAATTTCTCAAATTATTGATCTAGTATGAATATGTAAGGTGTGTTTGTACACTGGGATTGTTCATCATGAAGCAATCACGGGTGAAGGGGCCACTCTAAATCAGAAATAAAAGTGACCATTTGTTAAACACAAGCAGCTTTACAAGCAGTGATCAGAGTTTGGGGGTCTTAAAATTACTCTTGCTTTAAGCCCAGTTTGAGTTTGTCAACGAATTAGAATAGCTTAAAGAGGTTTCCTCCTATTTTCCTCAAACAAAACAGTAACCAATAGGATGATTCTTAAGGCAAAAGAACTATAAACATAAATGAAATGCAGTTTTAAAATATGTCATTGCTGTATTCATTGCTAGGGTAGCTTTTGCAATTTTTTTCAACAAGTGAGGTTCCATGTAAATTTTTTGGAACGGAATTACTTTGATAAAACTCACCATTAATAATCTAATTTTTTAACTTACCTGGAAATCTGCAGTCGTTAAGTTAGGTAAAATGGACACTCGTGGGAGCTTCCGAAGCAACCTTGTTCACCCTGCCACAGTTCTGCCACAAGAACCTGCACTCTCCAACACACAAGGAAAAGTAAACATGTTTGAGGTAGCATGCAGAAAAATTCAGAGCTAACACAATTTATAGAGTACATAGTTTGTAACTGTACTAGTATTTCAGTCTGGTCGCTGAAATTGTAGTTTTCTGCTGACAAATTTATGAAAAGCAAATAATGACTCCTACTCGAAGCACACAATTTTGGTCATAATTTCTGCAGTGTTGCATCTGGAATGTTTGTTTATGTGTATGAAATTACGATGAAACGAAACACATTCTGTCAAAACCTTTGAATGATCCTTTTGTCTGTTTTTGCCGCAGATGTGGATGAATGCGAAAGACAGATCGATGACTGCACAGGGAACTCTCACTGTGTAAACCTCGTCGGTAGTTTCCACTGCGAATGTAATGTAGGTTACAAAAGAACGGGCCCGGTCACAGACAACGGAGAGAGTTGCACCGGTACGGTTGTCTCATTTCGAAGTACAACATAATTTTGTTCAAGTTTATTTAAAAGAGTAGAATTTGTAGGGAGTATTTGTAAAGCAAAGAGATTTTCCTTCTATTTCAACGTTTTTGTAGAACCAAGTTTAGAGCATGAGACATAATCTATGGACAGCATACCGTTATTGACAAAATAAATAAAAGACACAGGAAGATTGCACAACAAAATAAAGAACGAGTTTTGATGGAAAAACATTGATGTACTAGATGGAGTCTTCAGTGTACTGTGATCTTGTCCTGACTGATACTTGTGACATTAAATGTGACTGATACTTGTGACATCAAGTGTGACTGATACTTGTGACATCAAGTGTGACCGATACTTGTGACATCAAGTGTGACTGATACTTGTGACATCAAGTGTGACTGATATTTGTGACATTAAGTGTGACTGATACTTGTGACATTAGTGTGACTGGTACTTGTGACATTAATGTGACTGATACTTGTGACATTAAGTGTACTTGTGACATTAAGTGTGACTGGTATTAGTGACCTACTTGTATTAACTCCATTAGCATACTTCTGTGGAGTCACTCCCACAGTTTTACTAAACCGAGTTAAGTTTGCGAGTAGTTCAATTGTGACCATTTTGAATAACACATCTGCTAGTTTTATTCAGAGTGTATCAAGTGCTTGGTGATTACATCATTCAACATATTTTACAACCTTCTCGAGTCCAGTGGAGTGAATTATCTTTTATTTTATGTAATCTCCGTCCCAACGACTAGATATTGATGAATGCCAGGAGGGTAATACATGTCACAAAAACACACTCTGCCACAATCTGGATGGAAGTTATGAATGCCGCTGTTCCCCCGGTGGTAACTGTGACCCCAACTGTTGGATAAGCAAGAAAAAGTCCAAGAAACATCTCAGCGAGTGGCAAGAGGGTTGTCAGACCTGCACATGCCAGGTGAGCAAATTGGAATAATTGGAACAGGGTTCCTGTGGTCATGGAAAACCTGCCAAAGCCATTAAAAGTTGGAAAACTATTTCAAGGTCTGCAAAAATTTTCAAATTCAGAGAAATTGTATGATGACCTGGAAATATTCTCAAAATGACATTGTTGCTCTTCACTTATAACATCAAAATGTATTCTCACTCAAAATCATCAAAATTTGTACTCCTCTTCACTTCATATTTCCCTGACTTTTACTGATATAGTTGAAAAGCTTATGAAAGCAATAAGGAGGAAAGGAAATTCATGGACATTATTTTTTTGGTCCTGGGAAAGTCATGAAAATTGATTCACTAGAAAGTCAAGGAACCCTGATGAATACATTTGGTTTCACCATTAGAAGGCAATACATCAAAGCATTTAAAATTGAAAATGTCCATTCAGTATAACAGGACGTTCATTAAGTGCAATGGGAAAGTTACTATGCTCAGAGTATGAAAATATTTGCAGCAGAATTTGCAATTTAGACTTAGGTTTGGGTTTTTTAATTTCATATGCATGCTGTAAACAGAGAGAAGGAACAAACTGTAGCCTGAAATTTAGAAGCATAATGAAGCCAGAAACTTTTTTAAGAACTACCCCCCGGCTCCAAAAAGAAGGTGATGATGAAAACAAATGAGGAAGGAAAATCCCAAACATGCCTAATTCATGGAACAGTACTAACACATGACTATAATGTTGCTCCTCTGTCCATCCTGTTGCATCTTACAACAATAAAAAGAGGGTAATGAAACATACCAGATTGCATGTGATATGTTTTATATCTCCCAAAGAAGCCCAGAACTCTTCAAAAATAACCTTCCTTCGCTTCCTTCCAAATCCCTGAAAGGAAACTATTGCGACCTTCCTTGTCCAGTTGCAACGCTTTCTGAAGGACTGTAAGTCGATCATGCTTCCGCATAAACATTGAATGATCGGTATCCCATCACCTCAACTTTGATGTTGCTGGTTTGATGGTCTGGTCTTGTCTGATGGTCTGGTCTGGTCTGATCTGGTCTGATATTGCTAGTGTGAGGCCATTTCATCACTCTAGTGAAAACTTCCAATAGTGTCACAACAGTGTCAGTACAGTCTTGTTATCCAACCATTGCAACTGCAACCTACCAGTTTTGCATTTTCTTAACAACAACACTTCAGGAAGAATCGAGGATGTAGACATTCGTAATAGAAAGGCAACTAATTTTATGCTATTGTTCAAGTTCACTAAATGACAGTGTTGTTGTTTATAACACTCCGTCATTTTGTAAATTACGACAAAACCAAGAAAACATGTGTACAGTCTCTAGACACATTTAGTAAGCTATCTTTGACACTTCAAACCTCTGCTGATTCATGTTCTCTTTACAAGTATGAAAGCAAAACTGAGGGATTCCGACCAGATACTGGTAACATTCCATGCCCACATGCCTTGACAAGTAACCTACAACTTATACACATATTATATGTGATTTTATTTTCTCTCTTTTCAATGCGTCTCTTTCAAAACCAATCAATATTCCTTTCTGCTTGCAGCGTGGCGTGTCGTCCTGCAGCCCCATGGTCTGCGATTGTGAGTCTCCTACTGTGGACTTGGAATGCTGCCCTCAGTGCCAGCCATCATCACAGTGTATGCATCAGTCCACTGGCGTTATCTATGAAGACAAGGAATCGTGGGTCTACGAATGTCAAGTGTGCAGATGTGCAGTGAGTTGTTTCTTATCATAGTCGCTCATTCCATACAAGACAGATGGGGGAATTTTTTTTTTTGCTGGTTTAGTCAAAACTAAAATATTTTTCTTCCTTTTTCCATTTTGACATTCATTTTACATTTTGTAGAGAAGAATTTCTTCTTTGGAAGAAACAAGCAAACTTTTACTCCTACGAAGATTGACATAGGAACTAGTTCTGATTGTATGCCCTCAGTAAATACTGACTTTTGCATCATTGTCAAAACCAGTGATGATGCACTTTTGCAATTCCGTTAAGAAGATTTTACTGGTTTGTGTGGAAATCAAACATAACTTGATTTATCTTCCTTAAAGAAAACATCAAATGAGAGATTAAAAAAGTGCTGTAGGTATTTCTTGGCCTCTCAGTATCTGAAAGCAGTATTAGGAACAAGCAACATGAATGTCAATCATGATTTAATTGGTTTGTCTGTAAAGTTAATATCATGGACAAACCATTTTTGACATTTTCCAAAGATTAGATTGCCATATAGATGTTGCATTTACCCTCAAAAAAAACCCAAAGGCACTTTCGGGAAAATTCACCAAATCTGGAGCATTATCACTGAGGCTGGATGCTTTTGTCACACCCCAGTACCTTGCATAGTGCACACAAACTGGATTCTGCTATTACATTTGCACACCCTATTCCAATAAGTTGAAGATTCGTTGGTTTTAGCATTGTAAGTGTAAATTCCAGAGAGTGGGAAATATCACAGCTGCCTCAAAAATTAGAATTTGGTATAAAATTTTTTTTCATTTGAGTCAATTCTGTTTGATTTTCACAGGCTGGCTTTGTGACATGTTCGCCGGTGGAATGCAGAGACCCCAATTGTCGGGACACGTACACTCCCGTCGGCGAATGCTGCCCTCGTTGTCAGGAACACCCGTCGTGTGATTCCGTGATCAGTTCACCTCAAAGTATAGCCGAACAGCCCACGTGCGTCTCAAACAGTGTATCTTACCGCAGCAATCAAAGATGGCTCATGGATGATGACCTTTGTACAGAATGCGTTTGCATGGTGAGTTTAGACTTAAAATTTACCTTCAAATCATTTAATTGATCGCTGTATAGTTAAGCCTGTTGTTTTGATCCTTGCATGATTTTTTCCAAGGACTGAGAGCTACCACCCCGATGCGTAGCCAGGTAGGGGGTCAAATGGGGTAGTCATATCTCTCCCTTGGGCACATGTTTTTTTTTAATGATATTGCTAGTATTTCCTCCTATTGTTATGCGATTGGCCTACAATTCTGGGCCTTAATACACCTGGAAAGAACCATTGAAAAATTGTGGCTTTGCCCCTGATACCGCCTCCTTCAATACTTTCTCCTACCAAGGTGGTTTCAGTGGTTAAGCAATTTACAAGTCTACGTTCTCTGTTTAGTTCATTTATTGTATAGGTAGACATTTTGTTGGTGTGTGGGGTATTAGTCATGCAGTTTATAATTTGCACTCTGTTTTGAAAGTGGGAATACTTCTGCCTGTTTGTGTCATATGCAGAATATGCATGTTGTGTTGAGTGTTCACTGTAATTTCTTGCATAACTACCAGGGGTTATATGACATCATAATTGAACTTACTCAAGTCTGTTTATATTCAACTGAGGCAAAAGTGGCAGCATCCTTCTGGTGAACATGCTTCCAACTGTTCTGTCCGACAGAGTCGAGAATTCTCGTCAGTGTTTGTGGAATTGTTTCATTCGTCTTCCTTTTCGTTTTTCAGGCCGGAAACATTTGTTGCCATTATAGCTCATTATGTGAGCCTGATGCCTAACCTTCAAGTTAAACATCCTCAGAGTGAAGAACTTCAGACTTCGTATTTAATATTTGTCGGAAATACATCCAACAACTCTAAGGAGGTAACCAATCCTTAATACTAAAACAGATTTGGATCATCAAGAGACATCCAGTAGCCCTGCAGACTTAATCATAAAGTGATAAATTTGTCCTTTCCTGCTTAATCTTTTTTTTTTTTAGGGTTATTGAATTAATTCACAATTTTGTAAAATTCATATTTTTTATCGGTATTCATACTACATTATAAGTGATCTAAGGAATGTGATTCTGTCTAAAGCACCTGTTTGCTTGCTCTTTTTATATCAGATTCTTCAAATAATTCACCCTTTACCTTAAAAGTAGATGTGACTTAACTTGTTTTTGCAGTGGTGGGAGGGGGGACAGGGGGATGGGTACAAGGGAAGCCTGTTGTAACTGAGAGGTACAAAATGCCTTTTTTATGCAATTTGAGTAGTAACTAAGTATCTTTTTGATACGTTTGTGTACTGTTCAGCAAAAGATATTAGCATTCATTTAAATAAATCAGGTTTGTACATAACAACCAGGATAAGCTTTCATTTAAATTGTACGGAAGAGAGGGATGGAAAGAAGACAAGGCACACCTGATTGTATATACCTCGTAGATGTTTCAAAAGTGAATTTTGTTTAGTACAAAACTTATACATGTGTCAACCACACTGCTCAACAAAACTATCCCCTTGTAGTTGATCAGTGCAAGCTCTTGAAAGTTTAGATGGCATCTCAGCTGGCAGTCCTTTGCATATCGTCGTCATTGGTACTTTTTTTCTTCTCACTAAAGACAGAAGCTTCATATGTGTAGACCTTTTGCTCATCAACTTTTTTAAGTTGGCTGCTTTTGTCGCCCACGATTGGATCTCTTTTTGGAAATATGCAGATTAAGAAAGTGACAGGGGGGAGCCACATCGTTGCATTTGTTCGCTCACAGGGGAGGAGGGGGGGGTACAACAGCCAAGTGCTCTCTGCAATCGGGAGGATGTGTGTAGGGTTTGAGCCATGGAGTCGACAGATACTTGTGCATAGGGGTATTTGTTTGTATGTGATTGTTGCATTACCTACTCTCTTTGTGCAAAAACAATTTTATAAGAGTTTTGCAGCTAGGAGTGCTATTTCAGTCATCCACACAAACTCAGTTTTGGGGGTCAGACTCTGCTAGCTGAGAATTCGTGGATGGAAGCAGCATTTGTACCATACTGTAGTCACAAGTCTTCATTCTCTTCAGTGTCGAGATACCAAAAAAAAAACCCAACGAAAAAGAGGCTTCCATGTAACCATATTGTACATATATTATATACAGCTTTTATTCAAAATGTTTATCTAGAGTATGTTATGTAACCCCTAATTTCAGGTGGAGCCCAACAATTACTAAATTTTTTTTTTTTTTTGGCAGTTTTCCATGCATTAAAAGGTGATCATGTTTCTTCCTTTTTATATTATCTGTTCTATATTTTGTGTTACCAAAAGAAAAAGGAAAGCTTTTGGCAACACAAAACACTGGTTTTGTTTCATATAATAGCTGCACATAAATGTGTGTATTTTAGAAAACTGAGTAAATTTTTAATGTAAAAAACATTTTTAAGAGTTTTCACAAGGTTTCTGTAAGTTTGTATTTTCCACCCGGTCTTGTTGCAGAAATCCTTGTAAATGATGTCACCAGATTGTGCATATTTAAATTTTAACTAAAAGAAAATAGCGATTATCTTGCTAGTGAAATCTCTACCATTGTGGTCACTTGCTATATCACTAATTTGTCATACTTTTTGTAACACAAAGTGTAACCTCACACCCCAAGAAGGACATAAGAGCTTACACTTGTGTTGTTAATTTGTTGTGTTGTTAATTTGTTGTGTTGTTAACTTTTGTGTTGTTAACTTGTTGTGTTGTTCACTTGTTAGCTTTTTTCTATTTTCTGCCAAGTCACAGCAGGCACCATACCCTATGTGTTGACCTTTGCCCCCTATCATTCATTAGAATATTGTGATTGTTAGCCAACTGGGAAACTTGGAATGACAAAGGGTCCCATACTAGCTACCATTACAACTCATCATGTGTGCCTGAAATCTGATGTGTTTAAAGCTTACATTCTCAAATTGAAGAACTTGAAGACCTATCTAGTATTTGTTGGACATAGCAAGGGTTAGAACATGAATTTTCTCTTCTGCTGTTTATTTTAAAATATATGTAAATGGCACTTCTTCAATGCCCAACTTACAAATTTGGCGTTATCAGTTTTCTGTTAAAACTATTGAGGGTTTAACCAGATCAAGATCTTCTGCATGCATTTAGCTGACATAACTTTGTGTCATATCATTATAGTACAACTAGCTAAACTTCTCTATACGACTTTGAGGTCATAACCTTTTTTGTGTTCATAATAAGGTAACACCTGACTTTTCTGAGATTCACTTCACGGACCTTTTAAGTAAATGTTGAATCTGTAACAGTTTATCGTACGTAAGCAAACCATGATAAGTTTTAATATGCTTGTGGTAAAGATTAACTTACTCTCTTCCTTTCGGTAAGTGTACCAACTGTTTCAGCATTTCAGAATAGTAAACAACTGCCAAAATCTCTCAAGCAATGTGCATGCATTGGATTGCACATAACTTGACATAGAGGAAAGTGATAACTTACTAGTGACAAGGATTATTATCAATTTATTGATTGTAACATGCCGTCGGCCTGTAATTTTTGTTTAGGACAAAGGGACTGAGGTAACATTGCTTTCTGGCAGAGTTACTATGTACTTAGCTTTTATTTCTTCTTTCTCAAAGAATATTTATATATTTTTCTTCTTTGTAATTTTATGTTATAGTGACTTATGTGTCTGATAGAACAACTATAAAGTTATACTTGTACTGTAAATCTCAGCTTGGGACTTCTTTTTTGTCTCCTGTTTTCATACTTGCTTTTCCTTCTTCACTGAAGGTAGATAGTGAGTGCTGTGGACCCTACAGCATTTACTTTTTTTGTGTTTGATGCAGTAAACTAGAATGAAAACATTCATGGTTCCTCACAGTCTTGATTCACAAACAGTTGGAAGAAGTATACAGTAAAATGAGCATAAACTAAATTCAGATGATACCTTCATGGAAATTTCATATTAAAATCTTTGAGTTTTTTTTCCTTCATGGATAATACATTACATGATAGCAAGACATAGTGTCAGGGTTAGTGTTTGTCCTCTGGACAACATGTATGACATCACCTGAGGATTGGCTATCCTGGCAGATGTGTTACCTGTCTCCCTACTCATGAACTACTCATCCTTCAAGAGTGGTATTGAAGTGTCTTCTGTTAGCAGTTCACCTGTAGGAATGTATTTATGGGATCATTTTTTTAGTCCCTTGGGTTAGCAAGAGGAACCAATGCATTCAACTTGGCGTGTTTGCGTGTGTGTGTGTCTGTGACGCCGCTTGGGTACGCTCTAACTCAATATGGGCAAGTTGGATAAAACTTACACTTGGTGTACAGGTCCGTTATAGTGCGTAGAAGTGCCCTATTGTTTTTGGTGTCCAAATCTTGCATATTAATGAGGTTATGGAGTCAAACATAAAAATCTAAAAACTGCCATATTTCCATAACGGTTGGTCAGAGTTGTTTTAAACTTGATAAGGTTGTCTGTTACTGACAGGTAAACGACCCTGTGAATTTTAATGTTTATTAATAGAGGGGAAGGGTAAATTTTTCAATCTAAAACAATATTAATAGCCTTAAAACCATTATTATGGCTGTTATAGGCTAACGTATAAATTATTTGAACAGCTTATGAGCTACAGTGTGTGAAATTCCCATTGGCAGTTTTTGGTTTTAGTGACACAGTTAACTCAATGGGATTTTGGTCATTGGAAACTTTTTGCCATTTTAAGGCTATGGTAGCCTAGGAGGACCATCAGTGAATGTATGTCATGTTTGAAATAGCATTTTCTTTATAGGTTCTCTTAGGTTGGTGTACTGATCCATCATAGTTGGTATAAAAGCCCTATTGTTTATGATGTCCATATCCTGCATCTTAATGGGGTTATGGGGTCAAACATAAAAATCTTAAAAGTGCCATAGTTCCATAATTGTGGGTCAGATTTGTTTTAAACTTGATATGGTTGTCTGTTATTGACAGATTCACATCCCTGTGAAATTTATTGATAGAGGGGGAAAAATTGTGTGGTTTTATTTTTTGGTCATTGGAAAATTGGTGCTGTTTTAGTGCTTTGGTAGCTTAGAAGACATGGCTGAATTTGCATTATCTTTACAGATTAAAATGGGTTGTGGAACAGTTTCAGTCACTGTGTCCAAACATGGTATAGTGAGTTGTTAGTTTAGCAGTTGGTACACAACTACAGTATGGTAACCAGTATAGTCAATTTGTGTACCAACGGAATTTGCATTATCCTTAAATTTGAAAAAATTGGAAACTGTTTAATCCATTATATTTTAACATGTTTAGTTGTTTGTTAATTTAATGGTTATACATGGGCCCAAAATGTTTGGAACCCAGTTTGAGCTCAATTTTTGGGTCCCGATTTTTTTAATTCATTATCTAAACGTGGTGTATTTCTTAATTCAATGAGGACACTGTACAGATGGGCCTACATTTTTGGACCTGATTTGGACTCCATTTTTGGGCCCCATTCTTGATAGCCCAATTTTTGGGTCCCCAGTTTTGAGGAACAAACTTTTTCACTTGCCCTAATTTCTTCGCAAGGAACCACAGTGCCCATTGGGCTCTTGTTTTTATCAGGCTTTGACAGTAGAAAAAATATTTGCACAAAATGTAGCTAGAACAGAGATGTGACAATACTTCTACTTTGATTGCCAAGCTACAGTTCTACTTGCAATTGTAAGATACTTAACACTTACATCTTTGAAAGACTAATGGTGATGAGATCTACACTGAAATCATTGTGATAGCGTCTACTGACCTTAGACCAGTAGTTTGTCCAAAGGGGGGGGGGGGGGAGGGGAACCAGGGGCAATGCCCCCCACCTATGCTGATAGTCCTGGTAAATGGCCAATCGGAGTAATTCATCCATCAAATCACAGGTGAATGATATAATTTACACCAGAAGTCCCAAAGGCATGGACGTTTCGATGACGCAATTATGACCTTTTGAATCTGGCATATTTCACATAGTAAGGATATATTAATGCCAAATGATTTTTGACCTCAAAGAAAATCAGTAAGTCTCTTGCACCCGATAAGGTGCATCTGAAAACGAAATAGGAGATCTGTCCAAGCTTCTGTTTTACAGTGTTTACAAGGTTTTTACAACTTGACCCCCAAATGACTCTTGGAATCAGCAGAAGGCTACTTTTGCTCAATAAGGAACAGCTTCAACCTCCATACCAGATCTGTCCATGAGATATCGCATTCATAATACTTTTAATAACAATTTGACCCCCTTTGACCAGAGTGACCTTTGACCTCAACCAAAAACATTTGGCTTTTTGTAGCCTACTCAATAGGGTACACCTACATGTTAAAAAGGAAGTCTGTCCAAGCTTACCTTCCTGAGATATTGTGTTTACTCAGCTTGACCACTCATCCACTCACTAAGATTTTAATTAAAAGTTACCTTTGGGAGGAACCAATTTACCACAACAACAAAACGAATCTATGACATCAGGAATTCATATCCATCAGCTTTTCTAACCTAAGACATGTTCACTTTTGTAGCTACTAAGCTGGAAAGGCATGCCATGAATTGGCTGTCAAAATGTGTAGGCCTCAATTACCAATCGTCTGTTGTCCGCATATTGTATCATAATATTTAATCCTTTCCTTACTTTTGACCATCAGGTATGCACTTGTGTTACCAAAACAATGCTATAAATTAGTGTCTCCTCAAAAGTAAACCTTCGATAATGTTGCTCATAACACGGAATGCCACATGAGGAGTAATAGCACTGATTCGATCAGATGCAGGGCATATATGTAGCCACAATTTTCGTAGCAATGATAAAACATTCAACGCAAGAAATTTCCTAAAATTCCTGGTGTATGACTTCCAAGTCCTATTCAGTTGCTATGAAAGGATAAAAGTAATGAAAGCAGTGTATGACTACCACACATTGTATCTTATGCATCTGGATACAACACCTCATCCAGCTGGTAGTGTTAAGGATCGTGGTGACTTTTTAGCAGCAAAGTTGGAGACGATAGTGCTAAGAAAGTAAATTCTACGCAAGGTGCTTTGACCATTTTTCGTATATTTTCACACAAAATCAAACCATAAAATATCTCAGTGTATTGATCTATAAAAAAATAGATTTGAGTAGAATATCTCCATGAAAGCAAGACCAGGACCCCCCCAAAAAAAAATGCCCATGAAATGACAAAGTGCTGGAGATGATATATTAACAAGTGAAAAAGTCACATGATATTAAGATTGGCGACATCATTATACGGCAAATATTGTGTTTGTTTTACTGGAAAAAATCCTAGTTATAATACCAATTACTTATGGATGTAGAATGGATGCAGATTACTCAAAATGAGGCAGGACGGTAGGGTCTCTTCCCAAGAGAGAAGTTTCTCACAGATTGAAAGTCGATCATTTAATGCACGAGAATATTAAGTTTTCCATCTAAGCTTTCAAAGTTTCAACCTAATGACCTGAGGAGATGAGGCTACTGCAGATATTCATTGGTGAGACAATGATTTAGCATTCATTGCAGCTGTTTTCTTTGAGCACCGTGTTGGTGCACTTTAAACGACATACCCACATTTCTCTTTAAGATATCCTATTGCAGCTACCGCCTGCTAGGAGATTCCTTTCCATTAGAAAGCAATGATTACTTCCACAAGTCCTTATGGGGGAAGGTGTTGAATCACGAAGTATTTTGCGATACATGGGCATCAAATAATTTCACCTGTTTTCACAAAGAATGGCCCCTTGACTTTAATGATGCCAGCGAAGAAACCAAAGATGCACACAAGTAGTTTTCTTGTGTCTTCCAAGCATAGACTGGGTCCCACTCAGTTCTTTAAAGATGAAATTTGCAAGACAACCTCTGTACCACCACCAAGTAGCAGAGTTTAAGCCTGAAATAAGTACCCATCTTCACTCACGACACAAGGGGAAGGAAAATTTACTTATCCATCCTCCATGGAAGAACCATAACAAGGACAAGAGGGCTATGACTATGCACCTGACATGAGCAGGATATGTGGAAATAAATATTTATAAGAATAGATGCATGTGGAAATATATCTCCATTCACAGTATATGCATTTATGAATGTCATATAAGTAGCGTAATATGTGGAACTGCACCACCAAAAGTAAGCACATGTAAAAACAAATTTCCATTTACAACATATATGCAGTTATGCATCTATGTCAGTAGGATATGTGACACTACATCCCTACAGACACATGAGGATATGTAGCTCTCTGATAACAGGATATGTTGTTATGCATCTCATGATTTTAAAGGATACACAGAAATTACACATCCACCATTCAACACCTCAAGAAATAAATACACTTTCACAGCTGCAAAACAAGTGAATAAATTCTAGCTTCCCTACGTACGAGAACAAAAAACTGCAATCATGTTACTCTTCAGTAAATGACAATAAGTTCTATTATTAAAACTCTCTTTTGGTTCCATCACAGAGGGGTTCAGTATTGACTACATGAGGATAAAATCCATGGCTTACATCACATCAGGTCCTCATCATACAGATGGTAATCACAGAATACAAATTTGTAGTCTACGTGGCTGGGCTCTCCGTCCGTGAACCTGAACACGAAACCCGACAAGGCGGTATTTGGGCAGCGTCTGTGTATGTGCATCTCCTTGGGTATATGACATATGTATTTCCTCCTCAGCACTTGCAGCATTATACGTAAAAACATGCCATGGGAGGAGACCAAGACATGAGGCAGTTTCTTGTCCTTAGGATAACCGAGCTCTTCAAAGGTCAGCGGCGTGTCTTCGTCGTCCTTCCCGACACTGGTGCTGGTAGGTTCATGGTCGGTCACCACGTTATTGCTATCTTTTTTGATAAAGTGTTCGGCCATATCCTGACACAGGAAGTCAAGGAATGATTCCATCCTAAATATAACCTGAAAAGAGTGAAAATTGATGCAGAAGCAGTAAGGAAACTAGTGGAAATTATAACCAGAAAGTCAAATGGCTTGTGATTCCTTGCCAATATCTCATTTTTCCATACACACAATCACTTACAAACAAAAGCAACTAGCGGAGAAGGAAAGTGGGGGACCATATCAAAATGAAAAACTAAATGCAAGAATGACAACCACATTCTGTATCACTTATGGGTTTGATGTTACCAAATGCAGATAAGAATGAGTACCATCATTCACTCAGCATTGTCGAAAATTGTGGTTATGAAGGATGGCATATACCTCTAAACCAAGGTAATTCACAAGCGGATAGAAAGTTCCTGACACCATATTGTGATTCAAGAGGTGAAATTGTGCCAGTCGACAAAGGCAACCTGGAATGCATATTCCTGCCCAAGGGAGTGTTCACTGTGACTAAAACAACAAAGTGGTTTGTAAATCTTGACAGGGAGTTGCTGGCAACTGGGATATTCTCCACATGCTTAAAAAAAGGTGATTTAAGAGAGGTTAAGTGGTTGTCTGGAGACGTCACAGAAATGAGCATTTAATAGTGCCACAACATGAAAGACAATGAGACCAAGGTCTCTCTTTTTTTTAATATTCATGTTTACCTCCTGTTCCGTCTCTCCTTCTGGTATCTCTGAATTCTTCCCTCCGTGAGCACCTGTCCACGAATGGTACTCATGAAAGGGCTTCCCTTCAAATATCCCAAATGACTGTAATTTACAAAACAAAAAATGTACTCAAAATTGATCTGATTGACAGCAAAAACGTTTCGTAAATTTAACAGAGGATATTGCATCAGGCATCCCATCACGTTCTGTAACGCAAAGATCGAAATAGCTTCGCAAATGCAAATATGTGCAGCAGATCTTGTTTACTTGTAAATTAGCAACTGTCAAGGAGTTCACTTCACGTAAGCGGGACCGCGTGGAAGTCAATGCAACTCTGCAGCAATGGATATTAATATTGACGTCATGCACACATCTCCCAAGTTTGCCAATGTTAAATGAGCACAGAAGTCCTGGCATCTTAGTATGCAGCGGAAGTTTACACACAAGCGTGTCTTGGCCTGAAAAGGTCCCTAAACTCACTGCAAATCACAGGAAGTAATATCCAAACAAAAGAGAACTCAAACATGTCAAAAGGTGATTCCTATTCAGACCCAGAAACCTTACTAATCCCCTATGCCGATTACAACTTGACTTGGCTGGAACAATGTTCTTGGTTTAAATCATATACACTAACAGTGTACATCGTAGTATAAATAATATTGCACTAAATACACAATTTGTGTTTTCTGCAATTGACGGCAAAATTGGCTTGGACGGCACAATCTCACTTCCTGCAAATTACATCAAATAAGAATCCTTGGACACAGTATTCCATTCATAAAACATGTTATAGACACAATAGTGAACGCTTGTCATGTTGGTTGTCAATCAGGGATTCCAAGCGTAATGGTGGGCGGGGCTTGAAGAAATTTTTCAATGAACATGTTATGTGAAAACTGCACACACTTCAATGTGTATTTTCCTCGCTAAAAGCCTCTGGCATTTAGTTTGCGGCAATATAGCAAAGGTACATGCACTCAGCTGGGCCAACTTCCGTACAGTTCTGCAGGCCCTGCAGAGAAAAAAAAATCTTTAACTTGTGCACGTAAGGCAGTAACAGTTGAAACAAGAGATTAAAAAAATATAGTAATATCCAGCAGAGAACTTGACAAACAATGGCTACGCAATGATCGAGTTGATTCTGATACTCCCATTTAGGTAGCACAAGTGTATTAGACTGTCATCATTTTTAAGGTACTGTACTTTGATTTGCTGGATTCATTGCATTATACCCGCATTGAGGGAATACTTTAGGGCGCGAAGTGCCATGGCTCTTCTCACCAGCAATTAAGAAAACCGGCTTAAGGTCAAGTCCCTTAACTTTTATCACTTTTACCAACAGATAGAATAGTTAACTGGAGCTATCATGTCCCGACCATAGCAATTATCTTTTGAACACATTTTCAACATATTACTAATTGATTCACTGATGAGGCATGAAAAAAAGTTAATTCTGTTCTGCTAAAAAAATAAAAGAACTGCACACAATTTTCTGAGTTAGGTTGAGAAACTTTTTCTTCATTTTTTTTTTACGATGGCCCAATAGTGCCACATTGAGAGAGACCCTCCAAAAAAACAAAATGCGCAGTGTAGCACAAACTAATTCTCAAAAACAATTGGAAAGACATGTTTATATGAAAATAATGCCCCCCAAAAAAAACAAACAGATCATATTATCCTTTCCAAATTGTAAACATTATGGTACTTGTCATTAAAAAAAAATCAGCCACAATTTCTACATTTGACTCCTTTACATCAAATATATGCCCCGTTCTTGTCTCCCCTATGCACCACCGACATAAAATCACTTCCATGAAAATACCTGGCACGAACATCACAGGCCTACGTACAGAATATTTCAGTCAAAGGTGCAGGACTTCTTCATAAGAATGCATCATTCTTACACTCTTCTGTCGAAAGGTACTAAAGTCATGAATGTCAAACCTTCATTGCATGAAAAAGTACACATATACAGTCATACATATCACATGTTAGGACAGCATATATATGCTAATGCGTGGGATACATCGTGTGTTCAAATTACCATAAAATAAAAATAACCAGAAAGCCAAAAGGCTTTGTGATTCCTTGCCACATGGTTATACTATAACAAGCATGAATTATTCACATGACAAGTATGAGATCAACTGCAGTTACTGGTCTTGAAACACCACATTAATAAGCCTTTAACCCAAATAACCTTTATTTTGGTGACCTCAAATGACATTTGACGTCCACTAAAAGCAATAGGGATCACCTACCCAGTATGGGGAACCTACACATCAAGTATGACATCAGTCAACATTACTCTTCTGGAGACAATGTGCTAGAAAATTTTCACCTCGGGGGACCTCAAACGACCTTTGACCTCCACAAAAACAATAGGAGTCATCTACTCAATATGACTAACCCACACACCAAGTATGACATCAGTCACACTTACCCTTCTAGAGATACTGTGTTTACAATGTGTTTACAGTTTGACTCAGGGTGACCTCAAGTGACCTTTATCTCCACCAAAAACAATAGGGATCATCTACTCAATATGACCAACAAACACACCAAGTATGGCATCAGTCGCAGTTACCGTTCTTGAGATATCATGTTTACAAGGTTTTCACATTTTGACCTCTGGTGACCTCAAATGACCTTTGACCTCCACCAAAAGCAATAGGGATCATCTACTTAATATGACCAACCCACACAGTAAGTATGACATCAGTCACAGTTACCCTTCTGGAGATATTGTGTTTACAAGTTTTTTCCAGTTTGACCTCTGGTGACCCCAAATGACCTTTGACCTCCACCAAAAACAATAGGGATCGTCTACTCAATATGACCAACCTACACACCAAGTATGACATCAGTCATGGTTACCTTTCTTGAGATATCGTGTTTACAAGAAGTGTCACATACATACATATACACACACACACGCACACACACACACGACATCACCATCGCATAGATTCCTTCTGCCTTTGGCAAGGGATCAAAAATTGCCCAAAAATTTGAAGATCTTGTTTAGTGTCTTTAACACATGAATTTTTTTTTCTTGAAATATTGCCAACTGGACAATTTTGCACGCAATAATTGGCTATCGATCCCACTATAGGCCCATGGACACAGGTATACACCAAGTGTATAAAAAGAAGCAGCAGTCTTATCCAGCGATTGTAAGCCTAATTTTGAAACTTGATTTCCCATCTGCCACTCTCACCAACCTCAACATCCCCACTTTTTTACCCTAGTTACCAGACCCTGAGACCATCCCCCACAATCAAAGCAGCACTCTTTGTGGAGGATGCAACCCACGATACCATCAGTTCTTTAATGTTTGGCTACATATTTATAAACGAAGCAACTTCTTATCCTGTGATGCGTCCTTCTTCGAAACAAAAATGTAGAGACAACCTTCCTCGCATCTTCCTAGACCTTTGGCACGGTACAGTCTCAGTTTGCTGTCAGGGGGTTGAATAGGCCTTCAAATAGCCTGTTGGTATGTGAAGAAGTGATGTTCACCGTGTGGACCGTCCATGGTCACGTCCAGAACAGGGGTTGGCATGCCGCCGTGACACATGATCTCCTTCAAGGCCCTTGACTGATATGCGTTTGAAGAGCAGTGATGGCCAGTGGGATCTTGGCACTTGAAAAATGTCACCTCACCAATCCTTCTATCACAATGCCTTCTGAAAAAATTGAATTCCTCAACGAGGGGTTGCTTATCCGTTAGGCTCCTTTTGATTGCGTTTAGCAATTCCTTGTGTACTTTGATATAGTCATACCATGGGTGGTCCCGGTCACCGCACTTCTCCATTAGGGTTCTGCCGGGAAAATCATCAAACCTTGTACCGTCCCAGTACTGGCACAGCATGGTCATGGCGTTATCAAAAACTCAGGCCTCTTTGGCAGCTCTCTCCTAATCACTGACGCCGGTCTGCTAGGAAGGGAGTTGCTTCTCTCCTTGAGGAGTAGCTGGTAACGTAACGCAAGCCAATCTCCTAGATAGTGGTGCCCATAGATGCTCTATCGGGTTAAAGGCTGACTGTCCAGGTCTATATGATGTCATGCTTAGGACATCCAGGTTGCGTTGTCTAAACAATCTTGACATGAACAGGAGAACCGTCAGGGATTTCACACTCCAATCGGGACTGCCATCTACCACTAGAACAAGGACTTTGTTGTTAGGTCCAACCTTGTCTAATACCTTCACAATATCGTTCACGTGACTCTGGATGCATACTGGCCAGAAGTTTGTAACTCTATTGATGGTGAAAGATGGGCCAGTTCTTGGTGTACCAAAGTGACTTTGAGCAAACTTATCAGTTGTAACCTTTGGTGCCTCTGATTTCCGAACGAGTTGCACATGACCACTTGGTGTCACCTCGTAGTTGCTGTCAATCGGGAAGTCATGGTCGGGGACACCGGGGGTATCGTTGGAGGGAAAAATCCTTTTGAGCTGGTGATATCTGCTGACTGCAAGGGTACCAATGGGTACCGATGTTAACTCTGTTCATGCAATCAGAAGACATCACCACGTATTCCTCCTCAAACTGGGTCGCAAACTCAAGTCGGTAGCGAACTCTTCCAGCGAAATAGTGTGCGTCTAAGTTCTCTATACAAACATTGTTCCTCTTCGATGCAGGTTTTGCGTCAATTATCGCTTTGTAATGGACCCGCTCTCCGAGCTGCAGAGGGGGCTCTTCATAAGACGACGCAGAGTCTTCTTATCGATTGTTTCGATGCTTGGTACACTATTCATATCATGGGCCTGAACTTCCTTCATCGATGTTCCGCAGCCTCTCCCTGACGTCGTCCTTCGCCTTTCATGGGCTTTAAAGCCATCATCTTTCACAAAATCTTCTACGCATGGAACGAGCTGGGGGTGTTTTTCAAACAACGGCTTCCGACCACTTCCCAACCTCGGTTCTTGCTTTTGTGTCCTTTTCTTCTTTGGAGGAATTTGACATCAGGAAGCAGGATCTGCAACCAAGCAAAAAAACGGATTCAGAAATAGAACTTTCAATAATTTGGGTCAAAGTGATAGCTCATATCACGTTTTTTGAAAATATAGAAACCTTTTTATGCAGTTTCCGTTCTTAATTTCAGGAAATCTCTAAAAGTTTGGTCACTGAACTAATGTTGACAAATGTTCAAGCTCGTATACTTAACCCCAACTTTCAAAGTCTTTTTTTTTCTTTCACCACCAGTGAAATTTCTACAGGCAAAATTTACATGCCATATGGAGTGGGGAAAAATGTCATATATCGTTAGGTTTTCTTGTTGGTAAAATTTAACAAGTTAAACACAACTTAAAAAAGATGTGTGTGAGGGTGGGAATAAATGTCTATTTTAATTATTCCTCCCTGAAAATCATTTCTCATTGAATTGAGGTGTGTATAGAGGGAAATACTGTTAAACTGTAAAAATCAAGATATTGTTAATCTGTCTGATGACTTTACAGCAGGATTTGCTGTTTGATGCAAAAAAAAGGGCCTTTATAACTCTTTACCTTTTTCTACCATTTGATACCAACCTAGGAATACGTACCTACGCCACATTTTTTAGTTTCTAGGGCTCAAGTAGTAGCAGAACTGGGTCCTGTGCTAAATATTTGGGACTTTGGTGCAACTACATCATAATTCGACTTGCTCAAGTGGATTTACATTCAACTTTGGCAAGAATGGCAGCACACTTCTCTGACTTTCAAAAGTGTGTAACACAGTAGTGGAAAGGAAATAATATTTCTGAATGAAACTTTGGGAAGATGTTTGTCAAAAACCTCTTGTTCATTGTCATAAATATTTTCCAAGGGATTCCTTCTCCTCTACGAGAAACAACAACCTAAATATAAGAGAAGAGGTGCTGTAAGGCCTATAGTATAACAAAAAGTATTACGAGATTTACATTCCCTCCATCACCCTCTCCTTACTAAAAAATAAATAAAAAAGAAGTAAGAAATGAAAGAAAAAAATTATCGCCATATGAGACTTAACAAGCACAAAGTTGAAGGGGTATATGAAAAAAGTTCAGTATACTTACACTGAAAGTTGATTCATCATCCCATGTCGAAGTCAGTGTTGGGATGCTGACAGGGCATTCATTTTTGGATTCTTCATAATCAAAAGATGCATCTAGCCAGGAATCACGCGAAAATGCGTCGTGGATATCCATTCTCTTAAGTTAAATTAGCGTTGGTCATGGTATCTCAAAATGGCTCATGAAACAAAGTGGCGTTACCCACGCCATGGTCTACAGAGCCCAGGACGCCCAAGCGTGACGTTGATATTCTGTCAGCAGTTCAATCAATCCGTTGCTATTGATAGCTTATTGCATGTAATGTGCAATTAAACTTGAATAGGGGTTGAAAAGCGAGAGGCTTTTACATGTGCCGCACCGTGTCATAACATTTCAGAACTTTCATTGAGAGCATTTCACCTTGTTTCACCTCTGTTAGAAATTTCATTTAAAATCCAGGAGCAAAATCCAGGAGCTTATAAGGTGTACTTTATTATAGGATGGCAGCCAAAATTTATGCCGGTATGTCAATTGTGGTCACGTGGCTTGAGCCCAAAAGAGATCGTTGAAGAACATAGAGTTAAAGCAAAAAACGTTATAAGACCATCAAGAAAAAATCTTAAGCCAGGCATTACAGCTTTCGTGAGGTGGCAGTCAACAGGACGTGTGTGGCTATCATTGACAAAATTGAAGGTGAGATTACAATAATTCAACTCCATGGTGCTAGAAAGCTATAAGTTATTCACATCTATTCGGTTGCAGCAAGTTTAGTAATTTTCAATGTTGTAATAATGTTTTGATCGGTTTTGATAGGCCTGCTAAAGTATGACGGAAATTGTGTGTTGTTACGGCTTTCAAGTTTCAAGCAACCCAATTGCAATAAAATTCCGTAGCATGCTTATTCAGATTGAGAAAAAAGTATGTCGGTAAGAAAAAAATCATTGATACTGGTTAAAATTTAAATGTTACATGTTATACAAACCGAACTATACTATGTACCGTAGGCTTACATCTCTGTGAGTTAAATAGGGTGTCTGGTAGGAATAGACCTGGTAGGAATAGCATGAGACCTTCAAAAAATTTGTTTAGTTTTTATAATTTATGCTAATTTTTCCTAATTTATGTAGCACCCAACACTGTAATAATGGTAGGCGGTTTCACTATTTCATTATTAATAAACTGATAGATGGGTCTGATAGATTAAAGTTCGTAAATTATACTTTTGTTATCTTGAGTCAAAAGCCAAACATTTAGCTTTGATACGTACCCCTTTTCTATATACCAGTTTGTTGCATGAACAAATGGCTTGGAAATTTGATCATGCATTAATAGATGTCATTGTTTCACTTCGCAGGTTACGAAAACGTAGCTCCCGCTCAGCAACTTGTATTGGATGAGGAGGATAACCAGCCAATCGCTATTATTATTACTATTATTATGCAAAACTTAACGCTATTATTACTATTATTATGCAAAACTTATTACGCTGTGCTATAGGACGTTGTTGAATCCCAAGTTGAACCAGAAGTCGCAAAGCCAGACAAAGTTGACAACCAGCTTTCAACTGAAACTACTCAAACGATCTCAGACACCAGCATCGGTCATGAAGGCTTGGAAGAATTAAGCTAATGCGTTGACCGGGCCATCGAGCACTGGGAGACAGAACTGGCCTTCTTCCCCACGGAGCTCACAAACCAGGCCAGAGAGAGAGAGGAGAGACTCATGGAGCAAATGGAAATACTGGCATCAGCTGTTGCTAAATGGACAGCGGAAACGAAGTCCATGAGGGAATTAGTGACATCACAGATAAATCACAAAGCATCCATACAACAAGGAGTCGCAACAACCCAGACAATGCTGACAACGCATATGCTTGGGCAGACTTCGAGAAATATGTCTCCGTACAATGGAACATTATTGGGGGACAGACGGAAAAATGGTGAAAGCGATGATGCAACACGTAGAACTCAAGTACCCTGGAGCTACCAAAGTCTACTCAGAATACGCGAGACTGAAGAGAGCAATTAACGATCGCTGTAGGTGTGAAAAACGAAAGTTGATTTCCACCACTGAAGAAGATTAGTCTTTGTTATTGCAATGTTGTCATAGTTTTTTGGTCTATGTTTAACATAATGTATTATCTTTTGATGATCATTACATAAGTTTCTCAATCCCATACTGGTCCCATTTCGATATGCTAATAGGAAAAAACATATATTCATACTAGTATGTAAACAGTTTTTTTTTTATTTTAATCACCAAGTCCAAGCATAGCCCATGCAGAGCTCCAATGTGACAAGCCTTCTTATTTGAAATAGTTCACACAAAATCTTGGACTGCTCAGATCCAAGAGAAGGATTGTTGAGATGTGCGACAGAATTTTCCCCCTTAAATTTCCTTATAGAAGAAACTGGGTCAAATCAGTGGCCTAGCCAGACTTCATCTGGGGGTGGGGAAGGGGCGGTCAGACTATCTTCCTGTGGTCTAGTATGCATTTCAACTCTGTATGATCTATTGCTTAATTCAATGTTGGCAGGTCAACTAAGCCCATGTTTTCTCACAATTTCATGGTTCACTGTTTTCACATTAAAGCCGAATTGGAATCAAAATTTGCAATTCTTGCCATGTTCTACTGATATAGCAGGAACATTTTCCCAATTCTGTTCAGTTTTCATTTTCAATTTTTTGCTCATATTTGATCTTGACTATATTTTTCTCAGTAGCAAACTCATTTTTAAGGTCAGCCTATGTTTTCTAAGTAACATATTTTTTTTACCTATGAAGTTTTTTTTTTTCCCTTTTTTGTTGGGGGGGATGCAGGCAGACATCTGACAGGAGGATCCCCAACCGCTGGCTTTGACACTAGGCCAAGTTTACTTTGTGGGAATGGATACTTGTCCATCGTTTTTGTATGCAACTCTTTCAATAAATCGATGTTCGTTATATGGTACAACTTACTCACCGGCTTTGTGTCCAATTTATATGTATCTAACTTGTCAAATAAAAGGAGCCTACCTGCTTATTTAGTTTGCTGTTATTTACATAGAGGCAGTAGGCTTTTAACACTTCATGACATTTACCGATCATGGGGCTCCAACCATTTCTCATGCTGCTCCACTAGAATGCAGCAATCTCTCATCCACCAGTAACACTCCTCCCTTCCCATTCGATGTCCTTCCCCCTGACCCTGCTCTCGATTTGTGTGATGTCAACAAATACTTCATGATGTTTGCCCCCCTAGCGCAGTATATTACTAGATCACGCCTGCATGCTGAAAGGTGATTTCAAGAAGCTAGAGCTTGCTGAAGTCTGATTGGTCAAACATGTTCAGACGGTCATTTGATACCCTACACAACTGTATGTAAACATGTTACTGTGGCGGCAACCTAATGGTGTATGTACCCTAGCCTAAATTTTAGGTACATAGATACTCACTCGTGCTAGCCCTGAAACTACTTCTTTCATGGTATTGGGGTAAACTACATAGTTCATCCTACCATATCCAACATTTATGCAGGGAGTTGTAAAATAGCAACTTCCTGATTTATGTGAGCCAACGATCAGCACAGGGGCGCCATGTGTAAAAAAACTGTTTAATTAGAGCACTTTGAAACTCTCAAAACGGCGTATACCTATCCCTCATGGATTTGACAAGCCACACACAACTGATGAATATTCATGGTTGCCTGCATTATTTGCTATGAAACTTACTATTCGTGGATGTCTTGTTTTGTCACCTATCCTTCACTACGTCATGATTTCTGGCCACGTATTGCTCTAAATTTTTTTGGGGGGGCAAGCCCACGTTGAGGTTGTTCAATGTTCTCCCTGCTTATTGCAACTTCTTGGTATGGTCCACACTCGTAGGAAATTTATTCATACCGTGCCACTTGTGTTGTTTTGCCATGCATTTTATAGTCATGTTCTCTACAATGTACATAGGCAGTACTGTGCAATTTGAGCAGCAAGTTATCGGGAGGCTGTTTTGTCTTTTTAGTTTTCGTAGAGCCCTTTCGCGACATGGCCGAGCATTTACTTTTATTGTCCAAAGAAGCATAGTAACTATCGGTGAGGTGTACGAATGCTAGCAAGTAGAGGGCCAGTAATAAAAAAATGTTTTCCACTAATTTTAATTTTTTTTTTGTTGAAAAGCTGGAAGTTACCCAGAGGTTAGGTCAGCATCAATGTTTGAAGCAATCAGAAGGACTTGTGCAATGTCTTTAAAGAATACTGTTTCCCCACTGAGGTAAATGAGCAGGCTGGCTAAAATAGTTTGTAGTTTTAACCATAAACAGCAGAAAAATTTGAAAGCAAAGAAATTAATAACGGAAACTGCTTACATATTTCATCTGTACGCATGGTTTATTTCAGTCATGTTACCGGACCGTGATCCATACCATCCTAAATTATAGGTATACTTTTGTTAGCAAGAGCCACAATGTCACGGAACAAAATGACATGCAGAAAAAAAAAAATGTAGGCAAAGTTAGCACACACTACAAAATTTAACATTTAAAAGTTAACAACAGAGAAACTGTAAAAAGTGAACCTCTGATAGAGAAGACACAAAACAGTATTTTTACGAGTTTATTTTGCTTCTAGTAGAAAGGCAATGATCGCCACACTTGGGTGCATTTCACACTTTTTCTGCACAAACTGCTGTGAAAGAAATTTATACACAGGTCTCCAACAAAACCTCCCACTGTGGGTGGACAATAGCCAAGCTGTAGGGTTGGCTATTGTTCCATGTAAGAAGATTACTAAGAGCTTGGGGGATTGATGCATCAAGGAGGTTTTAAAACCTCCTTGGATGCATAATTCAGAAAACGCTCGGCAGTAATGAAGACGGCAAGAGAGATAATGAGTGAAGCTCTGCTGCACAGGAGTTTTTTCTACCGGGACACGAGTTATGAACCTTTCCCTTTACATGATGCAATACACTTCTGGGGACTTAAAAACAAGGCACAAAGTCGTTAAAAGCCCATGTATGTGTTTGGATATAGATGTACACTGAATTCATCTCTGGTAGCCCCTGCAGTTGTGAAGGGGTGTCAGGTCTTGACATTGCAATGACAGTACGATGAGGACATAACCAGGAATAATATGACCGAAGAATATATCTCCATTCGTAGAGGAAGTTCAACAGATCAATCGTAACTTTAAATTCTATTGCAAACATCGAACTGTTGCTCTCCCTGTCATGGTCTTGATTCACGAACTTGTTACAACACATTGTGAGGAACATTTTTTACCTATGTCCTGCACATGGACAAGACTCTCCCACCATGGGGGGATCTAATACATCCCCACCCCCCAACAAAAATTGTGGATCTGCTCTTGAAACTGGATGAATGTAACGTGTCAACACATTGCAAATTCTGGTATCAAATAAAACTTGACACATATAGTAACAATTGGAACACATACTGTATTTTAAAGCAACAAAGTGAGTTGGCTTATGAGGATTTCCAAGACTTTCAATCACATTGCAATTCCTCATACTAAACTAAGTTACTCAAGTTTCACATCCAGTAACTATGGAAACTGCCAACATGCTGTACTTGGATTTTGGCCCTGGCTTGTTTTCCCTGTGTGCATACAACTTAGTGCTAATTATACGGAAAGTGACTGGTCAAAACTTTTCAATAAAATCAAATTGAATCGTTAATTACTCATTCGTTAATGTTCCTTTTTGTTGGGTATATGGGAAACCTCTTAGTTTGACCATTTTTCATTGGTACTTGAATGAAACTTGGCAGATTTAGGGAAAAAAAAAGGAGATTTCACGACAGATCTTAGTAAATTTCATCACACATCTCAACGAGCCCCTTTAAGCCACCGTCAATAATTTAAGATTTAAGCCCCGAAATATCAAGCAACTGTGTTCATTCACTGCTCATTAGGATTATCACACAAGCTGTCATACTTAGAGTGAAATCTCTTTTCCTACCTTCTCTCTTAACCTTGCATCCTTGATGACCTCAGGTGGAGAGCAGCCGTTTCTCTTCACCACGGCATCGGCAGTCTGTGGAGTACAATAAATATTGGCAAAAAAAGGTGACTGACTTTGATAAGGATAAGGATGATCTAAAATGATGGTTGCTGACCACGGATTTAGCAGCGAGGAGATGAGCAGTGGACAGTCAGGTTGTAGTGCATGATATGCAGACTTTCATATCAAAATTATAGACAAAGATACGTCATCACAACTGAAAATTAATGTGACAGTAGAAAACTACTGAAATTTCAAGTCCAAAATAGTTCATGCACTCTGTCAACCTGATGTATTCACTAGCATAGCATGATTTAGGGGTGCTAAACAGGAGCTTATATTAAAAGGGATGTAATAGAAATTGTTATGAAAAACTTCACTACTTTGAAAATATTTATTAAAGGTATTTAACAGGACAATGCATAATCTGTATATTCTGCAGAGATTGCAAATTAGCACCATTTGTGTTGAGATTATGAAGGAAAATAAGAAATGAGGCGATATAAATTCATTATCACAGCATAAAAATATATATTACATAAATATTTCAAAAGTCAATTTTATGGGCATATCCTTTTCCCTCCCTCACGACAAGATCTAATATTTTAAGTACAACTACAATCAAAGTACTCATTGTCAAATTTGGAATTATCACGAAACTCTTTCAACTGGGAGAGATCTTGCAATCCACCCCCCCTCCCTCCATGAGACTAACAATGTGACCCAAATTTGATCACTACCTGCCATCTTTCAATCTGTATTGCTCCATGAATCATAAGCACAAAATGCGGAAGGTTTATCACAAGCCCCATGTCTCTCGTAACAGGAGGACGAACTGTGTGTGTGCAGCAAGTTGATTTTGTTGCATGTGATGTTGCCGTGACGAATATGCAGAAAAGGTGACTTCCCAACCAACAGATGATGGATTTCTGTAAGTACCAAACATGCTCTCAATCCCAGTGACATAAAGGGATTGACAAGACTATTCATGGGTCAAGAATCATATTTACCTGTAGACATCTGATCAAATCACTGCTGTAAATTCTGTCAAATTTGACCTTCTTCAAGTACCTTCCCGCCGCATGAGCTTGCTTCTCTCCAAGGTCGTTCAGAGGAATGTCGCTTTGACCTGCGAAATTAAGGTGTTAATTTTATCCCGACTGAGCTGAGTAGAGACAACTGACCATGAATCTCAAGCTCGTAAATTTCTTGACAAATTTTGGAAATCAAAGAGAAAATAGATTGAAGGTGACGAACTATGAAGACTTTAGGTTAAATAATCATATCGTGCTGATCATTTTGCAATACAAGTTCATTACATGAAGTTTACAAAACAATACCCATCTCCACTTCTTATTACAGCTCTCTCTTCCACCCCTAGACTCTTTCCCAAATCATTTTATCCAACCATTTCTCTAACTTCCCAGCCCACATTAAAAGAACAACTTTAGGTTTGCCAAATAATAAGAAATTCTTTGCATCTGCAAATATCAAAATGTCATTCCCAGTTATCAGATTAGTCTAAAATCTGACATCTGCTCATGATTTATCTTTCATAAATGTTTATTGCTTGGTCAAGATAAGCTAGTAGTTCATTGGTCACGGACTAGCATGGCATCCTTCTGTTTTTTTCCTTCAGAAACTTTTTATTGCTATGTATCCCACTGCAGCTGAAGTTCATTGCGGTCAAACACAAAATTGAAAATGGACTTCAAAATTAAATTTACCTTGAAAAAGACCATTGGCATTATAATCAGTCTCACCACTGTTGGAGAAGGAAGGGAGAAAGAATTTGTAATCATGGCTAGTGATGAAACAAACCCATTGTTTCTCGTAAATTATGCAAAGAAAAGAAGAAAATAACAGGCTATTAAACAACAACTCACTAAGCAGACCAGTGTTTACTCTGGTAAAATATCAATTGGGTCAAAATAATGAATTATTCAGGAGCAAAAGTGACCCACTATGACTGTACATTTCAAAATTTTTGACACCATATACCAGTGCAATGTGCCCAAAAAATCACTGCGGCAAATTGCCAGATAACTGCATCAACACTGCCTTGTAATGGCGTTAACGGAAACATTGATGCAGACTTATTATTGTTTAGGAAGTCAAAGGTAGACCTGTATTTGAAAATAACATGCCTCACAGAGTAAAAACCAGAAAATCAAAAAAAAATTGTGATTCACTGAGTAAAAACAAAAAGGAAATTGTAAAAATACACATTACGAATTTAATGGTCAATATCACACTGGCTGCACTACAAGTTATGCAAATGACATTTGAAAGCACTACATCAAACATGAATAAAAAACAGGACTTCCAAATCAAGGTGTGTTGAAAATGCACATCATAACCGTTGAAAACATGAAATTCATCTCTGGTAGGGCTGTAAATCTATCACTGATTTCCATCTTCTATACCAAGACAAATTTATTTTTTGGCTTTCTTTCCCTAAATTTTGTTTAATTCACTTAATTGTGATAAAAATAAGGAGAAACATAAAAATCAATACTGGACTAGTACAACTAGTGACACAAAAAATGGCAATGAAGACTTTAAATCATTATCAGGTACTTACTGTCTAATGAATGTTAATTTAAACATCTTTTCCCGGAATGCCTCTTGATATCAAACCAAATCTGAAGGAAATGTAAACAGGTGGTTAGCCATTGCTTCAAAGCTGAACATGTTAATAGTTTGAATTTAAACACAAATTACAGTCATAAGTGTTATCCTGATAGTATCCTTGTTTATCAAGGAAGGGAACTTACAACCTTAGCAAATTTTTACTGTTTAACCTAGTATCTTGCAACAACACTGACATTGATGCATATCATGCTTACCTTGCACAAACCATGCATCAACAGTGCAAGGTGAATTCTAACAAAATTAGTAGTTAGCGTTCAGCGGACCACTTACTACAGGGTACATTTAATAAGTCAAACTCAGTTGAAAGAAGTACTGGCTTCAGACTTACACTGTATATCACTAGATACTTGTTAAAAGTCCTTATCAAATAAACTTCAAGGAACTTGCAGCACAGCAAAGTTTAAGCAAGTTAAACTAAGGACCAACTTAAAAAAAAAAACAAGGGTATGTCTGTACAACCATGTTGAAAGTTTGAATAATGTACTCCCTATGAGAGCTTTCTGAAGGGCACACTCATCAGACATATCTACATGAGCGATAACAATTCGAGCAGGCTAGGCTATGTGAAGTATGATATTAGTCCCCAGGTTAGAAAGATAGCTATTTGCAGGGGAGAAATCCCCCATGCAGAAATACTGCAAGAGCAACCTAGGATTAGGTATCAGTGCAAATTAAAAGAAATTACTGCCAACCGCACAAGTTTACCAATATCTCACACCGTCCATCTACTACTAACAAACATTTCTAGATCTGCAGCAGGCCTGACTTACTGATGATAGACTTCAGATGTGATCTAAAACTATTCTCACCATCCACATTCACAGAAAAAGCAAAATTTTTAGGATACATTGATATGTCAAAAAAACATCCCCCATCCCATGCACTGCAGTTTGCAAGCATTCCAATCTGGCTGAGCCCCATAGAGTCTCAGTGTTGTGAAGTTTTCTCTAAATCTACCCAAATTTGCAAAATGACCGTTTACTAACACATGAGTTATTTCGACATCTTATCGGTCAGTATTTTTTACTAACTTACTGTGTGTCAATGGATTGGATCAGCCTTTCATGCCTTTATTTCAGAGAAAAGAACAGGCTTCAGTGTAGTTGGGCTTGGAGGGAATGAGGTGACCAGAAAAAATATCGCAAACAAGACTAGTCCCTGGTCTGAGGAATCAAAATAATAAACTAGCCCTACCAAAGCCTAGTCGTCCCTAGTTCAAAACAATGTTTATGACTGAGAGCGGAAGCCCTTACCTAAAGTAAAAACTAAAACAATAACCGCATGTTTACTTTCAAATAAGGCGAATAACAAAAGAAAAACAATGCCTACATGGTGTGACCACTGCAAATAAAGATTGAACACACAGTTAAGGGTCATATTACAGTGGCCTAGAACTTGTGAGGTGAGTTTGCATCAAGAAAATTATTTCCATACTAGATCAGGTTGATGTTGAAGTTTCTTCTTAAAAGCATCATTTAGTTTATCTAGTAGTAGTGTGGAGGAATCTTCCAAGAAACTTTGGCTAGAATCTGACTGTGGACAAAAAAGTGCCAATAATTTATTTTTTCTTCGAAATTATTTTAATAATCACAGATTCAAAATGATCACCAGTAAAGCAGGTACAATTGTCAACCTTAATTTTGTACACCACACACACTGTTGTAGAAAGCAATACCACCACCCTCTATCTGTATGAATTAACTGGTAGTTAGCCATTCTTCTTCTTCTTCTTTTGAAAAATGGTGAAACATCCGAGGACATTGGTACACCACGTACGCGTCGTGAGGTCGGTCAAACCCTCAGTGAATTTATAATAAACTCCACAGGCTTATGGTGACTAACAGCCCTCTCAATGAGACAGCCAGGAAGATCATTCCAATCCCGAATAGTGTTTGGTATAAAACTGTATTTGTAGCAATTAGTCCTAGCAGAGGGGGTGCGGTAGTGTAAAGCATGCACGTTGCGAGTAATGCTAGTGGGTTTACAAAGGCCAGACAGAGGGATATTAGCTTGACCATGGATACCTTTAGCGAGGATTTGAAGCCTACAACGCCTACGGCGATCAGATAAAGTGTCGAGACCAAGATCTTTCAAAAGGGTAGTCATCGAACCAACTTCATGGGAGTACTCGTTGGCAATAAAACGAACAGATCTCCTTTGTACTCCCTCAAGTTTATCCTTAAGAGACGCCTGATAAGGATCCCAAACGGAACAAGCATACTCCAACAAAGGTCTAAGTAAACCTTTATAGGCAGCCAATTTAACTTCCTTAGAACAATAAGAGAGGTTCCTACGTAACAAGCCGAGAACCTTGTTCCCTCTATTACAAACAGACTGTATATGATTTCCCAATTGAGATTCTTGGTTATGGTCACCCCCAAGTACTTAATAGAATCTGCCCTCGTCAGATCAACCCCATTGAGGGCATACTTAAAGACTCTTGGATTGTGTTTCCTAGTAACAGACATAACATTACACTTTCCAGGATGAAATCTCATACCCCAGGTTTTGGCCCATTGGCCCAGGCAAGAAATGTCTCTCTGTAGCTCTTTACAGTCATTATGATTTTCAATGACCCTATAACAAACACAATCGTCAGCAAATAACCTAACTTCAGACGAAGCAGCATCCACAATGTCATTTATATATGACAGGAAGAGCACTGGTCCCAGAACAGACCCCTGAGGAACACCAGAACGAACCGGAGCAGAATCAGATTTAGTACCATTTACAACAACAGATTGTGAGTGATCAGAAAGAAAGTTATCCACCCAATTAATGACTTGACCAGAAACCCCTAAAGAATATAACTTCGTCTTGAGGAGTTCATGAGGAACTGTATCAAAGGCCTTTTCAAAATCAAAAATAAAGACATCAACCTGTTTATTTTTATCCAAGGCAGTGGCCCAATCGTCAATAACAGACACCAACTGCGTATCACAACTGTAATTCTTTCTGAAAGCATGCTGCTTAGTGAAAAGGATTTTATTCTCTTCATAGTGATCCATCAGGTTTGAGCAGATAATATGCTCCAACAATTTACAGCAAATACAAGTCAGAGAGACAGGGCGATAGTTGGATGGGAGCGAAGTATCATTTTTCTTAAAAATTAGACAGACATTTGCTCTTTTCCAGTACATCCGTGGGAATGTGACCACTGGTAATTGACTGCTGGAAAAGGTCACTGATCATTGGTGCCAGATCAGTCACGAGCTCCCTAAGGACCCATGGGTGAATGTTGTCAGGACCCATGGCTTTACTAATCTTTAGGTTCTTCAACAACTTTTCAACCCTGAAGATGCTACAAATAGGCCTCTGGAGAGGAACAGAGTCGAGGGGCTCTCTAGTAAAAACACTACTGAACTGACTATTAAGGGCCTCGGCCTTATCCTTATCACTATTAGCAATTTTACCATCCAAAGACTGTAAAGGGGGGATACTATGTTTATCCTTCCTCTGACCATTAGTATACTTCCAGAAGGGTTTGGAATCATGAGTAATATCATTGAAAGCATATGTGATGGTGTGTGGCACTCTCTAATGTTTCGCAAATTTCAGTAGGCCTAATTAAGTGCGACGATACCAAAATTGCCATGTGAAAGTAGTTTCCTACTAGCCAGTGCTACTACTGTACTAGGCTAGTTGATCAATGAGATCATGGTTCTTGAACACTGTAACTTAGCTTTGACAATTTATGTCAATAACACTGATAACATATGATTATTCGAGAGCTATTCGTATTACTAATTTAGTAGGTTTCTAACTAGCCCTCGAATACGGCCGTGTGCCCCGTTACCTGCCATACGTAACACTGTGATGAATACATTCAATGTATGTAACGGGACCATAGAGCAAAATCCTGCTCTATGAACGGGACAAACGGAGGATGGCCTATTCTCTAACTTAGGCCAAACTCCTAACGAACACTAACGTTCTCAGTAATAGAACAGTAACTTGTCAGCTGCGGAACTTAGACGATACTTAGTATTGTTGGTGAATACCTCTCTTCAAACAGAAAATTGATGGCGAGAGTAAACTTAGATTGAACACGAAATCTATTCTTCGTTAAAGGTTGCCTTTTAAGTTGATAATTTACGTCTTGGTTAGCTTGTTGGTGTTACATGCTGCACCAAACTTTCTCAGACCCAAAGAGACCACGGTATATATACGGTACTGTATACAGCGGCGGGAAAAATACCTAACTCGCAGAAGAAAGAAAAGTTGCGCAATACAAAAAAAAACGCATTGAGCGCCAGGAGGGAAAATATTAGAATAACTTATTGCGTCAAAACTTTTCATTCATGAACAAAAGTTTAACGCATCCATGGTTCAAATATGTTCATGAATGAAAAGTTAAGTTTTGACGCAATCATACGCCAATGGGGAAAACATTACATCGCAGGAAATCAATGCTCCTCAATTAAGCAAAGCAATGCCAAGAATGAGCACTGCAAAGATGACAAAGAAACATCTGTTGGAAAAATCGATTGCACCCCGCCATGAAAGACACTAGGAGAACTCTGAGGAGAATTATCACCCAAACTACTAATAATCGATTGTACCGGTCACGGTCTTCGTCATACAAAAGTAAAAAACATTAGTGAATATTAACGCCCGATGTCAACCATTTGTGAGTGTTAGTCTTCTGTCTACTCTATATATGCTAAACATAACACTACCCAATTGGATGCATGAAAGAACCCCCCCCCCCAAAAAAAAAAAAGGAAAAAAAGAAAAACAGGACTTTCAAGTCTACCACTGCTTGTCGTAGTCTACCGCTTTCAGTGAATTTAGATTACTATTTATCTCACAAAATCCCTTTTCATTTTTAAATTTGAATATCAGATTTATACTAGGTCTAGGTAAAATAAGTGACTCACGCAGGATGCTAGAAAACAAAAGCAAACAGTCACGAGTTTGTTTACTTAACTCCCTAACATCACCGTTTCTATTCATATACGGAAAATGAAAACAAGACCAACTTAGGCCTAACTGTTTGATGTCTTTGCTACTGTAGATTGTTAACCTACCATACAAATTTTCCGTTCCCTTTTATATATATATTTTTTTCACTGCGTACATGTACTTTGCAGTTTATGCTGGAAATAAAGGTGTCAAATCGAATCAAAAGTAGTTGACAGCAACGGGCTTTTAATCTGAAGGTCGACTGCAGGCAGGGGGCATATTTCAGGCAAAAATAGTGGATTCATTCGAACAAATGAGACTGCCAAGAAAATAAATCATGTACCGATTGCGTGCCCACTACCCATGCGAAACCTTGGAAGAGCTCCTTCCGATGATCCGGCAGATTCGTATATCCAAAACTGTGGCTAGATGCCAACATGGTGGCGCTCCGCGTAGATAATGTTCCGCAATTCTTATTCCCCTGGTGTAAAAATTCTGGATGGCTCCGCTGAAGTATGGGCACACGTATTTCCGTATCACTCTGTATTTGACCCCCCCCCCCCCCGTTCCCTGAAAACACTTGTGGCGCCAATGGAGACAAAATCTGAGCCTAAAACTTCGGTCAACTAAGTTGATCAAAAATTCTTAAAGGAGAAGGCAAGTCAGGACTTTTGACAATGTTAAATGAGAGACTAACATATGGTGAACACCATTACCAAATTTCAGTTAAATACGTTGCTTACTTTCCAAGATATTGCAATTTGAATATTCTTAGAAAATTATCTGGAAGCTGCCATTTTGAAATTGCGATGACATCACCAGACCACATGTGATTGAAAAGCTTTTGTTTTTCTTTATATTTCATTGTCAATAAATTTTAACAGTCATGCATAGATTCAAGTCACAGTATTAATGATTTGATTATTGCATGATACATCTCAGTAATTCAACACAAAATGTGTACAAGTGTGTTTCGGATTGATAGAAATAATAGGTAAAGAATATAAAGAAATACATTAAAATTTTTGCTATCAGTGGTTATGTGACATCATTATTCGACTTACTCAAGTTGTTTTACATTCAACTTAGGCAAAAATGGCAGCACCCTTCTCTGAATTTCAAAAGTGTGTAACTTGGATAGGAAACAATATCTCTGAATGAAATTTTGGGAAGATGTTTGTCAAACACTTCTGCTTCATTTTGATGAATATATTCCCAGGGTTTCCTTCTCCTTTAATCCTTGATAAAATATGCAGATGGTTCCCCTTTTCCTGACATTTCTCGACTAACTTAGTACCACGACCTAGGCCATGATTTACACAGTTGAGTGAATTTGATGAACTTTCTTTCAATTATTTCACTTACCACATTAAAAATGGTCTATTTAAATCTTTCTAATCTTCAAGTTAAATAGCCTGGTTTCCTGCATTCGCAACTTCCGACTCATACTCACTGGTCCCCTTAGAAAGGAGGATCCAGGATATTTTGTTTAGGGGATGCAATAGGATTTATGCATTGTGGGAAGGTGTGTTCCGTCTGAAGGATTTGCATAAAAATAGTGCTCTCAGGATGGTGTACATGTGACAAACCGTGCCGAGAACATTGGCGAGATGTCTCCAATAGAATACTAAAAACACAACTGATTCGTTTTGTTTTTTATTTTCTTTTTAGGGGAAGGGGCATTCGTCGTGTACCCACGGCACTAGTCAATCTAATGTGAGTGGACCTGTATTGCAGTTGGAATGCAAACTCAGAATGAACGTGCCAACAGGTAAACATATCGAGTCCCGGGATAGTTACGTGTTTATCGATTGGTCGTAAAGTCCTTGAGGAACAATGCCCTGCTATGGTAAACACTCATCACATAATACATTATCGAATGGATGTTAAATCTGGAGATTTGTCGATAAATCTTTTTTGACAATAAACATTCACATCTGTTGCTTGTAATGAAAGAACAGATAATTTCGAGTCATTGACTCAGGTCAGAATGCATCCCGCTGTCCGAGGCTCCGCAGAAGCACCTTGCAAGAAACTCATGCCAGGAAGAGGAGACACTATAAATCGCTTGCGTCTGCGGAATGGTGATTTACCTTTCAACTTGTGGAAGTAGCAACTATACTGTCGTGGATATTCAGGAAAAGTAAAAAACTTTCTTTTCGGAAGTATTTATTTACTGATATGTTTAGAATGATAATCACCGAACCCAAACCGACACCATCTAATCTGTTTACCATCGAATGGCTTATCAATGGAATTCAATGACAAGTTAAAAAGTGATTTACGGGAATTTTACATCATCTCTGTGCAAAACATAAGCCATTCCTACTCTCTGGATTCTTCGGCATGATATGACGCGTTCACGAGGATGAGGTATCAACGTCACAAACGGAGGTTGAAGACCATCAAAGTTTTTAAGTTATTTTACAACGTAACTTTCCGTCCGTCACAATTATTAGATAATGTGTCGGTAACTGTCTGTTGACATTGATAGCCATAGATCGATTATTTGTGCTTAGAATCTTACATTTTTGGTCACATTTCAATATCTATTCGTTATATAACAATGAGAAATATTTGACGTAACTACGGCGGCAACATGGAGATATATATCAACATGTTCATATATCAACATGTTCTCCAATTCATTATATATAATGTAAACATGCATGACCGGATATTATGTAGGCACTGTTGTCGGTTACCACTAAAATTTTAGAGACAGGTTTTAAAGTTGGTACTGTATAAAAGACAGATCATTATTACCATGGCAACCGTTCATTTCGCTCTCTGTAACGCTTTCTCAACCCAGAGTGAAGTCAGTAAACAATTTTCTCCACGCCTTTCTTTTCAAAAGTTTACTCCTGAAAACTCAGCAAGTGACGATACAAGCTATAACACTGCCAAGGAGGGAATCGAACACCAGGAAGGTGATCCCGAAAACAAGTTTGCCGGGAAAACCTTAAGTTCGCCTAGTTCTCGGGTGGTAAGACGAGAGGAACACGGCGAAAAGACTGTTGTTCTTAAGAGTCGTTCGCCTTTGGAAAAGGAAGGGAAAGATGCGAACATACTTCAAACGGGGATGTGGGAACATGATGATCGTGAAGGATTCCGAATGTTTGGAGATTTATTGTTATTGGATTCGCTAAAGGTATCATCGACGAGAAGTCAACCCAAATCAAGGCGCGGTTCAGGAGTGCCTGACAGCGAGAGTAACATTGCAGGTGAGACGGTAATTAGCAGTTCCGTAAAGAAACTGGTAACAAACCCTATAGGAGATGGACCAATAACTTCGACCAATCACCCCGTGACCAACGCAACAGGAACAAATAATGCCAGAGATGAACCAATAACAGCTTGCAACAGAAATATCGGAGCAGCAGACGACGTTAGAGGTCCAGCACAAACTGGAAGTGTTGATCACACAATAGTAACATACAATGTTAAAAATCCAAAACTAACCACTTCAGACAGTGTTGGGGAGACAGTGTTAACAAACTGTGTTGGAGAGTCTACTACAAAAAGAGACCGTGAAAGAGATACTATGATTGTTAATTCACGCAGTGATGGTACTAAAAATACAAGTTCAAAACAAAACAGGGATCTGCTGAGAATTTTAAGTGAAGGCATTGGTCGAAACTTACTGAGCAAAGAATGCCAAGCTTATGACGGTAGGAAAGACGGTGAAAAAGAATCAACGAAAAAAAATGATCAGAAAAAGAAAGACGGTAGATCTCACCAAGTCGACGACGCTCACCAAAACAAGGGATTACAATTTTCAGGAAACGTTGAAAAGAAGTTATCCAATCAGAGAACCGATCGGTTAACAGGCGGGAAGCTGTGCGGACGTTTGGATTCCAGTCATGATTTAAGTATAGGAGCAGTGAGACTTCCGTCACATTCACTTCCGGAATATAAACTGAGATCTAGAATGAATATTCTTAAAGATAAGTCAACCTTCTTTCTGTTGGACGACCGGGAAAAAGACCCAGTGACAGAAGCAAAAACGAAACATAAGGATGCGGGACAACGAGTAGTTAGGTTCAAATTGTGACGTCACAAGGAAAATTCTACTGTAAAACTTTCCTGGTAAACGAGCTGGTACGTAGGTTGACGGAACATTCCAGTGACCAGTAAAAGTAAAGCAGTTCTTAAATAAAGCGAATAATTTTAAACCCAACGTCAATAATATCTCCCCCCCCTTTTTTTTTTGAAATGTTGCTCTTCAAATGCTAGACTGTAGCTTGGAATTTGACACCAGTGAAAACATATAGCAGAATATATTGCAGATTTACCTAAAAATCTTGTTTCTTTTAGGACAGTCAAGATTGAAAAACAAAGAACAATCAACTTTTTGTGCCTGCGTGACATGACAAGTTTGCCACAATGCATTATGATATATTTCTTAAAAATTTTGTAACTTCCAAATGAAACATGCTATCGAGATATTTTCACCAATAAAAAAATAAACCTAACTTTTAATCAGTTTCTCCAGAGGCTAATCCTTTTAAGGTGCGACTAAATGTTTGATCTGTTACATAGTTAGATTTCCTTCTTACTGAACAGATAGGTGGAGCTGGTATTGCATTTGAGAGACCAGTTGCCTGCATACGAGAGGTGAGGGGGGGATAGATAGAGAAGGGTAAACATATCTCGATTGTGGCCCTCCACTGCATTGTCCCCCCCCCCCCCATCAACCCTCTCTCTTGCCGATATAGCACACAACATTGCAAGCGGCATGGCATATGGTGTCACTACAGTAACTTTCTTTGCGAGCATACACCAGTCAACTAATGGATAAATCCAATTATTTTTTATCCAATAATTTCTTTCACTATTATTTTGCCATCTTTGTTGACCATGAATATTCTGCATGAAGGCGGGGGGGGAGGGGGTGAGAGGAGGGGGAGAGGGGATCCTTGTGTCTCCTTCTTTTACAAACTTCTGTTTACAGTCTCCTCACATCCAATCTATAGATCTGGTCATAATTCATTTCAGACAGACAATATGTCTGACGGGTGCAGACATATTTCGTATGTCAACATCTGACCTAACAAGCATCTGAACCATTTTCTTTGATTGACAAGCTTTTTTTTTTCCTTGCTTTTTTTAAGAGCTAAATGAGGTGTATTTGGCGGCATGGTATCCTTTTTCAACCTTTCATTTGTGCTACTGTCCAGTGTCCCGTCTAAACGAGCGACAGTCATTATCATCCGAAATCATACCTTGTGAAATGTCAACTAAGACCATATCAAGTAAATACCAAAATTGTTGTCTTTCTGTACAAAACATAATTTATTTTTTATTAAAACATAATTTTAATTTTAATACAATAAAGATACACAAAAATTTAATGTGAAAATGATAGGTACTATTACCCTGATTGTATGAAAAGTTAGTCTCTTCCAACATTAGTAAGGCACTGTTGTATCAAAATCATGTCTGGAAAGGACTTTTCCTGCATGACGCGGAATGATAACCAAACATACCGTCAGACAGAGGGTCTGTCATCTCGAGAGGGCATAAAATGTGTGATATCATGTGAGGATCTGCTACCACCTTGGGGAATGCGAGACAAAGATACTTGGCTAAAATGATATGATTAATGTTGTTGCTATGGTGATAGACAATCATGCATTTGTTACTGGACATTATGACCTTATCAGAAAGGGAAAGCAGTTCTTACAATGAACCTATTTAATTTGGTCTATTTTCCAAATCCAGAAAGGGAAGCAGAGGTGGGAGAAGGGGGGTGGCAGGTATGACTGCAGAGTGGATAGGGGGTCTATGGAATGAACCATGAGGGGCCGCTCTCTGTATCGAAGGAGAAGGGTGGGGGGCATTGTAATTCTATGGATGTTTTAATCTCCTACCAATAAAGATTCCCAGATGCTAGTAATCATAGTAATTGTAAACAGCTTTCCTTTACGGTAATATTTATTCAAAATGAAGAAAGCTGTCACTCAACCATGCAAGCACATGCTAGCCATCAGAACCCTGGTCAATTAATGTCCTCAACATGAACATGCAGGAAGTGCTGCATAGATACAAAACAATGAAATTAATTTTAATTGAACCATGATCAAAGTACATGTAAATTGCTTCCAGATATTGACTCAGAATGGATGCTTGTTTTATTATACCCAGTAGAGAGGTGATTATTTGAACAAATCAGAGGATCTGATCTATATATTGGGAGAGGTACCATATGATCACAGTGGCAGATCTGATCCTCATCTTGAAACTGGTGATCATCTGATCACAAAAGAAGATCAGATCCATATATTACAAGAGGTGATCATCTGATCTGATCTACATCTTGTAAGAGATGACCATTTGATCACACTGGAAGATCTGATCCAGGTCTTGACAGATGATTGTTTGATCATAGCAGAGGATCTGATCAATACCTTTTGTGGAATCAATGCACTCTGCAAGCCTGTCTCTTTCATCAATGCTGGGCAGTTACTTGCTATCATCCTCCCTTTCTTGTTTCTGATAAAGACATCATGCAGAAACCTATGCCCTCACACTTCCTCCATGGAATATTATCATTTGAAAGTACTTTACACATCAGTCTATACTACAGCACATGAAAGGTATACTCCCTAGCAACCACTCAGACTGTCGCTCACATAAACGTTTTCTTTTCCACTCATCATAAGTTAAAATCCAAGTTGACACTTTGTCCAGGATCCAGCCTGACCACGTGGGTCTGCTGGGAGTCCCTTCCCCAGGCTCCAGCCGTGACTGCATACGTTCCAGGAGTTACTAAGATGTTCATGTTCTCTGACTGTTGCAGCTGAAGGAAACAATCATAAATATACAAAAGGTCATAAATGACAAAGTTGTCCTGCTCGACTGGTTGAGATTGGATACGAGTATGTAGTGGTACATTGATGGTTTCACTGCATTACCATTACTTAAATGACTAAAGTGCACTGACAAGGACATACTATTGCAGGGGCTAGGGTCATATTTGGGTATGCTGTTAGTCTTGGGCATGATCTGTTCCAGAGAATACGTTCTCTCATTTGGTGTTAATTAAAAGAACCAACGTACAAACCATTGGTATTGACTGCAACAGTTTCATTGAAAATGACTCTTCAGGATAGGTACAGTACATTAAGGCTGTAAAAGTGTTAGCATGTAGCATTGGATGTGTAAAAGAGGGGTATCTTGTGGGGTCGAGAGGGTTATTATGGTGGGTCAAGGGGGGTGTCCTGGTGTGTCAAGGCGAACCCTGGTGTGTCAAGGGGCAATGCAGGTGTGTCAAGGGGGGCATCATAGTGTGTCAAGGAGCAATCTTAGAGTATTAAGGAAGAATCCTGGTGTGTCAAGGCCTCATGTGTGCAAAGGGCATCCTGGCATGTCCAAAGAATGCAGTGTGTAAAGGCATTCTGGGTGTGTCCAAGGCATCCTGTGTGTAAATGGCATCCTGGTGTGCAAAGGTACATCCTAATGTGCAAAGTGAGTCCTAGTGTGTCAAGATTCTCTGGTGTAACAAAGGCATACTTTGTGTAAAGGGCATCACGGGCAAACTGCCACTTGATTCGATCATTTCTTGGGGCACAATATGTTTACAAAATACAAAGCATACAGTGACATTACTGCACAGTATCTTGGCTTTAACATTGGTAGGACATATATTCCAACAAATCATAGAATTGATACATTTCAAAATAAGTAACACAATATCGAGAGGCATATGGATCATTGCACCTTTTCGAGGCTCGGGGCCACATTTCTACAACAAACTGTTACATTTAACTGTTCTCCCCATGGTAGTTATATCTTATATATACTCTTATGGACAAAAAATATAACAGATGAGAATATTCAATTCGTTTTCAAAAATATGAATGACTTTTTTTTAAATTTACAAACAATTTTCAAAGCACATGTTAATTAACTTAATTTATTTCTCAAGTATTTCACAAATTTGCAGCCAGTCACTAGACAGTACCAACTTAAACAGAAGGGTAATTTACATGCTGATGGTCTGAGTAAGTTCTGTACTTGTAACTGTAGAACATAACCTGAAAGTGACTACTTACAGGGTGCCTCTTTGGTCTGTACGGGTACTGCGGACTGTGAAACCGGGAACAGTGGTATTTGTCACAGGAGCTATGACCGTGAGGTGGAGAGCTAGCAAAAAAACGCTGCAAGAAAAACATAGGAAGTCTAAAGAAGTAAACCTGCTTTGACCAAATCATTTCAAACATATTTTAATGTATAAACAAACCTTAAATCCCAAAATAAAATTTTAATTTCCCTTCCTCCCTCTGTTCTCCTACTCAGCGAAAAATAATTTTTGCAAGCAGCCTAGTTTAGAGTAAGGCTTCATGGTGACAGTCCTGCCTTGATATATCATTTGTTACTTTGGCAGTTTAGTACTGATGGGAATAAGACAATAGGTCCTCGATATTTCCTGAACGTCACATAACACCTTCAAGAGATGTACAACAATGCAATCAAAAGGGGTCCCAGAATGAGCCCTCTTGACAATGAGAGCCCAAGGGCATTATGCTTCCTTGTACGAGGAATATACATGCTACAAAAGGATATGCTGGAATCTCGTAAATATCAAAGAAGCCATTTCAATTAATGCAATGAATTAAAGCTGTTGAGTCCTACAATATATAGCAATACGGATTCAAACTACGAAATACAGACAAAATACAGAAAAACAGTGGGCCATGTGATGTGGCAGCCGAACAGTACTTGATTGTTCCAAACTGGTAATGAAACATAAACTTCATTTATCCCATTCATTTTGCAAAGCACAAACAGCCATTAATCTTTCATTTAAAGCTCTAAAGAAGGATCTCTGCAAATTGCAGTAAGGCTTATTGCATCTATGCAACTTTAAATTCCACCACCCTACACTGACAGCATACCCAGAAGGGGACTACCACAGTCCAGTTTCCACTTCTGACAACTTTTATGATACAAAATCTTTAAAAAGCAGGATGTGCTGTTTGGGATAAAAAAGAAAAGAAAAAACGACCGCTTTATACCCCTTTGCATTCAAGTCACATAACAGCAAACAAGGGCACCCTCCGTGAGGCAAACAAACGAACAGTATTCATTGCTACGCTAGGTGCGTGTAAATTAGGTGACAGAGACAACACACGTGCAGACATGCACTTGCTAATTTGGTTGATCAGCCTCAGCAGGGGCGCTCCACTTAGCATGTTGACCTCACATGAAGGGGGTTTATTATTCATCTTCCATCATTCTTTTCCATTTTAAACCAACCTGGAACACTACAAGAAACCTACAAGATTTTTGTTCCTGGAGAAATTTCACCAATCAGTGTCGTTAATTATGGTAGAAAAAGATCACTTTAGTTTTTTGGGCAAAAATCTTAGCAGAACCAGATCCTGTGGTAAATTACATACAAGATTTTCTTGCAAAAAACCAAAACAAAACTGACATGCAAAAGCATTCCTTCAGGAAATTCCATGATTTTATCCTTATTTCTAAACAAAAAGACCACAGTACCATGCCCTACTTTTTACTGCTTTAGAACCAATTCTTTGGCATCCTTTGTGAGATGCAGGAATAACAGCACATCCTCCTTTAATCACATACAGATTACATTAAGCTCCTCTTAAAGGGAATCTTCCTAACACATGTTAATCGATGTGTCTAGATTTGAAAGTAAATTACATGACATCACCAATAATCAAGGTTAGATTTATCAGTTCTTACCTTGCACTGCCTACTGCTGGTGCTCATGTACTGCAACATACTCTCGAAGGCTTCATCGATCGTCGTAAAAGGAAGACTTTCCTGCAAACAAATGTATGTTACTTTTTCTTTCTTCTTTTTTAGAAAAGCAAGAGGAATTACAAAATGTAGGAAAGTAGACAGACCTGTCATCTATTTTAAACTGTATGTATCAAACTGATGTTAAGACTTATACTATACAGCAACACACAAAACATGCCACTTCTGCGTAAATGCATACCATGCAAAAAAGACACAAACTGAACTACATTTAACTGTAGAATGGTTTTTGATGATTGCCTTTCCAAGAGGTGTTACCGCTAACTATCCATTGAGTCAAAACCTTCAGTACTTTTTTATGTATTTCTATGTGTTTTTTATGTATTTCTATGTAAAGCATGCATTATTATTGTATGCAGGTTACCACTCGGCGCATTGTGAAGCCCTTTAATGTGGAGCCCAGGTCCTGCTTGGTGGCCTGTAGTTTTCATGCCTTGTGGTGTCATATGTGCAATTATTGACATAACTTTAATCAACAATGAAAATTTTTTGGTGGATGTTTGATCACTTGTTTTACATTCACATTGAACCAATTAATTCTAAGGATAAATAAACCTCTCCTCCTGATTTCCCTTAAGCATCAGTGCAACAAACTGGCAAAGCTTTCATGAGACAATGCTAAACCTTCCAAGGGGAGGAAAATTTTCTTTTATGTAGTTAAAAACTTCATTAAACCATGTACAGAAATACAGAGAATGAATACTAAATTTACAGCAAATGAAGATGTAAATGAAACTTTCATCTCAGTCACAAAATATACCATCTAGGACACTGATCTTCTAAATTGTCAGTACGTCGATTCCCGCAAGCGTAAAGCATTTCAGTTTTGGAAGACTCTCAATTTACCTTAATATGGTACACTTCACTGAGAAGTTGTCACTCGATTAAAATTAATGTCTTATTTTTTTCATACATCGTACTGAAGGATGTTTCATGGTATCAAAAAGTACACTTTTACAGTACCTGCACCGGCGACTGGGAGTAATCTGGTTTTTCTGGCCAATTGACTTTTCTCGTCTGTGCTCTCTGAAGAACACTCAAACCCTGGCGACCAGAACGGCAGAGGGTGCAGGACATCCACTCTTTCGATTCACCCTGCAGAAGCAATTTGAACTACAAGTGAAAAATATCAGACAAACTATGTTCTTCATCCTCCGAGCTTAATCATTAACTAATTTGACTGTTACTGATGAAGAAATAACTATAGGAGTCTTTAGAGAAATATCCAAACTTTATAAATACATTTCTCATGTTAAATCAGACCCCCAAATTTTTTACTAACTTCTTACTTCTATGAGTCTCTTGTAACTTGTAAGACAATGTAAAAGCTAACAACCAAACATTTGCAATGCTGGTTTCCCCTGGCCTCAAGAAAGTAAATAACTACAAGACCACATCAGTAAAGCACAGATACTAAGTTTGTGCACATTACAATGCATGAGTATAAAGTAAATAAATCAAGCCATATTGTACACAATTGGCAAAGCAGTACAATGTTGTTTTTTTCAAGGACATGAACTCAACTTAATTGCTAAAATGTCTCTACTTAAAAAAGTAAAACTGTTAACTTTTTTGGTGGGTATGGCTTACTTCTTCACACATGTCTCATGGGGCACTGAGTGATTTGTGGCAGCAAAAAGGTTCCAATCTGTCTGAGTTGAGATGGAAAGAAAGGAGAAAGGAGACTGATCATTCAGTAGTTGCTTACCATGCAAAATCACATTAAAACCAATAGTAGTTCAGATTACAACTGCTATTCTGTGATTAGTGATCACATACAATTTTTGTTTTTATTCACTGTAATAACATCTCATACAAGTTCACACCAGCTTTTACATCGAGATGCTGTGCCATAGTTGTCTCCTCCTCATCAAACTGCATTACAATGATACAATGACATAAACCTTGTTAGCGTACTAACACAGATATACAACAAGTTTGATATTATAATACAAGAAATTTAAAAACAGAAGAAAAAACTACAGTACGAGGCAGGTTCCCTTGTTCGTGGCAGATAAGACAACACCAACATCACAACAAGCAATAAAGCATGAGAAATCAAATAAGCGTCAAATTACGTGAGCAGATTTTTGTCTGTGGCCATGTAAGGTCTCCAAGCTAGGATCACTAGAGAAAATTTCCATGGTTCAAAGTTGCACATAGGAAACAATCTGGCACTTGCAGATCTACACTACACAGTAGACTTTCCAAGCACTCTGTGTGAGAACTATTTAAACTTACTTCTTTACAGAATATGAACATATACAGCTTAGGCCTACAATAGTTATAGCGTACACATTAGGACATACAATTTTGACAACTCTTGGATTCTGCATTCCATTGTACAGTGTGGGCAAACACTTACAGTACACAAGCCAGTAAGATATCAATTCCATTTCTGATCTGAAGCATTCCACTTATGATATTTTAGAGTGAACGTTTGGAGAGTTTTACACTGAGGCACTCTAGCTCCCCATGATGCACTGCAGTTTCTAGCACTCAAAATGTGTATTCCCAAGTCAGTGGCAAATCCAGGATTTTGCAATAGAACATAGAAGGGATGCAGATGGATGCCATCCAGGGGAGTGGTTTAAGGGGTGGTTGTTCCCTCCCCTCTGAGACAGTTTTGCTGTCAGATTAGGATCAGATGCAAAAAGGTGGCACTTTTTCATCTGTTCTCATTTATACTTGTCTTTTTTAGGTAATTTCCTTCTCCATCCTTTGATTTTACCCATCTTTTAAAGTTTTCTTTAAGTTCCAATAGAGGGGGTCTGTGCCTGTTGCCCCCATTCTAAATCCATCACTGCAGTGACCAGTTTCCCAAGCCTGCCGCCCTAACAGTCATCAAAAAGATCTGTACGCTTTACAGTCCATTACAATTGACATTTAAGTTCATGAACCTCAACACTAAATATAGAAAAATCAATATTCTTGGAATGGTATGAAATTAAAGAATTTTACATAATGTCTTTTCAACACCAAGTCTAGGCTTGCAAAAGTTTCTCAAAGCACTACATGAATGTGCCATGATCATGTGGTAAACAACTCGTTAGTTTACAGCTAGACACAGTGTCTTCTAGCCCTTGAACAGGGCTGTGCATTATGTTACATGGAATAAGCTCATTACACTCCACATTACAACCCTTGCACCGCTAACACAATTTTTTTAACCCATGAGCCGACCTTTGCCAGGGTCATCATCTCTCAAGTCACAAATAGTTATGTTTTCTTTCCAAGCTTTCCACAAACAATCTCTGGCACCACATCCACCTTTCTGCGTAGCCCTAAGCTTTTGGTACAACTGCAGAATATAATTGGCCCAAATGCTTTCCACCGTGGAACTGGAGGCACGGTCGCGGTTGATCAACATACCAACAATTGACACACTAAAGGAGACTGCCTCCGCTTAAGCATTAAGCCATGGTGTCATAATAACCTATGTGGAAGTGACCGTTGTCGTGGCATCGTTTCAATATAAGCTTTTCACCAGAAATGAAAATATGATCAGGAAATGGATAAATTTTGACTCAAAAACTGAATGTAACACAGTGGGTCAAATGTCACAAATGTAACAGTATGATTATGAATCACTTCTCCAGATTTTTGGGGGCATTTCTTGCAAGCTAAGTTAAATGGGTTAAAAATTTGTGTTAGTGGCACAAGGGCTGTGATGTGTAACAAGCCAATAGGCGAGTAATTCTAAAAGCTATGCCTGGCTCAGTGTTAAGGGGGTCTTATAGTTATACATCACTAACATAGGGGCCTACAGTAAGCTAGGCCTAGGGTTACTAAGCTTAGAACTTGACCTGGGGAAGTGGGATTAATTTCGGTAGGTAGGCTGGATGCATTGACTACACAGTACAGTGTTGGCTAAGTTACTTGCTACTTGTTTGGCCTACGCCATAATCACTCGTATTACGAAAAGAAATTGTGAAAAAAGCAAACAACTGATTACGACACAAGAGAGAGGACGTAATATGCTAACACACCTACGACTGAAAATTTCTAGATTCTGGCAAAATTGACGCTCTAGATCATGGATACCTTTTATACCTTTCGTACTGTAGGCGTCTCTTTCTATACACTGGCGTCGTGAACTCAACACAAAGTTGCATACTCAAATGATAACAAGATGTGTTCCGCGATGATCCGCGCAATGGAGGTAGTACACACATAAACAGACTGACAAACGTAGCCTGGATGCAGTACAAGTGTCATTGACCCTGCTCACAAGGGAAAACGGTCCTTTCAAGAGAAAATTTCAAACGCTGGCGAGGATGTTGGTTCAAACGAAATAACCAGTGGGCTTTAGGGATGTATGTACTAACCGGACAATGTACCGTACCACTCTTCGTGGTTAAAGCACGAAAGCTTATCTGACCAGGGAGTTCCGAATAGTGACTCTCTGGTGTAACTGACAGCTATACTTCACACAAAGTTGCATACAGGGATTTCGAAAGTAGAATCTGACCAACACTTCCTGTCTCCATAGCCTGAACTAGGCCTATGGGCAGGGCTGTCGCGACCGGGGGAGGGGTGGGGTGTCTCACCCCCTAAAATCTGTCCGAGTTACGCAGATAGTCGGAAAATCTGAAATATCACTTGGAATGTTTCCTATCTCAGTCTAGAACACCTTATGACATAGAAAGATGCTTGGGCGTCAGCAGGTTTCAGAAAGTGAAGGGGACACTATACTATCTAAGCGGAGCCCTACCATTGGTTGGCGCGTAGCGTACCAGAAAATTTTGGGTACATAAGACCGCCTAGATCCCAGGAGACGGCCTTCCTGAGTCGTTTTTAGTTACATCAGAACAAGATCTGTGAGAAGAAATTTTGTCTCACAAAAGTAAATTCCTACAGAAAGTACTGGTAGAAAGATGCCGTTCTGACACCAAGGGAGACGAATTACACAGCATCCATCTCAAACGAAATATTGGGAAAGTGGCGCCGTCACCTCCGGGATGAGTGGAGTGGTATATATAATACATGCATGTAGGTGCGAGACGTCAGTTGTTATATACCCAGGTACTTTAATAATAATAATCAGAAAAAGGCACGCAAAGCGTGTATAGCGCCTAGCTGGCACTCAACAACAAAGATCTACCATATCCGGCGAATACATGTAGCCTTAATTCCTTAACCCCTTTACCCCTACACCCCTTTTCGTCCGTCCAGTCTAAGGGACTGGAGGTAGTGATATGAACATAGTAACTCATCACCATCTACCTGTATGGCTTACCTAATCCCTTGGAACCCATACAAACAACATGTGTGCAAGTTCAATACATTTTCGAATGGTCTCTCCCCCCCCCCCCCCCACCCGAACGAAATAAATGGGCACATTTAGGATATTGAGAGAATGGGAAATAAATGACGGTGCAAGTGATAGATAGCAGGGGCCCAGGGAGTCCAAATTTCTTGCAGAATATATGTCACTGAGTCACTCGGTGCTTGTCCGAACACCCATCTTAGGAGGATTCACCGCAGTGTCAGAAGTTCCCAAAAGTCTCTATACGACTGTCTGATGATCTGATGAAATCTTCTGCGATTCTCTGTGGATTCAACGCCCAAGTTAAGTTCTACTTGAATCAGCTTAGCAATTGTGATAGAAAATCGCGCATATGCATGTGGTTTTTTTTAATAACTGCTCTGAAAAGTGGGTGGGACGAATGATATGATATCCCCTCCACTTTTGAAAGTGGGGGGGGGGGACATGTCCCCCCGGTCCCCTACCTGTTGACGCCCATGGAAAGATGCCTACTATTGCACCAAGTTGGGTTACCTGGTAATTGGAATTTGTCATATTATAGTGTAGAAAGATGATAGTCGGAAAGTCTGAAATACCAGCTGGAATTTTTCATGCAGTCTAGCACATTTTATGACATAGAAAGAGGCCACATACGGCACCAGGCTCTCTGGGAATTGAAAATATTCTCAATAACTCTGAAATGCCAGTTGGAATATTTCATGGTTCAGCCTAGATGCGAAATAGTCGGACAATGTGAAATACTAGTTGGATTTTTTCATATCTCAGTCCAGCAATGTTTATGTTTTATAGGCTACTTTATTATGTAATCATCGACAGCTGTAACAAACTAACAAAAAACTAATAACCAGAGAGTACAAATTGTTAGGACTTTACTGAGACATTTCTCGGAAAAATTGATTGCAATAAATGCAAAATATTGTACCATATTTTTTTCTAAGGTAACTGGTAGTTACTCAAAAGAAAAAGAAAGAATCGTTATCGCTACAGAAAGGAAAAACTGTTGAACTGACTTTTCTGGAAATGGCAATATATTCTAGACAAGGTCAAATCGAAGTTATTACCATTTTCATCCCCATAAAATGTTTTCATCGTTAATTGTACAATTGCAGTTGCCGTTTAGATAGTAACTCTGCTAGCTAGTCACGAACACAATTCGGGGGAAACAATCCCCTCCCCTCCTCACCCAAGAAAAAAAAAAATTCTAGGCACTGATGTGCCAAAGTGTTCAACCAAAAAGTATATGTCAAGTACTCAAAAGGAAAAAATAAAAGAAGAGGATGCGTAATTCATTGCGATTCTTGTACCCAGTCCAAAAGCATGGGATGTGTTACCACTTAATAGATTTATTTTCCCTTTACAAGAGTTAAAGAATTGTAAGCATGATATTCGTATTTCAAGGCTGGGTATATTCAGCTCAAGTACACCCGACTGACCTTATAAATCAGCGGAGGAATATATCAGTGGGTTTCTAAATAGCTTTCTGTTTAGTTGCCCAACATCTCGCTGCCTGAAGTGTGTAACAACGTATAGATAATCACACATGGCTACTGTATGCTTAGAAAATAGATTTAGTTCCTAACCTCAGTTCAGCGTTCGCCTTTCTCCACTTTCATTAATTGAAAAATGCAGAAACAAAAAGACCTTAATTGCTGGTCCTTAAAATTGCATGTTTAGCCTTAAAATTCGACATCAGTGATAAAGTAAAGTTGTTTAATGAGGATGAGTAGTTGTAATAGCACACATCTTAAAATGACTTTTTGCATTCTCTCAGGTTTTTAGATTTTTCTCTTGTGTATTTTATGCCTCTCCCCACAGCTTTAGAGATGGAATGTTGTTGGTTAACGGTCATCGATGTTTACCTGCAGAGTTAAGGTAACCATTGATGGCATTTAACCAATGAACATTCTATGTTCACGCTACGGGAGGGGAATTTAACACATCTACGGGACGTCAAAATCACAAAGATTAAAAAACAACGGGTTTTTTTTCCTCTAATGGTGCACTTTCTGACAGAATTTGTAAGCGTCAAATTTGTCAATTTGTCATTGGCAGATAATTGTTTTGCCACAGATCTTTTAAGGAGATGTGATTATACCCGATTTGAAAGAAGAAGATCCCAAAACGTTACGTTAGATATTTATTACAACTATACTTATATCCTCCTTCAAAATGCGGAAAAAGGTTGAAAACCTGAAACTATGCATACCGTTTCCTACACTAGGATTGTGAAAAAAAGTACAAAGAAAAATTGAAATACTTGATTTGTTATAACCTCAAGTAACTTCACTTCCTGGACTTGAACAGAACTTGAAACACAGCAAAAAAAAAAAAGAAAGTTAGACCGCAAGCGTCCATTTAAGTTCTTAGTTCAAAAAAGTGGTATCTTCACTTCTTTATGCTCAATTGGAGCAACTGCTAAAGACGGCAGCAGTGCAGAATAAGTACTTTGTAATCTGCAACAAAGATTGCATTTTATTCCCATAATGCAAATAAAAAAGAAATATTTTCTGTTTGCAAGCATTACATGTTGCAGGGAGATGACTTGTATAGTCAACTCACCCAGTATAACAATATAAGACGGTGGTCACAGTTCTGAGACAAGGTGTAATCACTTTCGAAAAAACAAGCAAAACGAAGAAAGTAATTTCAGTGAGGCCTAGTACAAGAACACTCACAGTGGCTTAGCCAGACTTTCTCATCCGGGCTGGGGGGCTGAGGGGGGCAAAGGGTTGAAGTGGGGGGACAAGCAGTAATGACAATATCTAAGCGGAGCGACGCCATCGGTTGGCACGTAGCGTACAGAGAAAATCTTTGGATGAAAATGCCTCTCAGATTGCAGGAAATGGCACTTCCCAGTCTCTCTGGCGTTGTGAGTTCCAGCTAACAGTTTATTTATTTTTTGGAACACAGGTTCGGAAATTTACATTTCCACTGCGAATGGTGTAGAGGGGATGATAAGAGAATTCCATAGGTTTATAATTCACTGATGGATATCAACATGTAATCATTATTTATGCTGCATGCCAAAAAGGGAACTGCTATAGCTTTTTAGTATAGGCTGGTCGAAAAGGTTCACGTTCACCACTCCATCACTGCGTTGCACGTCCCTCATGCATGTTTATTACACAATTTGACCGTCAGTCTTTGGCTGCATTGTACCTGTGGCCTATTATGTTTTTTGTTTTTTCATCTCGGAGATAAAGTGTAACCAAGGAAGTTTTGTAAAACCTCCTTGGTGTTACTCACAGAGTCTTTTGTGCAGGAGGTTGTTACTGAGTGTTCAGTGAAACCTGAGTCATCCGACCCCAGTTTGCACTTTGGTGGTACATTGAAGCGCTACCTTGGAGGTAAAACTCCCAAGCCATATGGTCGATGCCAAGGATTTTCAGATAAGTAGGCGTCTGCGTTGTACGTTTGTGAAGCTTTCAAAACTTCTGTCATATAAAGATTTCAAAACTTCACTATTGTCAGTAAACTTTTTCGATGCAAATGCTAAAAATCCGTACTTTCAATGACAGTTTGAGACTTGAGGTTCTTGTCTTACACAAATTTTGGCCTATACTTTTTACCTTCGTATTTCATGGGGGGCCGCACCCGCTTGGGTGGGGGCAAGACATTTGACAGGGGGATCCCCCACCCCCCCGTTGGTTACGCCACTAAACACGCGTATGACAAACTGTTGCGCCATCTCCCCTTTGAAATTGAGGAAATAAAATTTCTTCATTTTAGATTTCACCTCATTAATGTCCTGATGTGAAGATGGGAGTTGAACCATTTGAGTGTTTTTTTTTTAAAGCTTTCTGAACCTTGCTATGTTTCTGAAAATTTTTACTTTAACTCTAATGTCGCTTATTCGTTACGATTGCATCGCTTCAACGTCAGCTGTTGCAAATATTACTGACTACTTTAGATACATAGCCTGCCGTCGTATTGCATTTGCATAATTGAATATTGCTGTAAGCATGTAGTTTATCATCAACTCGCGATTCACATGAGTTTCATTAAACAAAACCGTACCACCTAAATGATGATTTTAAGATTTGAAAGATTTGAAAATTTTCGCATGACTTTAAAGGTCTGCCATGAAAATGATCTCACACAGCATGTATTTATAACTATCCTAGGTGCTAATGTTTCATTATTACGTAACCAACTACATATTTGTAATGGTCCTTAAAATGCAGACCCTACAAATTAGCATGCACTGACTTCCTCATTGCTTGAGCATCTCTTTTGTAAAATTCTTTGAGAGAGAGCATAGACCCCTTTCATGTGACATCACAGTCAAAACGTCACAGTGATATAGTGAAGCTCCCTCCTTGGGGATAAGCTACTAAGTGAACACATGCACGTCTGCACGTGCGGGGTCTCTCTCATTCGATCTACAAGCTCCTAGAGTATATGTATTCTATTTGTGTGTTTGTCTCAAGGAGGGCGCCCTTGTTTGTTGTTATGTGACGTAAACATAGGGGTAGTCTATTCTTTGAGGAACACCTTACATGTGACTTGAACAACTGCTACTCATGGATTTTAATATGAATTATTAATATTCCAATGCAATTTCTGACGATCACTTTGACTATTAGTCATGATAAATATGTCGACCGGAGCAAAGAGGCAATTGCTCCCAAACTGGTTATGAAATGACCTAATTTTCGGGCCAAAAAGGACGCAATGGTTTAAAGCCAGTAAAAATAATTGAAAACACGACAATTCTCAGTGATAACATTTATTCTGTACACAAATGCGACATGTTTCAAGCCACTGTGACGATTGATTTCAGCCATCTTTGCATCTTTAATTACATAGGTGGAATTAAGTCATTTCGTTTCTCTGGCGCAAAGGTTATTTTGTCTCCCCCACCTCCACCCCTATAGCTGGCCACAAGCAAACGTCATATTGTACCCCTATGGTATGTATGGAATTGTAGTATTATCCATACAGCACTTGAAGGGATAACTTCAAGCAGAGAGAAACCCTTGGAATATGTTTAAAAATAGTTTTTGACAAATAGCTTCACGAAGTGTCATTTAAAAATATTGTAGTTTTCTCCAAAAGTTAACACTTTGGAAATTCAGAGAAGGACACTGGTAACTTCGATTAAGTTCAGTGTAAACTGACTTGAGTAAGTTTACATATGATGTCAGATAAGCTCCGATAGCAGCAAATTAATGTATTCATTTGTTTGGCAGTTTTTAAGCTTCAAGTTTATTTTCCACTCGCCTTGTAAACAAAAACAAATAAAATTATATATATTGGTACAAAATTCAATTAAATTAACAACAGACTTTAACAAGCTATTTGGGAGTGGAAGGACCAGAAAAAGTAAACTGAATACTATTCGAGTCTGGACCCTCGAAAAAAAAGAAAAAAGAAAAGGAATACAAAACAAATTGAGCTGAGAAAATAAGAAAGGAAAAGTAGAAAAAATGCAAAACCATCATTACAGTATCATAGATAAAAATAAGAACACAACAAGAAACTAGTGATATCTGTCAAGCGGGTGCTGCTTGAATTTTCTTTTGAATACGTTTAGCGAAGAAAGTTGCTTTAATTCATGATGCAGTGAATTCCAGATCTTGAGACTATAGTGCTACGAATTTGATTTGGGTTGTTCTTAGTTCTATAATGAGAATGAACTATCTGGATTGCCTATTGCTTGTATTGAATGAATGAAAATCTGCGCTGATTGAACAAAAATGGTTGAAAACATCCGGAAGTGCATTACGATATAACCTTTACACAAATATTCCAAGATGATAATCATACATATCAAAAATAGATACCTACACTTAAATTAATCCACATTACATTTATACAAATTTTGCGTTGAATTTCTGACATGTACAAAGATAAAATTATTCCAACAGTACTTCCATTTGATGTAGCTGTTCGACAACAAATTGTGAAGAAAAACAAAAGCTTTCAAAATTACAAAATATCAGATTATGAAATCACAATTTCAGGCAGGTATCGTCCCGGTTTTTTTTTTTTTTTTTTAAGTTTTCAGATTACAATATCTTGGAAAGTAAACAACATATTTTGATGAAATTTGGTGATTGTGTTCAAAACATGTCAATCTCCAATTTGACAGACATTTTTAAATGTTAAACGCTATGACTTCTATTCCCCTTTCAACGTTTAAAACATATCGTGCTTTAACTTTTGGGCCAATGAAACCAGCGAAATTTCAAAACTGATGACTAAACATCAAGAGACCATTGGAATGTAATAAATGCGATGAAATATTTCCCTCCGACAAGCTCACGCCGACTTTCTTCTTTCGTTTCTCAGATAGGCTCGTGTTGGTCTCAAGCTGCACTAGCATCTGTTGCCATGGATTTCGGAAAATAATACATACAATCCCTTAATTGCTGGTGAGGTACAATTACCAACAGAATATAGTTTAGCATTTCATACAGCTGCCTGCTAAAAAAAAATATGATTGACCGGTGCTAAACATCACAAACGGGGAGATAAAAAAAATAACGTTGACGACATATTGACGTCAAATCGAGCTCTGTACCGTTCTTTCCTTTCATGTGGGAGGGTAGAAGTTCAGCTGCTCCGTTCGAATATCCCCGGTGACTTTATGAATACAAGATAGGTTCAGTCAGACTTTAAAATTATTAAATTTATTCCACATCCAAACAAAAAAAGTCAATCATAACTACAGGATTTTGCTCGAAGGTAATAATTTTTGCCTCCGTTCCGTCGTTATCCAGAGGTACGTCGCTTTTTTTTTCTTCTTTATTCGGGGATTTGTATGAAAATTAGCCTGAATGAGGGTATTACGTGGTTGCTCTCGGCCACGGTTTGCATAATTATTCTAATAGCCAATATTTGCAGCTGACGCTTTTATTGTCAATGACCAGCAAAAAGAGAAAGTACGAAAAGATGTTTACAAGGATAGGAGTGAGTCCCTGTTATTGTTTTGCTGTTTATCGTAACCAGGGAGTCTACAAACCTACACAGCCATTCATCAATTTTCTTATACATTTCTTTCTATACATGCTTTCTTTCGGTTATTAAATGAAAAAATCAAAACTGAAGGAAATATTCTGAGCACATTTCACATCTAAACAAAGGGAGAAATTTCAAAGGTTTATACAGGAACATAACACAATGCACCGCCATAGTCAGTGACGAATTCAGGGGTGCGGTGTGTGGGCGTGCATTCCCCCCCCCCCAAAAAAAAACAAAGAAATCCATAATTGATGATCAATTGTGACTTTAATACGCTATCGCACACAGGCTCACTGTTGCTCCTCTCGTCATGGTTTTGTATAGGAACTCGAAAACACCTTATTACGAGCACTTCTTTTTTTTTGTAAATCCTTCAGGTGGTCTACAGTTTTCTACTGTGGTAAGTCTAGTGCACAAACCCCCCTACAAGAGTTCTTGAGTTCCGCTCAGCCTATGATAGTTGGCCTACGTTAGCAACATAAATGATGAGTTTCAGTTTGTTGGTCATAATTGTCGGGTAAAATGTTCCACTTGTGGTAAAATAGAACACCCTCACTGAAAAAGTTGCATATGGGCCTGTATCTACATCACGTATAGCTAAATATCAATGAAATATTCTTCTTTCATTTTCACATCGCTGTTTGTTTTGCGTTTTGGCCTAACAACAGTTGGGACTACTTGCCTGCTAATTAGGTCCAGCGGTTCTCGTACAAATCAACAAATTAGTTTGAAGATTTTTGTAGCTCTGATGTTGAGACTAATTATACGACAGACAAAAAAAAAATGATTATCTGGATTGCCTTGCCTGAGAAAGTGATAAGACCTTTATGTGTCGTGGCGTCATAGAAGATAATAGACATATCTAGGGAAGCGCAGATACCTGTCTCACGTATACGATTCATATTCTGCCTTAAAAGAGATCTGTGTAGTTGTAGAAAAAAGTGGATGGTATGCTATATATGCTGTCTTCGAGTCTAGGAGTATCGAGTATATACAACTAACCAAACAGCCATATGGCGTATATGTAAACACATGTGTTGGAAGAAATGTGAAATGTCTAAATTCCAACAATAAAAGATCGAAAGAGGGATATAGTTAGTTGTTATAGTGGCTTTAAAATACATAAAAAATGCACATACATATGTAAACATATTGTGTTGAATGACTGAGGTGATCAAATTTTTAATACTTTGGTTTGAATCTATGCGTGGTCATTAAAACAGTTTGACAATGAATTATAAGGGAAAAAAAAAACGTTTTCAATTACATGTGGTCACATTATGACGTCACAGGCTCAGAATGAGAGCGTCCTGATTATTACATTTTTAAGGAACTTTCAAAGTGCAATATCTTGTAGAGTAAACGACATATTTGGATAAAATTTCGGTGATGCTGTTCTCCATATGTTAGTCTCTCATTTAAGAGTTACATTTTACTGTCAAAAGTTCTGACTTTCATTCTTCTTTAAATGTTTAAACACTTCTGAGTGAGCCTGAAGTTGTGTTGTTATTTTCCTAGAATTTACCAGTATATTTGTATTTTATATATTCAGCTTATCTGACAGAAAATATTTAAATTTTCAAGGAAATAAGGAGGGGGAGCAACTGTTTCCATGCCCTTGGGCCTCTGCAAACACCAGAAATTTTTGCAAATAGTTCTTCAAGTCTATAGGAAGCACAATATTTCCAGTCTTTATCGAAGCAAACAATAAGTCGGATTAAGTTGATTATGGTGTCCATAGAAAAAAAATGAAAAGATACGTCACACTTTTCTTAAAGTTGTGTCTCCATACAATTTGCGGTCAAGTTGTCATACCTACACATCTCTGTCCATGATTTTTTTCTTCATTAACTGTGATCAGTTTGAGACATTTTTCTGTTTTTTATTAACATCCTGCAGAAACTTTATATGTCATTTTCTGGTTCTGCCAATTAAGTTTCCACTAAATGAAATCAGTTTGCTGAAGATTTTTAGTAAATTGCATCCCAAGAACTGCAACCCTCAGCACAAAAAAAAAAAGAACTTGATGTGTTCGTTCCAATCGTTTTCTTTTTAATGTGACGCCAAAAAAAAAAAATCCCTTATTGGTATCGATATGAAAATTATTGCAAGGTGAAAACCATGATAAATATCAAGTACATAAGTTTAACGATATTACGAACATCTGGGAAAAAGATTTCATCTCTACAGACTGACAGTGCGAATACGGTTCTACATTATAAAAAATACAATATTTAAAGTTAATGGCTTGCACAATGTTAGGAAGGGGGATTGCGTTATCCTTTGGTTTTTGAAAAAGAAAAAAAAACGAGTTATAGTGTTGTACAAAGAAATACTCAGCGAAAGAGAAAGGAACAAAAACTACATATGTGAACTTCAGAATGATTTGGAAGCTTCTAACCTTCTTAGAAGAGTCTGAGCTTCTTACATTAGAGTGGGACTAGTTTTCCTCCGAAATATATCGAATTTTATTTGCCGAATGAAATTGTAAATGCTGTCCTTTAACTGTGTGTTGCCATTACACTACATCCTCTTTAATCACTTTCACCTACGATTTTTGGTTCTTTTGTCCCCAAATATCATTCTACTGGGCCCGATTTTATGTAAGGAAAGTAGAACAACCGTGGGACTGGGGGTTTAACCTGCTGAAAGGTTCCCTGGATTTCGCTGATTTGGGTCTAATGAAGCAGTCTCTCCCCCAGCTCGCTCCACCTTCAATAGGTCCATATACGTTCTTTATATCAATGCCGAATCATAGTGTATATTTATGCCACTTTTTGAAATGGTCACTTCTTAAACGTGATTTTTTTTTCAATAACATCTACAGATTATATTCCATTTTTCCCCCTTTTCCAGGCTCCCCGAGTAGGTTGCTCGGATTTGATTAATCAACTCGGACGGGACTCAAGAGCTCTCCCCAAGCTGTGTAACTTTGATGTCAACAAGTGAATTCCATAAACGGAATGTAATACCAAGGAGGTTATATCAAGGAGGTTGTAGAACCTCCTTGGTAATACCTTCTCCAAACGTTTTCTTCTTTTTCCAGAAGAGAGTGATGGGAGGTTTATAAATATGTAGCCTGTACCTGAAGAAAGAATGAGGTTTATTAAAACGGAACTCGTGAACCTACCTGAAAAATCATGTCACATGAGAATTCATGCAAGCGTTTATTTCTCAGAATGGGACTAGGCTACTCCTTCCGGGGTGACGTTGATGTTCAGGCAGTGTACGTAATCCAGTATTGCTTCAATAAATCACGTTTGCTTATGTTAGCGTAAGATTTGCATCAAACAGGAGAGATGTTCTTTCTTAAATTGAAAAAAGGGAGGATGGAACAAATTGATTGATTTAAGGTTCACTGGAAACATTTAAAAGCAATGTTGGAATTTTTTTAACCTATAGCAGTATAGAGCGACGAAACGCTTTGATATTGTTCAGTAAACCTGAATTTGCTAACTGAAGGAAATTGTCAAGGAAATCGAGAAGTAACACATTACTTTTATTGCTGTTCCTGTTATTAATATTTTTATCATTAATATTTTGATTATTGTTATCATTATCATATTATTACTATTATACCTATTATTGATGTTATTATTATCATTAAAAATTTTTATTGTAAATTATTGTAATTATTAAAAAACATCACTATTATTGTTTCTGTTATTATTGTCATTTGAACGAAATGTCTCATAGCTATTAGTGAGCGGTAAACAAGCACAAGGTTTAGATTGTTCAAACCATTTACACGCTATCTCTTAATTAGTGCATGCAATTGAACAATCTTAAATTATTGACTAACGCTTTTAAAGTCGATATTGTGTGATACAGAATAACCATATTGATTCATTTACAAGAAACACGTACTTGTAATCCATTGTAAGGGATATTAGAACCTCAATTTAATGTTAAATTGGATTAAAGTAAGGGGTGTCTGTGATGTCCTTATGCAGAAGATTGACCCCAAAAAAGTTTTCTTTATTTTCTTGTCTCTATTTTGAAACTTCTTGGTGCCTGTAGTCTTTACGAAGTTGTTACATGTACGTTATAAGGTACTAATCAAATCGGTTTTAACGATCAGATTTAACGAAAGAAAAAGCAAAGTTTAAAAGCAAATGTCCATAAAATGATAACAACCACAATGACATTAAAAGAAATAAATCACAAACAGTAAACTTTAATGCCAACAAAGTACTTATAGCTCATGTTACCCTCCTAGTGCGTGGATTATTTAAAACGTCGACTTGTATATGTGGAAATCATGGGTATACCTAAGATAGTTTGACTTATCAGGGAGGACGGTGCAATTGCAACTCCCTGGACTTATTTATGTGTACATGTCTGAATAGTAAACACAAAACCGTGACCAATCCGAAAACATTTGCCCCCCCCCCAACACCTCACCCCCTCATAGTACAATTATAATGTCGTATATAGCCCGAATCAAAGGCAGGAAATAACGTAATTGAAGGAACGATGGTGGGGTTTAAATTCACACATGCGCAGATCTAAGTGATCGACTAGCTTGTTTCTTTGTTGATTATGAGGGCCTTCACCCTAACACGCTCTCACCCCACCACACCCAACAAAATCTAACCCAACCCCATCCACTACCCTCATAACCAGATATAGGTACAAGATTTGAAGAGGCCAATGACGTCGAAAAGACAATAACAACATGTCTCATCTCTCACCAAAACCATGTACTGTAACCGGAAGTCAAAAGAGAGTGTGTACTGTAACCGGAAGTCAAAAGAGAGTGATGTTGAGCTGTCATTCAGTACATGTTGCAAAGTGATTTGGTTCGAGCAGGCTTCGTCGCCCCTATAACAAGATGAAATATTGGACTTTATCTCAATCCCTTGGGTAGAATGGTGAGTCCCCTGTTTGGGTGACACTTTGTTGACTCATCATTTCTTAAACCATCCTGATCAGTGTGACAAAAATAACGTTAATTAAAATTCCCAGGTAAACTGCAAGAAAACTGTTCAAAATTATACTGTTGACGATGCTCTTTGCTTTAATTGTGTACGATACAGTCTTAGCTGTCTCAACTTCTGAACAAAATATTTCACAGAAAATTATGTAGAAAAGACATCTTTTTTTAAATTTTTTTTTGTTTTATAGAAATTCATCTGAAATGTAAAAGTCTGTGGATACGTAAGCGAAATGTTAAAGTTTGATTAGGCACAAAAAAAGAGAACAAAAAGAAATAGTTGATTTAGTAAAAGTGACACCATATTCACATTTTGACATATTAACTCAGTTGAAGTGGACTTAAGTTCCATGAATGACAGGTATAATCAACTTAGGCCTACTTGTAACTGACATACTTGTCGTAGGACACCCTGCAAAATTTAAAAAAAAATTGTTTCATGCCATGTCGACGTATAACATGATTTAAACGATACCCTCCAACAGAGGAATACACTCACACCAAAAAAAATATATAAAAAAATATACAAAAAAAAAATATAAAACACATCTAAGGGAATCAAATGACGCTCATTAAATTGTCGCTTGGCCTCAGAAATCACCGCTGTCTATATTTTTTACCAAGAATTTCAACCAAGTAACGTCCTCTTGGGTAGTGTCAACACCAGACCTAATTGTATCATAACCATTACGATTCACCGGTATTTTGACTAATGAGGGAAATCTAAATACATTGTGGATATGTCGCGTATTTTAAAGCTACTAGTTTGTCTCACGGTATGGCAGTATTTTATTCCACGATCACTGACATCATCAACCACCTCTTCAGGACCCTTCACGCACTTGCGGGACTTAGTTTTGTAGTTTTTTTCTTTTTGCTTTTTAATATTTTCAAGTAAAGCAGAAGCCTCGAAGCATAAAAAGGCACTTTTTCACTTGCTCTGCCGCCAGTGCACATCAGGTATCCTTCCAGAGAGACGGGTTGTTTTTACTCCCGGTTACCAGCAACAAATTATTCGGGATTAAACGGTCGTCAAAGAAGTAAGTTTTTGTTTTTATATTTTTCTTCCTTATTTTGATTTAGCTTTTACTTTTGAGAGGAATTTAAATCTTTCATCGATAAAGTAAGTTTATTATTTTCTTTCTTTTCTCTCTTATTTTTCTTTGTTTTTCACTTTTACCTGTAAGAGAAATTTGAAACTTTCGGAAGAATTCTTTGGAGACGAATGGTGGTAGGAGAATATTTATAATTTTTATTTCATCATCCTCTCCCATCTTCATACATTTACAAGATGTCGATTAAGTCATGGAATATATCAAATACAAAGAAGGCCGATGGGCCCGTTCTTTAAGATTTGGTAAAATATGTTCAAATCGTACGAGATCAGCAAATTTTCTTTTCATTTGAAAGATGTTTAAAAACATTTTAAAATATTTTTTAATAAAATATTTAACTTTTCCTTCTTTTAGCGGTTCAGACTGATTCATCTACTGCAGATGTACTTTAAGTTTCCTTTACATAAATAATAGTTTAATTGTACTTGTTTTCCATTGATTCAGCACCTAAAAGTTAGTTATCTAGTGCGTAAAATGCTCACATCCTCATCAAGTGAATAAATTACTGATAAATTCGGTTCAGTGTGTAACTTTATTTCAATCTCAAGTCAAATTTAAATGACAATAATATCTAAATACAATCAGTGACATAAAAAATGTTACATCTTGTGGGGAAAAAAAAGAAAAAGGTAATAACAGAGGGGATGATGAGATGAGATTGAGCTGAACTTTTCTATTTTGCATTGACAGATGACTGTTTTTTTCTCTAACTGAATGTTGTATATGTTTTCGATGTTTTGATATGAAAATAAAAAAAGGCATAGTTAATACAATCATCAACTTATGATCAAATCAGATCAAATGAAACCTTTTCTGTACTTTAAAATTAGTTGAAACGTATATCGTAATAAATCAAATAAAAGAGTCTCAAGGTAATAATCGTTTTTCGGTACAAAGCTTTGCTGATGCGAGATGGGATTAAACACTTTCATCAACACTCCATCGGCGATAAAAAAAAACGTAGTTTTCGTGTCTGTCAACGTACAGTGAATTTGCGCAATGTGACCGATATAATCTGTGTCCGATCCAATCTGACATTAGTGAGAAAGTTTTCTCCTTAAGATCGAAATTGGATAAAAAATAAAACCAAATCATTCTTGGAAATAGTGATCAAACTTTACACTTTTGATAAATCAGCGGATTTTGTTCACATTTGAAAGTTAGAATGGTATGATCAATGGTACAGAGGTAAATCAGGATAAAGCTACAACCGATACACGGAACAAAATAAAATAAAATGAAACAACTGTTGTTATTGTGAGACCGGGCTTAATATATTTAGACGGTAGGTAAAAATCTTACTCTTTTCATTTAACCATCGATTCTGTGTCATTTGTTGAGCAAAGGTCGCTTGGGTCATTTATTGTATTATCAGTTTGACAAATTTTGTGTTGACACTGAGACAAACACTGAGACACTGATACAAACATTGAGACAAACACTGAGACAGACACTGAGACAAACAATGAGACAAACACTGAGACACTGAGACACTGAGACACTGAGACAGACACTGAGACAGACACTGAGACAAACACTGAGACACTGAGACAAACACTGAGACAAACACTGAGACAAACACTGAGACAAACACTGAGACAAACACTGAGACAAACACTGAGACAAACACTGAGACAAACACTGAGACAAACACTGAGACAAACACTGAGACACTAAGACAAACACTGAGACACTAAGACAAACACTGAGACAATGAGACAAACACTGAGGCACTGAGACAGACGCTGAGACTACAGTAAAAACTGCTGACAAAGGTTTTGTTTAGATAACCAATAAAGGAAATAAAATGCCGTAATCAAAGCTCTTTCTGGTTTAAGAATTATTTTGGAAAGTTATGGTACCAGAATGGAAGAAGAGGAGTGACAAATTTATCAGAAGCTAGTAAAAAAAAAATAGCAAAAGTTCCAGAGATATTGCTTACATACAAGAGGAAACGAAAAAAAAAATCAATTTTGACGAGATATGAATTCAAATTAAGAATCATTAAGCAATCGAAATGATTATGTACAAGATACAAAGACAAAAACAAACAAACAAACAAAACAACAGTCAAGAGGATATGTAATAACATGTATTATGTCACGTTGTCTTCAAAGTAGTTTCATATACACTCTCGCTTAATGGATACTATTAACACCAACTTTACAAGAAAAAAAAATGCGATGTATCATTTCATTCAGGTCTTGTACCATAATTACCTGGTATACTTGATGTATGGATGAATACATATCATAGTTTTATCCGAAAAAAGAGAGAAAAAATAATCTTACAGCTTTGTTGTGTATACAGCAAGTAGGAAAAATAACCTCCGATGTTTGCGTGTTTTAATTTCTCCTGTCATCTGTGACAAAGGGAATTTTTTGAACTTTTTCGACAAAACTGATTTTTGACTTATTCTATATTTGAATGATAGATATCCCTATGTGAAGATTTTTCATGAATAATTAAACGTTTGCAGGACAAATACGCCCAACAAATACACCTTTGCATCTTACCAACATGTGAAATAACCACTGGAGGAGGCGGGGGGGGGGGGATGTTGATCTGGGGCATCTGTCCTGGGGTTATTCACCTCGGGGTCCAGTTCCTTGTTAAACATGTTGTGCATTTTCACTTACTGTTTGATTCCCTGCATTGGGTTCAATCCTGATTGATTTTTTGTGTACAGTTTTTGATAGTGATTATTTTATTAACATTGTTTTCAGCCTTTACAAAAAAAGAAAATACTTTCACAGAGTGATATTTGCGATAGAATATCTGTACATAAAGGAAACTGTGGCAACCAATTCTCCAGCAGGTACAGTATGAACCGCGAATAAATTAATGAAGCAGTGTATTGAATAAGATTGCTGCATGTATTGTCATTACACAGGTGACGATGTGCTGACTTTATAATGTGTGCTCAATTAGTTATAGTTTGTTAACTTAAATAAGGTAACGACGAAGAGTCCCTTTAGTGGAAATAATTACAAGCACGTCACGCTCATAGAAATAAGATTGTAATGACAGAGTCAAGTTGACATATATCATAACGATATGACAAAAACCACTGAAAACCATATTCTGTATAGCGCCTCTCTGGCTACCGCTCCTATGTGGCTGCGCCCCGGAAGGGCCTGCAGGCGATGATTAAACATTCTTTTCACAGAGCCCCAAACTTGATGAGCTCAAAGACAGTCAGTCATTACCCCTAGCTATGTTTTTGGCTTGAGGATAGCAAAATTCTCAACTGGTTTTACTCTTTGATTGACAGCAAATTCGGAAGATGCAGAGTAGCTTGTATTACACAGAGCACCTGAAGGGATCCATTGTTTTGAATAAACATGTGGAGGTATTTTAGAAAGGCTGTAGGATAGACTAGAGGTATAAGTGGTTGTGAGAATTGAAACTGTCTGGGGTGATGAGTCTCTGTCTCCATTGGCCCGTTTCGCTTCACACATGATACCACGAAGTACCACTTATACTGTTTGTTCACAGTCGATCTACGAAGCAGCTATATGCGATGGTAGCAGTGTTTCTCTTTCAATTAAAAGCCCTGCTTCATCCAATCGCCGTAGAGCTTTGAAACTAAAGGTTGCGTAGGATTTTGGCGGAATTGAAGGGAACTTGTCGCCAAAGCCCGGCGGATGTTAGTTGTTGGTAGCGATAAGTTGAGCATAAAAAGAAAAGAAAAGGAAAACTCGTCTGTTACGCTGGGTATTGAAACCAGGCACGTTCGATAAATGAAGCTTTATGATAATTTATTATAAAATCGGTGGAAGCTGAATGCAAATTTCTAGTTGCCAAAGATGTGTTTGTTTTCCGTGGAGTGTTTTTCGATGACGTCATTTATCGTGACGGTACCCTGATGCAAGAATGACAGTTTCTCTGAATATATCTCCCCAGCAACTATTTGATTGATTGTACTAATTGAACCAGAGGAACATGTTAAATTAGCCGTAGTCCAATCTTTTTTTTTCATTTTGACATTATCCTTGTTTACAATTCATGCACTCTTCCCCTATGGCGGACCCAAATCAGGTATCAAAAAAAAAAAAAAGAAAAGCAACAATCAGTGAGGATAAAATAGCGTCTGTGTCCAATACAAGCCTTCATTTTCGCTACCGTTAATAGCAAAATCAACTCTCGTGTGTGCTAAAACAACTCTTTATCTAGTGTTTCTCAAAAATCTAATATTTTGTAATTAATTTGCCAAGCTCAATCGTCTCCGAGTAACATTCACAAATTACATAGATCGTGGTATTCATTCCTGACCTTGAAAGGGAAACGAGGCGTTTGTATCACCAAAAATAATCATGTCTTTAAAACCAATCTTTGTGGATATAGAACAATAGATTGTTCAAAATAAGAAACGGCAGAGGTCTTCTTTTTAAGAAATATGTTTCTCACACAAAGAAATGCAGTTATTGGTTGCTCAACAATAATTTGTTTACCCAAACTTCTCAAAATTCAAATGATGGATCTTCCGTTATCCGTCACATATTCAATGTTTTGAGAAGATGAAGCTTTTTGCAGAATGATGTTCATTGATGAGACTGAATGGTTTAACAATGATTAAATCTATTCTCTTTGTATGTCATGTTGGTGTGTTCTAAACAACCTATTTCCCTTTAAGTTCGAAATGATTTCTAAGAGAAAAGAAAATCGCCTCAGCTTAACAAAAAGGCCACAATTTAGGAAGTTCACGAAGCTACAACAAGAACGCGTATACATCATCGGTGGACAACTTGAGGGTCACAGAGAGGTTCCATGTCGATCAACCCCCATTTGAAGAGAAATAAAATTAAAGGAGGCAATACAGAGAATAATGGATATATTAAAGTGGAATAGTAAAAAAGGTATTATCTATGTGATAATGTATGACGATTGCATCTATCCATACCACTAGACTATACAGCTAGTATAAAGAAAAAGATAGCAGACGGAGAGCTGGCAACCTGTGCGGCCACGAAGTTTAAAGGCGGCAATGCGGCACTTTGGTTAAAAAGGTTGGCCATTCCTGGTTTACACATTAGTTGGAACAAAAAAATCTTACAGCTTGATAGCTTTCTGTTCACCTTCTTCCATTAATATAATTGCTTGTTGTTTCTGCAACTAATTGCCATCCTGCACTATAGTCCTTTCAGATTGTACATGACGTTGAAATCGGTGTCTTCTGAAACATGTCTATGTATTAATTTGTTCGACTTATTTATTTATCTCTTAAAGTCTGTTAAACCATCTATAACTGAGAATCCGATGACAAATGTGATTTTCGATCGAGTTTACAGCTATGTTACAACATTACACTACTACTACAGTTTGAACGTGCACTGCATTATAATATTACATTATTAGATTTTACATGTAAAATGCCAATATTACAAAGAATTAAATTAACATGTTATTTACATACGGGGTAAATCAATAATTCCATTAAAAATTTAACATATGCACCAGGATAAAATGAGAGATTTGGAAAATGATTGATAAACAAATGTGAAGAGACAAAAAAACACATAAATGTTTCACATTTTTGCTTCCAGTTAGCCCATTGCGGAAGGTAAAGTAATTATGTAAGACGTGTGAATACTGTCATATGAAATATACCTCTTATACTATTTATATAAAAGGAACTTAGAACGATCGTGCCGCCCATGCCATGTATCTACATGGTAAAGAAACGAGGTGTGGTGGAATAAGTTCAATTTGGAGAGTGAGGTGGTTATTAGGGGTCAGGCACTCTAAAGGTATAATACGACAATCTTGAACGCATTAAGACAACAAGGTTCGTCAGACATTTTCCATAGAGGTCCCAAATCTTGAACGATAACACCGTTATATAAGGAACAAGGTACGGTATGGTCTCCAGAAAAAGTACCCAAGCATTATCATTTTACTTCTGAATCCTGTCAAATATTCGCCTGTCTCTCATGAAGATGGGCGGCCATGTACCCAGTATTTAGATCAATAGGTCTCTACTGTATAAACCATATCAAACTATGGGGTTAAACTTTGTGTGCAGTCCCTGTATTAGAATTAATCCAGTCGTTTTTTCTAACGCCGGGAAGGGATTGTGGGGGAGATCGGCGGTCACGCAACAGTGCTCAATTAAGAGTTGCGATCGGTTGCGCACAAACTGAAAAGTTGCGCTCAAGAAATCACACGTGTGACTTTAAGACGAAAATCTAGATTACGTTTGGTTGCGTTCACCACACATGTGCATATTAAATTTCAACCTCCTTTCTCTTCCTTGTTATCTCGTTCAACTGATCGATGTCTTTCGATACATCTGCCAAGTTTTGCGGTCGATCAGTTACTGTTTGCACACATGGTCATCAAAAACGTCCACCAACGACCACGTGGAAAGAAAATTCCGATATAGGCCTAATCATTGTTAATCATACGCCTATGTACCTTGCCACCTGATGTCCATCTCATTAAGAAAAAACCAATCACAATCCGTAAATGCATAATGGCAAAAACCCACGTAAAGAGATATAAATAACTACAGTTTAGTTTACGCTGGTACAAAACTTTTCTCGCGTTCGATTATTTCGGAACCATTTTTAAGAACGACGTCGCCAGCTTAGTTTGAGAAAGAAACATCGTGGCTGCCTTGAACGTGACGTCCTTTTATGTTTGGCCGACCGTCCATATTTATTATTTCCTGGTTTTGAAGGACGAATCTGTGGAGGTTTTCTGATATTTTACCACGGTAAGAATTATCTCTTTGATAGACCTTCTTTTTCAACACATCGACAGAAGAGACATGTCTGTACTGTTGGTATCAGGAATTATTTTTATGTAAATTGGAACTTTTTTAGTTTTTCATTTCGTAAAGTTTGTAAGAGTACTAGAATACCTATGTATGTGGAAATTAACACGACGCAGAGAGGGCTCGTGTCGTGTACCGGTATAAGTTTAATTTTTTACTTTTGAAGCAATATAGTACTCTGATTTTGTGCACCTTTAATTATTGTTGCATCGGGAGAAAGCTACTGTTGAGTCGAATTCGTGGAAATTGACGAAAATTGTAAGTATTAACTTTTATGTTTCCTATGAAAACCTCAAAGACTAAATCTGATAAAAATTGTGGTACATTTTTTTTTCTTCGAAGAACGAAAATCGAGGAAACTTATAAATTATAATTAAAATAAGAAATAATGTTAATAATAATAATCTCTCCAAAGTACAAATGGCGGCTATCCTGCCCCTTTAATGAACGGACGGGATCGGTATCGTGTTCTATGGAGAGGGTGTCGGGAGGTGGTTTCAGGAGGGGAATACAGGGTCGTGCTTGCATGTTTTAAAGATAGAAATAATCCTGGAATTTGAAAACCAAATTGCAAACACTTCTATTTGGATTGTTTGAATTTAAAATATCAAATTCCTGTTCAACTTCGTTTTTTTCCCTTTCTTTTTACATACACGTATATGGTAATTTTGGTTTATGAATCGTATTGACAGGGAATCGCTTGTCTTTTCTTATTTCAGAGGTGAGATTACAACGTATAATCAAAATCAGACGTAATTTTTAATCCACTCCTCACCATGGACTTTAACAAGCACTGTATACTGTTCCGGTAGCTTGCTTCTATTTGTTTTGTGTGTTCCAGGGTGAAAGGTTTGATGGAGATTTGGGGAGTGGGGTAGGAATCAGGATAAAAGGAAAAGAACGTGAATTAATTCATCTAATGTACATGAGCCACAATGGATGAGGGGGCGTTGAAGATATCACAGGAAAGGGTGGGTTGTCCTCTACGCCAAACAGGGACGGAACCTGCATTGTGTTCGAGGGGGGGTGTGCTACATTCACCCATTATGGGAGAGTGTCTTTCATCTGAAGGACTTACATAAAAAGTAATAGTCCTCTCAAAAAGGCGAACAAACTTTTTTACCAAAGCCATGACGATATCAAAGATCACAGTGAAATGCCTGCGATATAACGTCAAAGCCATTCAAATGATCAATGTGGGAAATACTGAGAGCACCTACAATCCCCCTACCCCCCCCCCCCGATCATAACCACTGAGAACCTTTAAGACAAACCAATACTTGTGGACTTAGAATGATAGATTATTCAAAATAAGGAAGGACAGTAGCCTTGTTTTCAAGGAATAAGATTCTCACAGATAGAAGTTCAGTTATTTGTTGCTCATTAATCATTTGTTCATCCAAACTTTTCAAAATTCAAATGATGCATCTTCCATCACTCATCACATGCATAATGCTTTGAGGAGATGAAGCTTTGGCAGATGTTTATTGGTGGGACTGAATGGTTTAACAATGGTTAAAGCTATTTTCTTTGTACGCCATGGTGGTGTATTCTAAACACCCTATTTCCCTTGAAGTTTATCAAGTTTTGGGCTCTGTGAAAGAAATTTTTGACAATGGCTGGCAGGCTCTTCGGGCCGGTAGCCATATAGGGGCGGTCTCCAAAGAGGCGCTACGCAGGCAATCAGACTTTCTTCTTCACAGGACATTCATGAGCTAGGATAACACTCAAATTACAATTGGCATACTTGCGTGATAATTCGTGTGATGTAATTCTTAGGCCACTCAAATTACTTTCTTTGTTTTTCTTTGTCTTTCCAAAGCCATTGTACCTCCACTGTCGTATTCATAGACGTAGGAACTTGGGTGAAAGTATGTTCTTGCCCCCCCCCCCCTTCATTTTTCACACAATTAAAAGAAATGAAACTATGAACCCTATGACTGAATGTAAAGAGGTCCTTTTTTCAACCATACTGTAGTAGGTTAGGAATTCAATTAGTTGCATATCATCATAAAGACCATCATAAATGTTTTCAAGAAAATTTCTGTCGGTCTTAAACAACATGAATACAAACGATTCCGCCGATCCCATAGTTTTTTTTTTTTTTTATGAATAAGCCTACAGCAACCTGTGTTCCAGACAGAAACACTCTAGCAGAGAATGGAATTAATGTTTTTGAATGATGTAATATCAGAGAAAATCGTGACAAACAGTGTTTGCATCATCACTTCTGACGCGAAAAAATCGTACGAAAGAAATACATTCTGTCGCCGTTATTTTTGTGTATGGTAGAGTTCTACTGTGCCATTATAACGACGTTATTGAGCTCAAAGTTTTCTCTTAAAGAATGTTTCGCGACAAGCGAGAGGACATATTGCCTTGAACAGAACATCCTCGTCATTCAGCGTGCATCCTCCAAGATATCAAACTCATCTTCCAATAAATGGAGGATCCCCCTCCCCCTTAAATATTTGCCAGATGCTCCAAGAAAATGAAAGAGTGTGCAAGAAAATTTGTTGTAATTCTTGCATCAACTCAACCCGTCTGATATGTATTATTATCTTACCATAGCTTGATCCTTTTTTTTTTACCTTTTTGATTGAGAAATTTGCAGACATGAGATCCCTAGTTCAAGGCTGAGTACATGCAGCTTAGAACAACCCAGGAAAGGCCGTGGTGGGGGTGGGGGGGGGGGAATGAAAAGGGGAAAATTTTCTTCGACGCTCGTCGCCAACTGATGGTGACGCTTCGCTTAGACAGTCCTGAGTGCACTCAGTCCGCCCACGCTCCCCGCCTCCCTCCCCAAATGTACATATTCTTTTCGTTTTACTTTGCACAGTTATCTTGAACACAGCCAACAGATTGACTCGAACACAGAATACAGACTGACTCGAACAGAGACAACAGACGGAGACAGACGGACAACAGACGGCACACAGACAACAGACTGAAACACAGACAGCAGACTGTCTCAAACACAAACAACATATTGACTTGAGCACAGCCAACATATTGACTCGAAGACATACTACAGACTGATTCGAACACAGAAAATAAATGCACTCAAACACAGGTAACAGATGGATTCGAACATATATGCAGAATATGCTATTCATCGAATTTTACTACCATGGTGAAATATTTTCTTTTGTTTTATATTCATAGATCCATTAACTGAAGAAGAAGAAGATCGTAAGAGAAAGAAAATGACAAACTCAAAGACGTTACCCCTCTTAGCATTCTTCTGTGTCTTGTTAGTAGTGAGACAGGCCGCTTCCGGACGTTTATGCGGAGCGGAACTTTCGCGGGCGGTATACCGAATATGCTCACACGGCAAACGCGGCTATCCACCATCGAGGTTAGATATCGAAGACATTGACTTTAATCAAGAGTTTGAAACAGGTAAGTCTGACGTCACTACTTTTGACGTCAGAGAAACTGACACTATTTTTTTTATATATCTTTGTCTAAGAGAGCTGTTCTTTAAGACATTGTTCAACCTAAACGAGGCCGGGTGTTGTCATATATGAGAAACACTTAAAAGTATTTAAGAAACATGAAAATGATTTGGTTTGTCTATATAAAGGTCACACATTGACAGCAACACAGTGAAAGCCGCGAACACGGAGAATGTCATGATCGTGTCACGGGTTGACGGCATGAAGACTGACACGAAAAAGCAATTTCTATTAAAACAATTAGTGAGACACCTTGTTTTGCTTCCACATAAATCCGTTTTCTTCATACAACCTACGTGGACTATCATTGCTCAATGCTGCATTGACTACTTACTGCTATAGATACATACATAAAAGACATCGTTTTCTACATGGACTATAAGCGCTTTAGCACAAAAATAAAGCCAGGACAATATCAATAAACTTAATAGGAGTCGAGGCGTTGCCGTTAATTGGCAATTAAGAGTTAGGCTACTAACCACATTATTGTACATATTATAACCTTTTACATGAGTTAAATTTCAGAGACCATTTTTTTTCCCAAATAGCAAAAACAAAGCAAATCATATGTGCACATGACACTTTGTACCAGGTGTCTACGTATCCATGGTAACGGCAATGACAGAAATATACGGTTCACATATATGCCAACATTGACACACTGCGCAACAATGAAGTAACACAAAACTCCTCACTTGGTGAATATTTTGGCCAAGGTTGTAATTAATCATTCGTCATTTTCTTATAATGTCATCAAAAGGAATTAAAATAGTCTCACTCACAAAGAACGGAGAATTAGGAGGCAATAACCAATGACAGCATAACTCAGTTCATGTGGGTACGGTGATAAACAGATATTGACAAATTGTGACGTCAGTGTGCAACGGCATACAATGTGGGACCCACATTGACATGTGAATGAGAGGCGTGTCCGAACGGAGCGTTCCTTAAAAATGGTTCAAAAGTGCTAAATCTCGGAAAAATGCATTTCGACGTGATTGAAATGACTCTGTAATTTAATATGAAAATAAATCAGCATTTTAGAATTCAGTGGCTGATTTCCAAGCAATGGATATGTAATTTTGAATCAAGTGGTATTGTAGCACTCTCGTCATAAATTAATGCGAAGTTTAAGTCACGTGATTACAATTGGCATAAAAAAATCTTTACGCGCTTAAACAAAGAGAAAAAACAAATTGTGTAGTGCTGTTTCCAGCGTGAGTTGCTACCATAAAGAGTATTCAGTGGTGAGCAATGTCGAGAAAGAGGGGGGGAGGGGGGTGGATGCGATGATTTTTACTCTCTTTAAACGTCACATTCCCCCCCCCCCCCCCCCGACTCACCTGCTGACGTACACACCATGTACTGTTTTGCTGGAAACTGGAGGAGGGTTTTACGATTGAAAATAGCGCATCCTTCAGGAATACCACCATCCTTTTCTACCTCTTCCCCTTTTAGCCAACCTTCATGAAAGGTCGGTTGACTCAGTATCATTCGAAATGAATGAACTCATCACGAATTTAACCTTCTCAGGTGAAAGAACCTATTTGGTTCATCATCCTTCATTGATCATTACTGGTCATAATCGCTATTTCATCATGACAATTTTGGCACATAGTGTCAGCGGCGCTGGCGATAAAGACTTCTATTAATCCATCGCCGATGGGCAAATGACAAACTTCATTTGCAAACACATGGGAAAGATAATTAGGTCGACTATTATGTTAGTAGGTTAATCCCCTTGATAATTACACTTCACCTCAATACAGGACGGTCCCCGTGGGTTAATTTTTCGTCCATATTTGCACACAAAGGGCAAAAAAAAAATAAAAAATAAAAAAAAGGTAGAGAGTATAAGTAATCCGACATCTGAATATTCGTATGATGAGACTTCATTTTTACCTGTAATAGAATGTATCAATTACTTCTCTTAATTCTGAAAATCATATTAATATTACCCTTTATTTTAAATGTGTTTCTTTTTTACATGTATCTTTCGGTCAGACGTTTACAAGGGTTATGGTTTAAGGCCTGAGATTAAGTGACGCGCGTGATTTGTGATGGTTTTTCCATCCATCCTTAAGAACATAATCACTATGTATTAAATATTTACCGTTGCTTTAAATAACGAAAAAAAGGGAATCAACCGTCGGTTGAGTTTAATCATAAACTGTAATTCATTCAAGACCAAAAGTACTTTTAAATTCAAATGAAAGTTTAAAGCCTATTTTGTAAATAAAGCAATGAATACATCATAAAACTGCAACGCAAATAAAAATAAAACAATTTCAAAGCTGATAACGTTATGATGCGTTGGAAGGGTCAGCCTACAACCTTGAACAAAATTGTTGGGACACTCCATAACTTGTGAGTGTATTCCTAAAGTTTAATTCAGAGGATAATATGAAACCCCGCGCCTCTTTCCAATGTTGCACTAAAGGAGTGAATGTATCCTGTGAGTAGTACTCCTGCAGCCAACATTGAAATAGGGAGCGGAGTGCTCCAAGGAACTTTGTCTAAGACTGTAGGTTTACATTCTGTTGAAATAAAAAGGAATATATGAAGTATTCTGCACTTCAGAAGAATGTCATACACACTTTTTGCAATGTTTGCATTTTTCTCATGTCGACGTCCCACACCTAATATTCATGAGTTTGTGCTTTATACCTCTCCCAGGTTTGCACATGGAATATTTTTTTCGTCAAAGGTTATCAATGTTTAGAGAACCTGCTGGGTTCAAATTGACACAAATAACCTTTGACCAGACAACAGTCCATGCTGAAAGCTAAGAAGGGGCAAAAAAAAAAAACATATTCATGAATATTATGTGTGGGACGTCAGAAAAAGTAAAAAAAAAATGTTTGTCTTCTGCGGCACTGTCTGACTGAATTCATCAGCTGGTCTTTGGCAGATTACTTTTTTACCACAAATCTGTTAAGGAGATATTTACACCCGACTTGGAGAATGAAAGTGCAAAAAGTTATGTACAATATATGTCACGACTTCCTGTCCTCATTTAAATGGCAACCTTTCTATAAATCATCTCACTTTCTCTTTCTCTTTCTTTTTTTTTTCATTGCAGATTTGGAAGGGTACTTAGCTCAAACTATCACAGACTACTTGAAACCAAATTCATTGTTCAACGATGACGTACGACCAGAATTATATCCTTCACTACCCAGGGGCTTTAAACGAGTGACTCGTTCCACCGGAATAGCGAGGAGATGTTGTTCTATTGGTTGCAGCTCTTCCGACATCGCCAAGTTATGCTGACCATTTTATCATAACTGAAATGTGACAAACGTTTACATAAATGCCTTGAACCGACAACCTTTAATTGTGTCGCCTTTTCGTGTAATCGTTTCGGTTCACTGATAGTCATTTGATAAACTCCGGGATTTTTTTTTTTTTTTTTGGTCTTAATTTTTAAATGTGTATGTCATGCTCTCGTGGCTGTCATTTTACATAAAAAAAAAAGAAAAGAAAAGAAAAAAAATTCGAGGACCTCATATGGGTTTCACCGTTGTCACGGTGATATGGGTTTCACCTTTATCGTTTTCCTACAGTAAGTTACGTAATGTATCACAGATGTCCGTACTGGGACTCTTTCAAGAGACGGTAGAGTTTTATCTTTTTGTGACCCAACGTGCAATGTATATGGTCTCTTCCTTTGACTTAAAGGGACCTTGTTAGGGCCCCTCGTGCATGCAAGGTGTGTCAGATATTCCCTGCCTATCATGTGATTTGTAACAGGTATTAATTGTCTGGCCTCAGACCCGTAGTCAAGGAGGCCAAATGGCGACGCACCCCAAAATTCCCCCTCTCTGTAATTTTTTGGAGATGAAAAAAAGATAAACATTTAAGTTACATGTGCAGGTGGGTTCGCCCCCTCTGTTTCTATGTTGGTCCAGCCTAGGACTTTGACCTGGCTACAGGCCTGCCTGTCCTATCATGGCATTTCAAAATATTCTTATGTTGAACATTCAGATTTTGAGGGGCGCCCCCTTCTTTTGACAGCTCCTGGACCGAAATATCACTATGATGTCGATCTAAATTTCCTTCAGTCGTAAATTTCACATCGTCTTTACTTAAATAGGTTCTCTTCAACATTCAAGTGAAAAAGAAAAATCCTAGAGATAACTGAACACATGGAAAGAAGAAAGGGATACATGTGGTTCAATTTAGGCACTTTTCCCGGTTGGGTTAACAAATTTCGCGGATGGACATTATTTAATGTTGGTGCGTGACCATAGAGGCACGCACTGACAGACCTATATATAAGAAGAACCACCGTCTAAGAGCAAATAATCCGAAATGTTTTGGAAATATCTATAAGACAATTGTCAAAAGAAAGTATTTTCCCTGTTGAAATATTGACACCAATATTGAATGTTCATAACTGGGAATAGACTGCTACCCTAGGTAAGAGGTTAAGGTTGTTCGCCCAGAATTTGGCAAAAAAAAAAATGCTGTCACTAGTAGAGTTTTCTTACAACGCAGATTTGGACGAGAAAAGTCTGTTCTGTCCCCTCTGTTTAGCGCCAGAACGGAAAAAAAGTCCTGTTAAATATTTTCTGTCATGATGCTTTCGTTCATGTCAGAAAATTAAATTGAGAAGAAGAAAGAAAAAATCAGACACGTCATGTTTTCATCCTCTGGGAATTTACCTCTTCCACTTCGACACCTTTCAGGATACTTTAAAGAAGATGTCTGGGGAAGGTATCATTTGTTCAAGAATGTATCACTTATAAGATGGCTGGATATAAACACTTGACGAGCAAAGAGTTCTCCCTGCTAGACAATGGGTCCTTAAAAAAAGTCTATATTTCCTAATAAATTCCTGTAATTATTCTCGAAGTAACATGAGGGGTTTTTTTTCATACAAGACAAATGGAGAAAATATTTCAAGGTTACAATTAATGTTTATTATGAGATGTGTGTATGTGTGTGTGTGTGTGTGTGTGAGAGAGAATCTGTTTTGTTTGGTTCATTATGAGTTTGGAGTTTGAAACAATTTTGTATTGCAATGAAAATTCAAGATGTCCGGACAATATAAAGGTTCATACAACTCCACCATAAAATGTATGACATGAAGTGTTTTAGAAAGAAATTTTAAAGAAAAAAAATACAAAGACGTGTAATTATTCAAATTAATTCGAATTCAATTATTCTTTCATTTTTTTCTTAGTGAAACTCTGAGTGTACTTGTCTCTTTTATCTGCAGTGTATTACAGCGAGCCAGAGATCATTTGCATATTCATGAATAATCATATAAAGAAATGGATTGTGCAAATCAACGGACTGCATGTCTAACTAACTTAACCTCTGACAAAACAAAATGCATGCATATCAAATAATATATCGCTATCTGGTTAAGACGTGTGAGAGCGAGGATCTACTGACTTTTTGAAAATATTGATTCAACATTAAATAATTCATTCAACAATTTCCTTGAGGGCCTGCACACAGGGACGGCACCACTAGGGGAGGCGGCAAGGAGGGGATCGCCATCTATAACTTGCCAATGAAAGGGAAAACGAAAAAAAGAGGGAAATGAGAAAATGAGAAAATTCTGGGGCCGAATAATGAAAATCCGCAAAGCCTCTTCTAGTACTATCATTAATCAGCGTTAACAATCGTAGTAGACTTAAAAGTGACACAGTAAAGGCTAACATGACAACCCCTCTCTCAACCAAAACCCACCACCGTCCTAACGTCGAGAGACAAAACTTAAAAAGGCCTTCGTCAATCCGTTTCACCAAAACTCAGTTTTTCTTGTCTGTGTACCACCAGATAGATTAGAGTTTTATAGACGTAAAAAAGTGATTGTTTGTCATAAAAATATATAAACTCATCTTATGATTTGAAAGGTGAGTGCATTCTAACAGTAAGAAATAAAAAACTGAACATTATAATAGCAAGAAAAGTAAGGAAAAGGTATTTTGTGTACAACGGAGTTTTCAGAGTAAAGACACTTTGTATTTTCTCGAAAAATCTCACGATCGACTCAGGTCTGACCCACGTCACGTGACCTATTAAAAATGCAATTATACTTCTGTTAAATACCGATCACATTATGGGGTCAAAGGTCAAGTGACATGTATCATTGAAGAGGTCTGTAGGAGCAGGGAGAGTGACATCACCCTGGTAAGAGCGTGTGGCTACTTTTATTGACATGCTCTCTCCCAGTACCGGGTCTTGGTTGGCACCAGGATGATGATTTGTTTGTTTTCTCTCTTGTCTCTTCTCCGGGGACGTGCCTCAACCGATCCATGAACACCAAACTGGCCACCGGGGATGAAAGACCCTCTCTTGAGATGAGCCACCAAGTGACAACGCAGCAATTAAATCACAAACAAACAAACAAACAAACAAACAAACAAACAAACAAACAAACGACGAGAATTAATAATAACCACACACCACCTGAAATGATATTCCAAGAAGAAGCTCCATGCAGTGGCGGCGCTACGGGGGGGGGGGGCATGAGGAGGCATTTGCCCCTCCAGATTGTTTCCTTGCCCCCCCCCCAGTTGCCCCCAAGTTGCTCTCACCCTTCCCAATCAGATCTTGTACTCATCCAAAATTTATTTAATCACAAAACTATGTATTGGCATTGGACTGAGTAAGAACAGCTTCCGGGGAATCATGATTGGTAAATGCCTAATTTACGTTACACAGGCTGCCAGTTTTCATATCATGCCCGTAGCCACTTCAACAGTAGGCCATCTTGGTCAGACCAATTTTCTCTGGAATGTTTACTGTCCAGCATAAGGGAAGGGCGGGTAGGTGGTTGTTTTCCTACATGCAGGAATGTAGTTGTTTTCCTAAATATAGGAATGGAATGGAAGTGTATGTAGCCTGTGTGTGTGTGGGCGTGTGTGTGTTCGTGCGTGTGTGTGTACTCGGTGGTACCGCGTAAATGTGAAATGGTACTCCCAAAGAAAAAAAAATCTTTGCCCCCAACATTTTCCTCTGCCCTCAGTTTGCCCCCCCCCCCCCCAAGTCTGACATTCTGGCGCCGCCACTGGCTCCATGACCATCTTGTCTGCAAAAGACTCAAGAAACCAAAATGTGAGGTCGCTGTTTCTCTGCCGACTTATTGGCAAAAGTTTCAATACACTGCAATGATTTTATTGTTAGTGTTCGTGGACCCCATCCTGTATAGGCTGCAGCTTCGATATGTGGCTCTAGATTCAGAGGAGGACACGTTACGGTCATCAACCGACCAACTGTGCAATGTGATTTGAAATGCAACGGTAGGCGTTGTGGTCTTCGGAATTTGAACTTGAAAACTGAGGATCAGGAAGTCCCATATGGGCTCATCAAGGACACTATACCATATGTTGATCGAAGGGAAGGTATGGGAAGGTATTATAATGTTGTACATAGAAGGCTCATTGCAAGCTCCAGTATCTCAACAAGAGGTCAAACTCCGAGGTTTTCACGCCAATTTATTTAACTTTTTCTTTATTTTCCATCCTGCAGATATTTCACACGATGAAATACCTAAGCTTTATTTAGAATGGGTGGCGCATAGACAGATACACGAAAGTATTTCGCAATAATTACGGGATTGGTTAATTGTGAATCACAACCATTTGCATAGGTGTTTCCATACTCAAGATTGGATCATTGACCCCTGACCCTCAACGAAAGAAGCGTGGGTTGAGCTGTCTTGAAGCACATTGTACACTGGTAATCGTGTTGTGGAATTGACGATACCTAGCTCTCTCTTTGTACACAATGTAGGCCCTAGGAAGACCGGATCTCTCTGCTTTGTCATCGTCATGTAGCCTGTTTCGTGGAATTCCAATCATTATCATTAACTTGATTTATCTAAGTTTCGTGTACCAGAAGAATAAAAAAGTAAATGGAACACGCTTATCAAATCAATTGAATCTCTCTTTGAATTTGTTGGGACGTCTCTTTCTCTCTGTAACTGGAACCTTCTGTTGTCATAACGACCAGGCAAGGCAATCAAAACCACAACTATAACCCCAAACAAACCCCTCAAACAACCCCCCCCCCCCCCACACACACACACACATCATAGTGGTATCGGCAAGGTTGTCCCCAACACAACGATAACGTCAGACGACCGTACACTATTGCCCTACGATGTGATATCATTGTGAGGATATATACCCCTCACGTGCGATCGAGAGATTGACGACGTCAATAGTCCTATCATATTCTCCTGGAAATCGCGAAAGTGTTACTTTGATGACAGAAAACGAGTAATGGCTGGTCCGCAAACGGTGTTGTCAAACATAAAGGAATATAACAAAGGGAAGTGCTGAATGACATCTTAGCCGCCCACGTTCAAAGCTGACTTTCCCTATAACCAATGTGAGGTGATAACCAGACGTTTGCCAGTGTTGAAGTCTCATTATTAGTATATTTAATAGCTTCACAGGTTTCCATAATGGTTGTCCCGAGCTGATCATCACTTACAATATGATGATGTTTAAGGTAAAACGTGTACTGTGCCTTTAGGTTATGATCTCTCCTTACCGAAGTGAAATTATCATGAGATGGAATAGCGCCAAAAACTAAACCTTGAACTTCCAAATTTGACACACGAAGGTCCAGGTGTTCAAAATACAAAAATTTTAAATAGTCCTCAGACTAAAGAAATTGTGTTTTACCGTGTGATGCAGATAACACTGCGATATACACCTAATTATAGCAGATCGATATCAGTGTCAAGATTGTGTCAAGTACTGCTCCAGGCAATACTAATATTGAGTGAAAATAATAGCTAGCTTACATAAACAATGCTCCTTGTCATGAATTTAATTATTTGAATAACCTTTGGTACTGTGGGCAGGTGGAAGCGCCTCTTTAAACAAATATAGAGACACGCTCTTACCCCCCCCCCCCCCTACCCTTAAGAAAACCCATGTATATAGCACGTTAGATATTGCACCAAATCTTACAGTAATGAACAATAACTACACCCATATCTCACACTTACTAAGTATCATTTTACAATGATATGTAACATTTTGCCAAGCAATATGGGGTCTTATTTAGTTGAGGAGACGGCTTACCAGTGATGGAAGTAAACTAGACTAAGCGGAGTGCCACCATCAGTTGGCACGTTCGATTTTGTACCATAGAATACAAAACAAAATGTTGCTTAAAACGTCGGAAAACACACTTTTCCATGTATCGTGGTTGCACCAATTACAGCTAGTCCCCTAAAGAAAAACAAAAAGAACATGGCGCTATGCCATTTCTCTACCCCACTCCTGTCGACTTGTGATGAGCCGTGCATAGAGCCAGGCAGGCCATCGATGGTATACGTAGGTACAGGAATAGGGACGAAAAAAGGTATTATCATCTTAAATAACTAAGTATATGCCACCCCCCCCCCTTTAATGAAACTTATTATATTAAAAATGGACTGCGAAGTTGTATTTTCTTCGATCTGGCAAGATTTTTTTTTCAAAACTTCCCTTGTGCACTACTTGCCAAGGGAGCGTCAAAAGTATTGTTTTTTTTTTTAAATAACCCAAGCAAGTTTCGAGGTCTTTTAATCATCTTGAGCGCAGTGGCGCGACCACGGGGTGAGGAAGTGGTTTGCAGGTGGGGTGGGAATGGGATACATGCCGTCAATCACAATTTGATCAAAAATATAATTTTCCTTAAACCGTATACATGTAAGCTGCACTTTTTTGTAGGGGTGGGGTTTAAAATAAAATTTACTACAATAAACAGAAAAATGGACTCAATAATGCCTTTTTCGGTGATCTGGAAAGTGTTTTAGGCCCAAATTTTCCTGTCGCTTCGCGTCAATTAGTGACGTTCTGCCTAGCCATGATATGCAAGCGACAGTCAATGGGTTCCAGTGTTGGTCTGTATTGGGTAACCCAGTCTGGGTCCAACTTATCAGTTACTGGGGGACTATGTGATCATTACTGGTCATAAGAATACTCGATTGCTCACAGAAGAGAGAAAAATTCAGTAACATTTGTTTTTCAAACTTTTCATTTATTTCAGTATCATAACACTAAAACTACACATGAGTTTGGAGTGCAATTGGAATTATGGTAGCCCATTTAAGGCCTATGTTAATCCTAAGACATAGCCCAACTGGATTCCAAGCCCAATTAAGTCCAATCAAAATTTTTCTCATTAATTAAAAAAGTGCAGACATAATCTCCATATTTCAAGGTTGGGAACATGCAGTTCTGGACACCCAGGAAGTGTCGTTTTCAGCGGCCACCCTGCGCGTTTGCAAGTAAAGACAGAAATTTTCTTTTACGATCCACGCCAACGGAAGGTGGCGCGCCAATTAGTCCCTCGGAACGTAACTGCTACTACAGGATCCTATAACGTCCAAAGCAATTCTGCCCACCCCCACCCCCCCCCCCAATTCTGCCACACTTTCATACGTGAATTGCAACTACTGTCCATTTACGACTCACACCTTGTGGTAAAAGTCATTCTCCGGCCATTATTTGTTGCATTTAATCATACTCTGTTTGAGTCTTGCTTGTAAAATATACACTCAAAGCAATAAAGGCAGGATTCTTGTTTTTCTTGTGCACTCTGCATTTTACGCTTGAGAAACACTTTGGAGCCAAGACAACCTATCAGGGCGTGTTTATCAAAATTCGGGTGGTGCGAATGTGTTGCCGAACCAACCACGCTCCCAAGAAACGGATGCATTAGGGTTGCATATATCGCATTTACTAAACTGAAACAATTTTAGAAGAGTGACGGAAGACTAAAAAGTCGAGCAGAGGCTCGGTTCGGGGAGGGGGCTTCATTGGGATTCGATTTGTAAGGGGGTAAAAAAGAGCACATCGAGCCAAAAACGAACCGACGCAATGGAATGTTTCATACGAAGGTGAACTTGATTTGTTGGAGTACATAAAAAATAGGACACTTCCATTACCAAACAATATAGAATCTCTGCTACGTTGTACTTTTGTGTCCACTACTGTGCTCCGCACAGTTAATGTTAGTTGGTACCGTGTTGCTCTTTAGCTGCAGTCGAGTAACACCAGAATGCACAAATGCATTGTGCGTTCGATGATCCAATTATGAGCAGTTTTTTCTGAGCCTGACATTATAGCATTACGATGGGTCCCATGAATCCTGAGATCTGTACAAGTTTCCTTCCTTGATTTCATGTCTATGAGGTCTTCACAATTTGACCCATGGTGACCTCAGTGAGATACAACTACATTCTGAATATGACATCTGCCAAAGCCTCCCTTCTTGAAATATGTTTACAAGAAATTCATAATGTGACCCTGTTGACCATAAATGACCTTCACCAAAGACAACAGAATTCTTGTATACTCATGAGATACAAATGTATATTGAATATGAGTTATGTCCAAGCTTCCCTTCTTTAGATATCATGCTGACAAAGATTTCAAAATTTGACATCTGTTCACCCCAAATGACCTTTGACCTCCACCAAAAACAATAAGGTTCTTTTACTCAATGTGGCTCAGCTCCATATCAAATATGAGATCTGTCCAAACTTCTCTTTTTCAAATATTGTTCACAAAGTTTTTACGATTTGACCTCTGTTGACCCAAGATGACCTTTGACCTCCCCCATAAACCATAGGTTCTCTCTCTCAATATGGCAAACCCAGATACCAAGTATGAAGAGCATTCATCATTCATATTTGGAGATATCGCATGCACAAGCTAGTGACACAAACACACACACACACATGACTATCACCGAAAACAAAAACAGTGAGGGAAGGGGATACACAACAGTGTTGCTTACACTGAATTTGAGTGAGGGTATGTGCAGGAAGGGAGCTTAGACAGTCCCAAAATGGCCATGCACTTCTTTTTTCCCCTGTAATGAGGGAATACAGTAAGTGCAAAATAAGACAAAATGTCTTAAGAATATTTAACACGATGAAAATTTTAAAGCAAATGATTGAGAAATATGACCGGTCATCGTCCTAGTCTTATGGCTCTGGAATCTAAACATAGCAAGAACAAAAGGACGCTGATGGGATCGAAACTAGCTTAATAGAAATAACTACTTTTTTATCTGATTGGTGGAGGACCGTAGAGGGGGGATATCATGATCGCCATTATTGGTCAGTTACTGGTTGTCCTCCAGCTGGTAAGCAGGCTGCACTGAGCATGATCATGATGCACTGACTATGCAAGACACCAATACTGAAATCAAAATTTAAGAATCCTTCATCGATCTGGTCGCTACCTTAAGCAACGAATAGGGGGGGGGGGGGTTGGGTGAAGAGGAGGGTGGGTAATACATGCCGAAATTTCTCCCACTCTCCAAACACCGCTGGTCTATGGTGTTTCGGTTTACTTTACACTCTGTGATCTCCTTAGTACACAGTAACAGTGCGTGGACTGTTTAACAGTGACATGAACGGAGGGATTACCTTACAGATCATTTTCACTTTATTAAACAGAGTGGTGTTTAGTCAAGCAAAAGGTGCAAAGAGTGTCCAAAGGGAGAATCACCTCATGAATATTAACATCCTGCTACCTGAACTCTCATTTGTGTATGTTAACTGGGACAGACATTATCACTAACATCAACAGCAACATTTTATTATCTTCTCCTATTCACCTGTATTCAGGAAGGCAGAAATGATGACAAATTACATTAGTTATTAAAGTGCACACCTACTCCACCACAGGATTTTTGTAATGTGCTAAACTCATGTCTCAAGAAGACCTTTTCTGCATGACAGAACATGACATGATATCCAGACATGCCATAATGGTTAGGGTATGTTCCTCTTGAGAAGGCATAAACATGTATGATATCATGTGAGGATTGGCTGGGATGCAAGAGACTATATATTGACATGACACATTAACTCACAGGAGAAAATAAAGTACATATGTTGTCATCACTTGTATGAGAATGATTTTCCAAAACAACTCAGCTGAATGTTATGACCAGAAAGCCAAAAAGCATCATCATTTCCATGATTCAATTAAGAGCATTTTGAAGATAAGTTGACCCCAAATGACCTTTGGCCTCCACCGAAAACAATAGGCTCCTTGCACTCAGTAAGGTATACTTACCAAATATGAGATCGTCCAAGCTTCCCTTCTTAAGATATTTTGTTTACAAGGTAGTGTCACAAACATACACACATACATACATACATACATACATACATACATACATACATACATACACACATACACACCCATGCCAGCATGAATGCCAAGGTTATGACTATCATCGAAACCTAAAAGATAACCATGATTCGATCAGACTGTTAGAGATGACGGGGAAAGACCAAATGATGCACAAAATCACAATAATGGAGCTCACAAGAAACCTTATGATAATTTGGTTGTTCAAGGTATTATATAACTGCAAAAAATGATAAAAACAGAAAAGAAACATAATATTTCAAAAGAGGTGGTTTTATATAAATTATAACACATGATAGATAACTGATTAATATTACATTCATACAGTGTGGACTGGCTAAACTAATAACCCTCTGAAAGGTAAATAACTGCACAGAAAACAGCTGTGAAAAATTAGGTCAAATAATCTCATTATTGGCCCAATAAATGTTGTGGAAGTATGATATTACGACAGGTCATTGCTTTCATAAAATAAAATCTACGAAAGTTTGATTATTTAATGAAAGCATGGAAGCAGAAGATTAATTACATTTCAAAATGATCAAAGAAAAGCAAAAGTTTGGAAGGATGGAAAAAGGAGATATAGAGAACACTTTAAGAGAATCCCTAGTTTATCATAAATGAATTAACATCACTTTATGTAACTTTCAGCTGGAAACTTTCAAAATATATAAATATAAATAATATTTCATACTGTACTAAATCATCTGATTCAATCAAAATGATAGTATTGACCTTTTTTACAAAATGATAGCAAAATGCCATAATCTAACTCATTTCACATGCACGACCACAGCCAAGTCAGATTCCTAGTGTGGTCAAAACAGATATGACGATAGGCAAATCAGCACAAGTGACATTACAGTGGCATTAAAATTTTTCACAATAGCTCTCGAAGGTGTTTTGGGCTGGCCAAAATATTTTGGTATTCTTTATGCCCATCCTATGGCAGCACTATGCTTAGAATGTCCCCTACAAGCTTCACCCCCCTCACACTGACAAATTTCTGGCTATGTCTCATGAGGGCTAATGTCTTGAGTCTTTGGAGAGATCAAAAGGGATGGATTGACAAACACGAAGGGAAAAATAACCTCGCTGAATGTGGAATGCCCGAGGTGGTTGTTCACAAACACGATCCTAACAACTGCTACTGGAATAATTTTATCTTAATTCTGAAGATCGACAAAACTAGAATTTCAAAGATGTTTCCTTTCTGTTATTTTTTTAAGTCATAATAACAAGCAGAGAGTGAAGATTACCTGCAAATGAGAAATGTTTACATTTTGTTTGATTTTTGATGTTTACATTTTTTTTAATTCTGTTTTATTTACAAATATTGCAATAGGAAACCTCACTAAGTAAACCAAAATGTGAACACTAAACAGGAAAGCTAGTTGGAAAAGATAAGGATGGAGAAATACGTCATATGTCATTTCCTTTTTTCCTCTTTTTTTTTTTTCCATTTTCCATTCCTTTTTTGCAATCATAAACTAAAAAAAGACAAACACAGACCTGGCAACTGGAGGTTAAGCATAGGACCCAGTGAATGGCATCCTGAGAGAGGGTATAATTAGTCGAGGGGGAGGGCGAAACCCACAGCACTTTGAGAAATTTTTGACTGTGTGAGGTGCTTAAGATGCAAAATGGTGCAATGTTTGGTAAATATTTGAAATGAATACATGTTGAGAAATTCTCACTTTTTGTTTACAAATTACTACATGCCTGGTGATTCATTTCTAATAACTCATTCTCAGATGACCATTTAGATTAGCATATCTCATCTCTCCCTGTCTCTCAAGGTTAAAAGAATATTCCAGGCCATCCCAAACTACATGTTACAAACAGAGAATATTAAAAAATGATGGTACAGGCGCATTTTCCGAACACATAAATGCAACACCCGCTTGAACCACAAACGCATTTTACGATGAGGAACATTCGAGGCAGCCTCATGAAAAGTTCACAATCACTGTATGATGAATCAAAAGTAGTCACACCATAGTTTTGTGGTCCCTTGTTTCTGTACCACTCTTTCAGTATTTGACAGTTCTGGTGGTTTCATAGTTTAGTTTCATATTATGATGGATGTTACAAAAGTATTTTGAATACTACCTGACCTAATTTTTTTAAAGTCCACACTCAGTGAGAGTAGGCTATTTCAAATGCTGGGATACAACCTACACATGTCCTTACTTAGATCTAAGCTGGCCTAGCTTTTTCAAACCTATGTTAGGCTAGCCCTTCCTTAGGGCTAATTTCTAATTTACACATAGTAAACAATATTAATGTGACCAGTAAATAGCCCTACCAAAACTTAGTTAAGATTTTATCACTTGGATCATTTCATCATCGAATAAATGGGATCATTAAACATCCTACTGATCATTGAGATTAAGATTCAACAAACATATAAACTAACAAATACCAGTTTACTTGTAACTCTTCATGTGTTAGTATTAATTTCATACAACCGACAGCACACCGGAATGAAGTACATTGTAGGGGTGCAAGTTACAGCCCAAGAATATTGGTGGATGTTTTCCTTTTTTGTTGTTTATTGGGGACAAAGATGAATGTTGGAACCTATTTCAAGAAAATCGGGAGGATTTTACGTACAGTACAGCCTCAAGGTCGGAGTTTGAACTTTATTCCGGGAGCCTACCGGTGAAATCAGGCGGGTTGGCAGGTCTGCAGATAACCAATTTTTTTACTGTTTTGATTATTGGTAAAAAGAGGATTACTCAGTCACATGCAGCCTTTTTCATCTTTGAAATTAAGCTTTGAGTGTGACAGAAATTAAGAGTGATACAATTGAAGGAGACAGGTGAAGGAAGGAGGACACTGATCAGATGGAGCTCAGAGTTAATACTTAATGATATTACAAAGTATAGTATGATCTGTAGAAGGTCAAAACAGTATAAAACGGCATAAGAGGGTACAGTTTATCCATCAGAGCAAGTTTGTCTTTTTAAAACACAAGTGATTTAGTGGGATGTTTGAGCTGTGCGTTATTTGTATGTTCAATACGTAACACTGAACCTCATTTCTAGGTATTCCTTGCTTCCGATGGGCGGATACTTATTAGATCCATCCAGGCATTCGATGATCTCTTCGTCGTCGGGATGTCCAAACAGTGCGATGGACTGTCTGCTCGCCGTATTTTCCTCTTCTGTGACTGGTAACAGAACTCTGTGTTTCTGTCGGAATTAAAAGAAAAGAGGATTAAATTTGAGTTAAAAAAAAATGCAAAAAAAAAATGAAATATGATTGATCTTCCTGTCAAATTGTGCATTTGAATTTTGAGGAAGAGAGACTTGCACAGCAAAAATATGCAAAGACAAATACAGACAATATGCAAAGTATATGCAAATTACCTAGACAGATCTACCACAGAAGTACTAACGGCTGTGCACATATTACATGTACTGCACATGTCGCATACTACTGATATGTGATGTTGTAAACAGAATAATACAACATTGCTGATATACAATATTGGATGCTGTTGTTGGCTACTGCCCTCTCAACCTCCTCTTTCTATCCTATTACCCTCCAAACAGTTGTTGGTATGTACCGTTTTTTATATAGGGTAACATCTGCAAGCAGTTACAGGTTTGTCTATATTTTTGAGTCTTTCTTCATGTTTGGTGATTGGCTAAAATTATCTTACAGATAGTAGGTACTGAGTGTTACTGAGGGTTATCAATTACGATAGCATGCATTTTCATCTAATTTTACGCAGACTGAGTAGGATTCCAAGCCATAGTCTGCGGACGTTGATTATGAATGCATTCAGGGCTGATACATGGGTAATACAGGTCTGATGAGCAGGCTATCCTATTCCCTGATGATGTGCTCACCCCCGCAAAAAAAAAAAATTGCCAGTAACTTTTCAAATCTTTTATTGGGTATTGAAAATGGGATAAGAACAAAGCAGATCCCATAAACATGTAACTTGCGTGTTTCCACTACTTCAGTAAACAATCACTATTTTGCAGACCTTTGTCTTGACTCTGATCCTTGGTTGTGGAGAAAGTTTTGAGTTTCACTTGTAGTAATCTTATCATCACTATGGCATACCAACACTACATTTGCAGTTCCAGCAACCAAACCTCCTACAGGTCAGACGTTTTCAAAATTTATACTTTCCGTTGACCCTCTGACATGATGGACATGAGCTGATATGGTTCATCCACTCACTGTTATATAGCTACACATTAAATTTGATGCTGAAAGGCTCATGGAGGATCCATATAACGTGCCGATCATGGATGAACACCGAAGAAATTTGCTAACTCATTTAGATAAAGTGTTCATCAGAGCGTAACTAGGAAGGTGTGACCCAAACAATCGCCAAGCAAACCTGCATTTGAAGTTTCAGGAGTCTTAAGTCCTTGATGAGTCATGTTTACAATAATTTCAGACTGTGAACTCCATTGACCTCATATGACCTTTGACCTAGATAAACTACACAGAATCACCTCCTTATTCTCCTCACAGAGCAGGACAATCAAAGCGAGACATACGATCAAGCAGCCTTTACTTTTTAAGAGAGTGTGTTTTGCAAGAGTTATAACCTTTGACTTCAGTTTGCCTTAACTGAGCCCTATACTTAGGCTACTTAAGGTGAGCAAAAATTAACTCTAGACATGATTTAACGATTACTTGAATCCAAGTTCAAGCAAAAATTGTACAGACTGAGAAGAATTTGGACCAGAGCTGTACCTGCTACAAATAAATATGGCAGCCAAATGTTCTGGCATGACATCCAGTAATTATAAGCCACACGTGATGGGGCAGAAATATTCACTTGGTCATTCGCCTTTTGAGAAGATTATTATTGAATTTTCATTACATGTTATGAATCTATCAAATAATAACCAAACCATACTGAACTGAACACTGATTCAAACAGTATAAGTTGGCAGTCCAAAGCACTTTCGGTTATTTACCAGCCAAACTGTCACAAACAAATTGCACCCAAACTGTCACACGCCAACATGTCCACAACAACCTGAAGGTTACGCTTGAACTTTGGCACCAGAATTTCTGCTGCGCCACCATAACAGGATTCCAAAGGGTGCAGGGACTTGTCAATTCGATCATTGATGTTTGTGGGGCGAACAATGGGGAAAATGAGGGTTCCACTATGGCTACTAAAGTTGATGAAGTGTAAGTAACAATGCAAGTGTCAAATTTTCAGTGAGTCAAACTTTCTCATAATAATCATATTGACCCAATAGGTAATTTCTTGGAGGAAACACATTATTTGGCAAAGAAAACAAAACCCAAAGATGAGAAATGAGTACATCACAAACGTGGAATATATACACACACACTTTTGCCGATAACCACAATGACTTTGGTGTGAGGGCAGTATCCTTTTGATGCTTTCACAAAATGGGCCTGGTGCAAGGCGTAGTTGTACTCACCGATGCAATCAGTCTGTCTGAAGTCCATCTTTGCATGAGGTCACCTATGTTTACCAGAATGCTTCCCTCAATCGGGGGTGCCTTGATCCAATCACCGTCGACATTGCAAACCTTGATACGAAAAGCTTAAAAGAATGAGTCTAGTTCAGCCAACTTTTACAACTTATGCAATGATGTGAACATACATTCTACAATCAGCTATGGCCACATGAACTCCAACTTTTAACTGGAACACTATGTTTGAGAAATATTCCATGGAGTATTTTATTAAAGCCAATTACCATTTATCCTGAAAAGATTGCGAGTAGTAACATCACTGGAGTGAAGAAATTTTACGACCAAAATGTATCCAATAATCAACAAAAAGGTCAAGTTTCACACTGGAATTATTACTTTGTAGTGGGACTGACAGATTATTAATATCATCAGGGCTAGTTATAAAAGTCAAGTAATTGTTAGTACTTTCATGGCCCACTGTTTTGGCCATAGATCTTTGACTGATAAAAGGTTTCTTTTAACTAAGACTGAACTCACATACACTGGGTAACCATCAAAAAACCCTTGCTGTCATTTCAAATTATTAAAACTAAAAACTAAAAAAACTATTAAATTAGCTCATCAGATGCCGGAGTTCACACAGCAGATGTTGACAACCACACTGAGCTCAGACTAGAGCATGCATAGAGGATGGATCAGATCACAAGGGCAAAATAATTCTACTGGTCTACATGATCCATCACTCTGGATCAGATCTTAAGATGCTGATCAAACTTCTGGGTTGCTAGGGAAAATCTCATCTGACTCTCTGATCATTGCTTCAAATAGGTAAGTCAAAGGTAAGAACAAACTTGCCAAATATGGAGATTTTGCCTCTTATCTTGCTTTGGAAGCACCTAAAGTGAATCCATCTTGAACTCTACTATTAACTTGCACATAGCATACACTGCAGCAGAGCATTTCTAAGCAAATTGCCGAACAAAATAAAATTTCATGTTCTTTCCCATGCACATGTCAAACCTTGATTGTGCAAAATTATGTCCTTTCGAGTCTGAACCTGGATTTTGGATCAAAGTAACAAACCTTTCTAGGACGCCACAAAAAAAGCCTGATTTTCCCTCCCCTTGGATAAAGACAAGTGTAAACACAGAGATGGTGGAATCAGCGCTATCTGTATTTTAAAATTTATTTTGAGGTCAGTATACAAGAAAGATCAGTGAAATATTAAGGGAACAGTTTAATCCAAGTGAGCTACAGGAAAAGATCCTCTAAAAACCCTGTAAAAAAATAAGAAATGTATACATATCAAAGAATCCTGGTTTCTGTAAACACTATGGAACGGTACACACAAAAGTAGAATTCCTTGGTTACACGTGAAATTCAAGAAACAATGAATTTACTCAGCAGTTGTCTAGGAATTTCAGTGACTAACACTTTTGGGTAATATTTTGGAAAGGAGACACTAGTGAACCATTTTGCATGCAGTGATGGTAGATGACAGGGCTAATTATGGGTAGTACTTAGCTGGCTGAGTAACATGGAAGTGCATTAGTTATGTGGAGACATAGGTAAGTTTGGAGTAAAGTTAAATTGGTGCACATGTACTGCAAACTTAAAATTGCCATACAACTAGAGAAACATTGCTCAAACTTAAGGTAAGGAGGTATAGAGGCACACCATAGTTGGTTGGAAACAGATAACGATGAGTCTAGAATAAAATGCCTGAGTTGATCCATCAATAAATTGAAGATATGTGAATTTTCTTTTGTACCGTATGTTTAACATATTAGCAAATACTGTAAAGTCTTCATACCTCCAGTCCTCCTTTTCTGTCCTGAAAGAGCAGCGTGATGCTTCCGTAGTCTGAATGTTCTCCACAACGTATCTGGTTACCTTTAATTTCCTGCATGTTGATCCGAGGGTAGTGCAAACTCCGCATCGTGCCTGTCCTGGTGAAGAATTTGTGCTTTTTGACCATGAGCAGGGGATCCTGTGGGCAGATAATAATTGATGGACAAACCCTGCATGCTTTAGTTGGAATGCCACTTAATTATTTCAAGATATTTGAACCTTTTTTTACACCGAACTAAGAATACTCCAAATTGTTGAGCATAAAAAAATCCCTCGTCATTAGGTTACCACAAGAAAGTTCCCTTTGGCTATGACTCTGTGTTCTAGTCTAACACTGCAAAAAATTACCAATCTGTTTTCAGTCCACTTTTAATTCCTATGCTAAAAACTGAACCAGGGCTTAAAACATTTTCCAGTCCACAGATTAAATATTTATTTTTATTTAACAAGAGGTATGTTAAGAGGTCTGTTACAAGAGGTAGTTAGCACCATAATGGAGCATATGATGATATAGGTAATAACAAAAAAGACAAAAGGAGACAAAAATCAGGGGCTGATTCTGAATAAAATTCCCCAGTTTAGCTTTGGAATAAGGGCTTCCATGCAAAATGATTCTGTTGTTATTAAACTTCAAGTTGAATTTTAAATGTAAATTTCTCATTTTAAGACAGGCAGTTTCCTCCAAAGCAATATGTAGGAAATAATGAATTATGAACAAAACTGGCTAAAGACAGATTGCAGTGGCACAGACACGTGTACTGAGCCCACCAATATCTGTGCATCAAATTGCTAGGTCACTGTGTCAAAATCAGCGTCACAGCGTCCCAGTGGAAGTACTGTTATTATGAATGATATAATTACTTACACGGAGCTAATTTTATGAGTACAAAAGGGGGGGTGGCTCACCTCCTAAGGAAACTTACTCCCCCTGAAACTATCCCCAACAAGAAATTCCACTTAAGTTTCCTTACTTAAGTTCTGATTGTCCCCCACCCCCCTTAAAAAAAATGGTTGACAGTTGGCTAATGACATTTCAAATCTGAGCTTGACATTGTCTTTAAGTGGCACCATTTACATCATTTAACATCTCAATAACCAAAAGTTTCTGGAGGTGCAGTTGAACCCCCCTCTCTTGAAACTGGCCCATCTAAGTTTCGCACTTCACAAGTGGCCTTCTTCAACCCCCCTGTAGAAAATCTGTGGAGAACACTGGCAACACATGCAACTGCTGTCACCATCAGTGACAGAATGTATGGAACAGCCCCCCCCCCACCCCTGAGATGTCTTAAAATGTACTCTTACTTGAACTGATGCTGATGATTTAACCATTTAGTCCTATTTAATTATGTTTATTTAAAGGCCACCACTCAAGCAGTTGCAATTATCTCTCAACCATCTCTCCTCCCAGGCCTTCCCAACCTCCCCCTCTCCACACCTTTCATAGTCTCCTCCCCCCCCCCTCCCTCCACAGTGACAAAGTTTTTATATTCTGCCACTGGCTTACCTTCAAATGCAGTTAATCGTAAAAACATGTTATGGCATGTTACAAGCATTCCAACATGGCATGCATCTGTTTAACACAATGGCCTACGTTTACACTTACATCAAGAGCGAGGCCCAGCCCCATGATTTCCAGGACCCGTAACTGCACTTCATTTGCAGCATCAAACAACTTTTTAAGAGCTTTGATCATAGCAGAGGCCTCTGGTATCTTATCTGTTTCTGCAGTGACCTGTAATTAAAAATTTAGTCGACAAAAAAAAAACAATCGAAAAAATTAATGTCTGCATGTATTAAATCTGAGGCAAAGTGACATTGTGGATGGCTATGGGCCAGCATAAAAATTGTTATTAATCTGTGGGGACTTGAACATAATTGTTTTCACACAGATATGCGGGCAGTGTAATATGTTAAAGCTTCATCACACAAAGCGACCATATCAGTGTCAAATTTCAGTGGCTGTCTCAGGTGCCCATCATCCGAGATGACCAGAATAACTGCTAGGCAACCAAAAACTATGAAATCATCATCATCACCATCATCATCATCACCATCATCATCATCATCATCATAATCATCATCATCATCACCATCATCATCATCATCATCATCATCATCATCATCATCATCATCATCATCTCATCAGCTTACATGATTTCTCTAGGTTGAACAGTCGTATGAATTACTAAGGGGCAAGGGTGAGACAGTCATACTGCAACATTAAAATCAATCTGACATAAGCAAGAACAGTCTTGCTTTTTCATCTTCTTCTGTTGGCAGATTTTGTGTTGAAGGATAAACCAAAGAGTCAGCAAGAACACCAAACCCTTGGAAAGTTGGTTGTCCAATGGATGGATGACCATGGAAAATTCCTTAAATCACACTGCACTACATTAACATTGCTGTGAGAACGAAGTTATGTGTGCTGCTGAAATCAAATAGTTAGCTCATTCAGCCAAAGTTCGGTGTTGGGTGAAATATCTCGGCATGTTATCACAATCTAATGCATCATCTATATGACAGTCGACTGTTAAGATCACTGAAGAGCACCTAGTATGGTTAAACATATGTATGTTTAAACTGCGTTGCTTAATTAACTGCATGTGGGCGACAGGTCTCTGTATTAGATATACATGGATTCATATCGGAAAACTATGGCTAAATCAAGTTATTTAATTCTACCCTCATGACTGTGTACCTTGGGTAGACATTTATAAACATATTTTTATGCTAGTTGTCATTCAAATATCAGATGTGTATATATGAGTGTGCGTTTCAATTACAGGGCAGACTTCATGGCCTGACTGACATCAAGAGTTCCAGTGGCCCTTACTAAGAGCTATCCTGCAATTTTAAGTCCATTGTACGCAGCTACCCCTTTTATTTCACCAGCTCTTCTCTCCTACATAATTTCTCTAATTGTCCATCCAACCGAAATACAGTTACCCGCATAGAGCTCCCCCTTTACGCTTTACCTGTTATCTATTCTATCATTCCCTGTACCTGTCGTCTGCAGACTGCTGTCCACCCAAATAACCCTTAGAAGAAGGGAGTTCATATAACTGAATATCATCCACACATGTAAGCTTTAGGTAATGCATAAAATTTTATGACTGTTATCCAGTCACAACGAACATAAGTACTGCACAACCTCACTTGACTGCATGGTATGTTCTACAATGTGGTACAAGGTACAAGGGTGCTTTTGGAATATCCACAATTGATATGGACATATATATATTGACACATCTGGCAGCATAATGCACGTAATAACGTTTTTTTTGTTTGTCATATATGTCTAGTAGACAGTTTTAACAGTCTTAAAATTTGTCCAACGGATATCCTAACATTGCATCCACCCCCACTTTGGTCAGTTCCACTTCAAACTGAACAGCTCATTGTCATTGGTTGTAATTTTTTGCTACTAATTACGTAGCAAAATCCAGTGTTGTACTTTAAACAAGTGTGAATATATTACTGCTTTTTGCAGGACCAGGGGAACCGTGGTGAGTGAAGGAGAATGTACGAGACACCTTGCGTGTGTGCGATATAGATGATCCGGTCCAACAGGGTCTAGCGATCCAGCCACTGTCATTACTGAAGGGGCCCTGTCTAACGACATAGCACAACTAAGGGTAGATGTGTGAGTGGCAAATTACAACATAACAAAATTAGTATTTGAATGACTGCTAGTGCTGATAGAAAGAGAAGTAGTGTACTTGAATTGAGAGTGGAGTATTTATGTGGAGAAATTATCAAGAGAACCAACATTCCTATCAAAGACAAATTTAAACTGACATTACTAAAAAGTGTCTCTTTGCTAACCTTTTTTATGCATCAATTGAACAAGGATACAGAAATACATTATTCTTTGTATACTGCACTGTATCGAGGATTTTCCAATTTTGTATGAATCTGACATATATGGACAGAGATTGCACAACATCAAGCCGAAATTCCTATGCTAAAAAGCTGTTCATTCCAACCTCACCTTTTTATTGTTTTTGATGAGGTTCAACTTGTTGCAAACCCTCATTGCTTTAGGTCAGTTTTATCACCTCATGGTGTGATGATCCATATGGTTAATTACACATCATTCTTGTGAAGTTGTTCAGGTGTGTTAATCCAAGGTCTAGCCTTTCTTGAGGTAACTAGTAAGGGGTGTCAGTTGTCATGTCAAAAGGCCAAACATGTGTAGTCAAGCACAAGAGAGGGTCTGTTGAACATTTTAACACTGTCACAACCTCATGAATATATTACGCTAATGTGCATGAATAGAATTTGGTGGTTCTCTCGCAATAACTGGCGCTTCTTTCAAAAGAAATGTACACAATTACTGTACATGAAGGCATTGCAACAGTGATTATGTTGTATGCTAGGTATGACTGTGCAACAAGTTTGCCTATATACAACGCATAAGAACTACGTTTCTTGCTCACGTGTGTCAAATACTGTGGGCACGGGGAAAATAGGTTCACACTGACAGACAATACTGTATGCTTGAGTTCGACAAATTTAGGGTTAATTGTACAGGAAAGATGTTTTGAGATTAACAATACAATGGACACATTTACACTGGATCCCTGCTGCTAGCCTAAAAGTGATTACTTTTGTGGGCTCACTATAAGATAGGCCTAAATATCAGACCTGACACCTTGACCTCAAGTGAGACACAAACACACTCACGCATACACACGTCAAGTTGAAGGTGAGTTCATGCTACATGACTATAATACTGTAGTCTAATTAAAACACTAGCATTTTCACATCAAGACAAAACACTGGAGCTCTTTGTTTGTTACCTGTTCAGCCTGACACTGTGTAAAATTGAAGGCTTCCTTCAAGTCTTTGTTGGACCTCTCAGGATTCAACCTGTCAAGGAACAATGGAAAAAAAAAATGAATGAAACAGATGAAATCACACATAGGGAGCTAGTGCTCCCTAGGGTAACATACCCTATATATAGTAGTTGGTGATTCCTGCACATTTTGTTCACCATCAGTGAAAGTCCCTATCTGGAACACTTGGGCAACTGTTTTGGTATTTTATCCTTTGAGATGGATCCTTTTGTGGATTGAATATTGAAGTAGGCGAGTTGAGGTATACAAGGTGTGAAAATGTTGCCAATTGAAGGACTTTTAGCTGGCAGAGCAGTATTATTTGAGGAGATGTGTGATTTGCCCCAGTGACCAGGTATGCTAACTTCGACTGCCTGTAGCAGAAAATCTAACCACCTAAGGTATGAAAAATTGAAAAAGCCATGAATGGCCAATGTGTCAGCTTTCTAAAGAGTGGTAGCTTATATCTGTTGAAAACTTCTACAAGGCTTCAGAGACCACATTACTTTTGCAATTTAGTGTGTAAGTCAATGGGGAAATTAATAGGGGTATGCTACCCTAGCGTCATCCAGCAAGTTACAAACCCGAACTATGTACGGAAATTGTCGGTTAGCCTGGATATCTGTTTTGTGGTCACTCCAGTAAATATTAGTCAACTGCACTGCTGGGCCGGCCATTTACATCTCAATTTAATTGTTTAATTGACCACAGGTACAAGAATTGTATTCATTCTATTTGCACAGTAAGCTTCCCTGTGGGGATTAGGCCAGAGATGATGTTGATCTTGGCTTATCCTCCATGAATTGGAGAGATCTTATCAGAGCTAGGGTCATTGAGTCCTGTTGTAATAAACTTCGGGCAACTAATTAGATCCCTATGCAAATTATCAATAACATTGCAGTCAATAGGGCCTAACTCTTAAAGCTGGAATATAAAAATTGTCAGTCAGAGTCAATTTCCATGGAATATGTCACAGCCACCACAAAATAACATTGTGATGAGCCACATATTAGCATAGATGGACATTCACATCCATTTCTAATTGGTCTGTTTTATTTCAAGTAACATTGATCAGCTGCTATGATCAGCTTTCTTGGAGTCTGAATTTTGTAGGGCCAACAAAAACGTTGAGACAATTTTCATGGACATTATTTACATGAGTGCATAGTTCTCTTGCAGGTTTTGTGACAGCAGATCTTTTCCCCTACTTTCTCTTCCCTGAAACAATGACAAAGAACAAATGTAGATGACCAGGTGATTACCAGTACAATTAACTCACTTTCCACCTATTATTCTAAGAAAAGATGCATGTCCTGATTATACCAAAGAGATTGCGTTGTATGCATCCACAGAAAAAGAAAAACACGCTAAACTTACATGTCCAAAAATTTAGTATGTCTTTGACCTGCACCATTCAGAAAATTTGGGAACATAAAATAAGTTTTGGGTGATAAATTTCTGCCATATGATTCCCAACCAACATACACAAAAAAGTGTGTAATGTAAGTGGTTGACAGGTTTCATTCAATGAACTGCGTGCTTCCATGAAAGAGCCAATGGGAAGTACTTAGTAATGAATATTCAGTTGGTCAAAACAACTGATCACTGATGCTGCTATGGGGTGATCTGTTCGTAGGTTATTCGTGAATACAATCTTACGTTTTACTTAGTACACTTCGATTCCCGGCGCTGATCAAGGACCTACGACGTATTAAGTTTTTTGATACACCAATGACATGTGTGCAGTTGCATTGTGTAGCTGATTACATAACAAGCATTAATTGTGAAATGTAATTTCTGTTTTTATGCCATTTCCATGGCTTTTCAAAGTATCCTGGTTTTTCCATGCACATGCAACAACTCTAAACAATGATACTATGTATTAGATTCCATTAAATGTCATTAGAAACCTAAAAATCAATAAAATAGTCTTTGTGTGTTGTTTTAATGAGGACAGCACAGCAGGGAAACCATTAAAACAGGATTCCTAATGATGAGTTACTATCATTTCTTCCTTCCTTCCTATACTTGATTATATTTACTGGTTCAAGGGTTTGGTGAGCATCTATTTAATACTAACAGGGGATACAATTATGACACAAAAAAGGGGGTACAAGCATAAATGGAAGTTTTTATATTCAGTGTGATGTAAGACATAAAAATATTGTATCATGCCTTTTTTCACATTTACAAACATTAAATGTGATCCATGATCACGTTTACTGTTAAAAAGTAGTTAAGAGTTGAGAAACGAGAATCGTTGGAAATGGCTTTAAACGACTAACTTCAAAGCTTTTAATTGAGCAGAAATTTTGGTTGAACTTTGATTTTAACTGAACAGAATTTTCGTCTGAGAGAGTGTTGCCTTATTGCTTAATTCATTTAAAAGTATTCATACTGTATATGTCATTCTTTAAAGGAAAATGTTGCATTACTTTTACAGCAAAAATCACATTTAGTTAAAAGCAATATTTACAGAGACATAATGATAGATCATTAAAATAAAAGACAGGAATACAGGATTGTAGACTTCTTTTCAAGAAAGAGGTTTGTAAGAGATAGAAATTATTAGTTGATGAAATAATAAATTGTTAAGGCAAACTTACCAAAAGTCAAATGATGCAACGTTTTCCAAAACTCACCTTATACACAATGCCACCAAATGTAGAGAATGGTGAGGGTGAATGTTTGAACAATGATTAAAGCTATTTTCTGGGCATGCCATATTGTTGAATTTTAAATGCAAGATATTTGCTTTAATATCAACTTAGGTGGACACTAGGCTATATGGAAACCCACTTTATCAGTCAAACACATCTCAGAATCTTATTTATGTTTAGCTGTAAAGGAAAAAGATCTTGTTTCCAATAACAGCATTCACAGAAGTCACAGTACCTGCATTCGAGACATCTTAAACTACTTAACAACAAAACAACAACCACACACTGTGCTGAAGGTTGATCTTAAGGGTGGAATATGAGTTGTACTGGCAACTGCCTGGTCACCTACATTTGTTCTTCATCAGTGTTTCAGGGAAGAGAAAGTGGAGGAAAATATCACATGTCACAAAATCTGAAAGAGAACTAAGCATTCATCTTCCAGATATTTGAAGATGAAAATTGTCTCAACATTTTTGTTGGCCCTACAAAATTCAGACCTTCCAAGAAAGCCGGGAAATGGAATTGTCTGTAAAAATGGGGCTCAAACAATGTTTTTGTGTAGACATATTCCTTGGAATTTGACTTTCACTGACAAATTTGCAACTCACATTCTAGCATTGAGAGAACCAACTCATGTTTTGTATACAATGAGGGTTTATTTTGAATATTAACTGAATCAAGATGACAACATATAGCAAACTGATTGGTGTAAATAGTACAGCAACCTGAAAATGAAGTTGACTTTCACTGACTTTACAATGTGGTAGCTATGGTAGCTGTGCCACTTAAATTGGAAAAGAACAGCTTAATTTTGCATGTTAATTGTCCCTTAGTTGGAAAATTGGCTCAATTTTACCACTAAATGATATTGATGAATCCACTGTGTTTGGTCATGTGACCTAAAATAGAAGAGTTCACAAAAGGGCAGACCAGACTGAGTTGCAGCTGACTTTACTTCTGTCAAATGTGACTTTAATGTATTCCAGCTGTTACACATATCCTCCCATTACTGGCACAGTGAAGCAGCCAACTAAACTTTAACATGTTTAATGATTTCAGATCAATCCTGATAGTCAGCTAGCTCACTTTAAATGTCGTCGATCTACTTCAACGTCAAACAGTCCAATTCCGGGCGTAAAAGTTATCTCAAAATAACCCAGATTTAAGAAGTCTAGGACTTAAGTCACTGCAATCATGGTGTATTAAAGACAGTTGGCCACGTATCCTTTTGAAAGTTGTCACTGAACTCTGACGGAAAAGCTAGTATTCTGGAGAATAAGTAACTAGGGCAACAAAAGTTAAAGAGGCTGTATGGGTTGATAACTTGATATCATTTATTTTGTGACAAGTTTAAAGAAAACCATAGCATGCCAGTACTTGTAATTAGACTCATTAAATCATGTATCTATTCCTTCCATTACTGAAAATAGTAGATAACTTAAAAATTTAGTTTTACATAAGCAAGGGTTACCTATGCAGTACGTAGTTACCTTATGGTAAAAGGAGTCTGGTCACAGATTTGCACAATAAGTGATCTTGATTGTTACCTTATCATTGTTGCTTCACTTGTATGTCATATATCTTCAGAATCTCTTCCTTAGACCGTTCACCATCAGCATATGAGTAATACTCAACAGGAGTAGTGACAAGATATCATGAATTTTGTGAACGATGAAGTCAACAAGTCCCAATGATAGTCAAGAAATTCAGGATTATCCCAGCTAGCTCTGGACAAATTTTAGTCTCAGGCTACAAGCATGGGAAGCAGTCTCTTCTGGTGGGTCCAGGAGCTCATACCAGGGCCCCTGATGGGGTCCACGGGCCAACACCCTGACAGCGGTCCAGAGAGCACTGCTCCCAGGTGTACTTTATGTCTTGTAAGCACTCGATGGAAAAAGTGCTCACAAAATCTTCAAATGTTAGCTCAAAAGGCCGCTTCTCCCATCACAATTTACCACATTTTGTGAAGTTAACCAAGGGCGGAAACTCAGGCATAGTAAGCCCATTGTGAATGCCAGGCATGAATTACTACTCTCGTGGGAGTTGCCTGGTGTCACCCACGGCAGCTACATCCCTGGGATCATGTTGCAGTTGGCAGAGACTTTTGGGCAAACAGATGTTGTTTCGTTGGTATGTAGAATGGGGGAGTGAGCTAGTCCTGATCAGACTTTTACCCAGTGGCGGGGCCAGGATGTCAGACTTGGGGGGGCAAACTGAGGGCAGAGAAAAATGTTGGGGGACAAAGATTGCGCGCGAAACCGAGCGCGAAGCGCGAGACCTTGCGGGTGGGGTCCAGGGGCCCGCTTTAGGGTCCAGGTGCAAAGCCCCGGTGGGGGTCCAGGTTTGGACCAGGGGTCCAGGGGGACCACGGGTAGTTTTGTGATTAATTCTGGATGAGTACAAGATCTGATTGGGAAGGGTGAGAGCAACTGGGGGGGTAACTGGGGGGCAAGGAAACAATCTGGAGGGGCAAATGCCCCCTCATGCCCCCCTGTAGCGCCGCCACTGCTTTTACCTTATTAAAGGTCACTCACTGGTAATGTGCATGAAAGGTGTGTGTCACGGTGAGAACAAGAACTATAGAAGCAAAGTTAAATAATATGGTCAACAATGATGCCGAGGGCCCAAAATATGAATTCACCACAAAAATGCTTGACATTGGTGACTGTAAGAGTGACCAAAAAGGAAAAGAAGGAGGGAGGGATAGGAGAGCGAAAAAAAAAAACAACTTTGTCAAAGTAGCTATGCTGTTGTTGAATACTCCCTAGGAGAAAGAGCCAATAGAAAAGCAAATTTCTTGTTTAAATTTTCATTTTTCAAGACATTTGTCAGTCAAAAGATCATGTTTTCATTTAGTCAAGGAGCAAATAAAAATGGTGAGGTTCCAAACTCATTTTCCTCATCAGTAAAACAAGCCCGACGTATCCCGGGGTGGCTCAGGGGGTTCGTCCAAACCCCCTACAAGATCACTCAGCCTATGATAGTGGGCCTATGTTAGCAACATAATATCATGAGTTTTAGTTTGGTCATAATTGTCTGGTAAAATGTTCCACTTGTGGTAAAATCGAACCCCTCTCACTGAGAAAGCTGCACACAGGCCTGGGAAAAACCTGCTCGTTAATTGACCTGTAAATTGAACTAGTGGTATGGTAACTGAGAAAATTCCAACATGCTACATCCCTGTATTAAACATGCATTCATGCACACTGGGCCTTGGACATGTATCATTAATTAGTTTCTGTCCTACTGAACAGTTGCTGTACTGTATAAGAGCAATTTTTCATAAGCAATATGAACCTGCACTAGGTTGTTATTAGTGGAAATGATGTACACAACTGATGTCACAACTCATGACTAGCTAATGGGGAGGTGATTATATACTTCACCAGTGTTACATTTCATCTTCACATGTACTGTACTTCATATACTTAAGCTTTGAGTACACAGTGATCATCATCCTATAGATCTTTCTCTCTCTCTCTCTATCAAACACACTGACCAAATTCCATCATGCTGATGTTACCTGCTGCCACTGACCTGTGACCTCAGGTGATCTACAAACTAGTTCCCGCCCTAAATCTTTAATGTTTGAACAAGATCTGTTATGAAAACAACTTTGAGAAAATTTTGCTGTCTGAAATGTGCATACCTTAAACAACAAAAGTGCTGCTTCAAATGTTTTTGCAGCTCATACCAAGGACTCATAACAAGGACTCACATGAGGAACAGACAAGAGGGACTCAAAAGACAGACTCATTGAAGATAGACTTACAAGAGGAACAGACAAGGGAGGCTCAAAGTGGGATTTTGAAGAGAGTTTCATAAGAGGGACTCAAAAGTGGGACTCACAATAGGGACTCATGTGAAGGACTCCAAAGAGGGATGCACAGAAACAGACAAGAGGTAGTCACAAGAGTGACTCATGAGAGGGACTCACATTCAGAAGAAGGACTCACAAGAGAGACTTGTGTGAGGGTTCTACAAGAGAGATTCCCAAGAGGGACTCTAAAGACAGACCCATACAAGGGACTCACAAGGCTCAAAAGAGGCACCTGTAAGAAGAACAGACACGAGGGACTTCAAAGAGGATATCGCAACAGGGACTCACAAAAGGCACTCATGAGGGAGAGTTAAGAGAGGGACTCAAAAAGGACTCACTAGAGGGATGAATCAGAATCACACGCAAGAAAAACTACATGAGAGGACTCATAAGGGAGACTCAAGAGGGGGACTGGCAATCTGAGGGCCTTATAAGAGGAACCCCAAGATGGACTCATAACAATGACTCATGAGAATGACTCATAAGAGGAACAGGTGGGAGCTGGGCCGTAAAAGAGGAACAGAGAAGAAATACTCAAAAAGAGAGACTCATAGGAAGGATTCACATGTGGGACTAATAAAAGAAACTCATAAGAGAGACACATGAAAGAGACTCATAAGAGAAACTTATAAGAACTTAAAGGACATGAAAGACAAACAGACAAGAGGTACTCCAAAGAGGGACTCTAAAGAGGGAGACTCATGAGAAACTCACAAGCAAGACTCATAAAGGGGAATCATAGAAACTCTCAGAAGATCTTATGACTCCTAATAGGGACTCACAAAAAGAACACACAGGCTCGAACTCATGAGAGAGACTCACTAGAAGGACTCATGAGGGGCACAGACATGATACCCTCAAGAGAGAGGGATCGAGAGATCGAGGGATCGAGTCACAAGAGGGACTTCATGAGATGGACTCCTAAAAGAGACTCACAAAAGTTGAGTCTCATAAGAGTGACATACAAGAAGGACTACCAAGTGAATTTTTACACTGCATTTCGGCTCCATTACTCCTGGCACAGGTACATATCATTATCAATCACTCTACACTGCAAGTGTACCTCACCCATGACATACATGAGGTTAGGTCTTTTCTGTGCATTATGGCAAACTCTACAATCTGTTTTTTGCCTTCTCTTTCACTTGTTGAGTTGTTTCAAGAACACGAGAAATCACAGCCAGCGCTGTCTAAAGGTCGTTGATAAATCGTTTAATTCGTACAGGAAGTAAAAGGAAGGAGATTGATGTGATCAAAACAACTTAAACAGATCCACAGAGACCTCCGCCTGTACAGATCATTACTGAGAAGGTGCATGCACTTTAATACCGGTTACGTACGTGCCTAACACGTACTGCTCCCCCAGGGATCAATTCAACGATATCAACAGCTCACAGAATACTCGTGCTCAGGGACGTGTATTGACAAGCACGACTACTTTGAAATCCAAACAGAACTTTTCAATTTGCAGATCCCTCTGTGTTATAAAACGGCTGTATATCTCTCCCATACGAGAAAATTTCAGAAGCCTGTTGAATGCTTATTCTACATCGGCCTACAGGGCGACGGCGTCGTGCCTACCGCCGATCGGTCTGACCGTGACAGCAAATTGTCAGCAAATTTGATTGAAAGGGGGGGGGGGGGGAGAGATAATGACATTTCAAGAAGTTGCAGCATCATTGTTACAAAGCCTTTTATTACTACAGTAACTGTTGTTGGAGAGTTCTCTTCCAAATTAACCTGGAACATCATCATCTCAGTGGAGATTATCAGGAAAAGATTTCCATAAACAGGAACAATTTTGGGCAAAAACTTTCGTAGTTGAATGAATTCATGCACACTTAAAAATATTCCCAAAGTACATGCGTTCCTTCAATTCCTTACGGAAAAGCTAATCCAGCAGCAATCCATCAGACTAATCTCACAGCCTCTGCACTCATTCTGTGTTGGTCTAGTGGTGCCAAATTCTATACCATACACAAGGGCATACAAAGTGGGAGGCCAGGAGGGGGGAGGGGAGGACTGAGCGGCCAGTCTGAAACATGAGAGACTCAAGGATGTCTCCAAGGATTCTCTGCAAGACCAGATCGAGAGGATGGAGACTGTCATTTCCTGCAATCTAAAATGCATTTTTTGTTTGTCCAAACACATCCTCTGTGTGCTTTGTGCATATATATGCTAACCAGTGGTGGTGCTCTCCTTAGAGTCAATAAATGCTTGCCCTTTGCTTCATCCCATTAGCCCCCCCCCCTCTGATTCAAAAGTCTGTTTATACCAATAATAGGACAAATCCCCCTCCCCCTACTCTACCCCTACTGGGTTGTTACCTGTCTGCCATGTTACCACTAAAATGTGTGATTCTTGAGGGTTTTAATTATCTCGGTAGTTATTTCCCAGCTATTTTTCTCTAGCAAAATAATAAACATCTGATAAATGAATCAGGAATGTGAAGAACTTATAACAAATTCAGGCATTTAGTGTCACTTTCAGGAACAGCATCTACCTGCCTCTGGTGCTTAAAAAAATTCCAAAAAGAGAAGGGGACACCTGCTCACCTTGGACCCCCCAGGTTATTGATCACAATCCATCAGGTTCTATCTTCCCTGACTGGCAAAAAATCCTTTCCTATGACCATACACAGAGCTGACAATTAATGTACAGGTCTGGCACAGTTGGAGTCAAAATATGGAGCTCCATTCTTTAACATTGTCTAATCTGAAGTCATACAAGCATACCAGGTGTGTAACTTTGATAGATTTACGTTCAAATTCGTAAAACTGTATCTTAGCACCTGGCTTGCCCTTATCCAACGCTATTATTGGCCCTCGACACCACCTGACCCAATCACAAAAGTTATGTAGCCTAAAAGCTTGTTCAATATCATGTGGGGAGTGCTGAATTGCAGAATGCCAGACTAGATTCTCCGAGTTATCTGCAAACAAGGTAATGTCGCACAAGGCTAATAATGTTGTTGCCAACTTGGATTTCAAAATGTGTACACTACATTACTACATCGGATATACACCTTTAACTTATGAAAACATTCAAATATTAAAGGTAGACCACCACAAGGCAAACAGGCTGTGTCCAACCTGGCAATGCAATACATTCCCACTTCAGATACTTTCCAGTTCCTCCAAATGGGGTTTGTGATATCTACTTATATTCTTACCTAATTTAACCTGATGATTTATGACACATACCTATCGACATTATATTGCCACTGGCAGCATTAAGTTACATGTAACTTCATGCTGACACAAGCTTTGATTTTATCCCTGCACTGACTTCAAATGACCTTGGACCTAATCTGAAACATACATAAAGAGCCTATACAGTAATATGGAAACTTATCGTTATAACGTATTACGACCTCCCATATTTTTCACAGGCATGCAAGGAGAAAAATGTCAACAGAACATCATCAACAAACTTTTACTATGACTACACAGTAGGCCTACACTGCACAGGTCTACACAGAGACGAGGAATGGGGCCGCTGGTGGCATTTGAAGCAATGACGCAATATGTAATCGGAACGGTTCGTTAAGATGCCGGGCTTTTCATCCAAGAACACTCTATGATTTTCTGATCTGTTCAAAACTTACCTAAGATGTGAAAAGATGCAGGATTTGATCTGAAATTTTTGAGTTGGTAACAACCTGACAAAATTGTAATTTGACAACTGCAGGTTTCCTTCTCATTTGTGGTTGCTTATGGCAACATGAAATAAACAAAGATCCAAACTTTCAGGAATTTTAAAGTCAGAAGAGAAAAAGTCCCTAAATTCATCTACAATGGCAGTGAGTTACAATTTGGCATGCAGGCAATCAGGAGGCTTTTAAAAAATTAAAACTGAAAAAAAAAACACAACCTAATATAACATACTAACTGAAAAGAAATCTCTAAATTCTTAAAGGTCTAATTTGGACTATACAGCTCTCCCTTCCATTTCCCTTCCATTTCCCTTCCATCCCCCTTTTGGTCCCCTTTCACACCCCTTCCATTCCTCTTCTGTCTCTCCATCTTCTGAACTCACCTCTTCCTTGAATGGATAAATCCATGCTTACACATTGCATGGGCTCTGAATTCATTGGACGTTTTAAAGAGTATTACACACTGTACCACAAACTATAAGCCATCCAAGTTAAATGCAAGATTTATCATTAAAAGTGAAATACAGTACTGTTTACAACAGCACTGTTTGCAAAAGTACAATAAAATTTTATCACATCAATGTCTGCCATCAGACAAAATATTTTTCAAGAGCAGTAACATAATACTGTATCTTTTTTTTTTTCTATTTCACAATGACTTTAAACTCTGGCAATGACATTGACATCTGAGTCCATGGTATGTCTTCAACGTATTGTCCTCAGGGGGTGTAAAAGCCATTAGGGCTCAGAAGTCACTGTCTCCTATATAGAATCCCTGCCAACATAACAATAACATAAACAGGGGCAAGATCAACACCTTTAAGGTGTTTTTGCTTTCAACAGACATCTTCTTGAAAGATTTATGGGCTTATTAGTTACAGGCAACGATGTAAAGCCATTTAAAAACATATTAGACCCGTCGACCTCACATTTTTTTTTCCTTTCTTTCTCAAGAAACACAGCAAGCACAGGATGATAGTGCAGGCAGATTTCCTTTGCAGATGTTCAAGTGCACAGATGGAAAATGCAAGGAACATGGCAACCGCCCTGCTGTCATAAGTTATTGTGCATAGCACACTTCAAGAGATCTATGTTTTGTTGTTCACACCCTACTGCTATACATTCCATACTTGTTCAACATGTAAATAAACCAGTTGAAATATACACGAAAATTGTCATCATCTCTACGCGTCGAGTCGATAGAAGGAAGCCGATAATATAACACCCGCCATGCTCGCTACCTGTCTAACATAGGGAAATCTTCTCCCTAACAATAATGGTTCGACAGATTTATCCAACCACAAAGAGGTATACTTCACAAATAGTTTTGCCAATCATTTGCAAAAAAAAAAAAAAAAAAGGAAATGAAATGAAATGAAAAAAATAAAAAATATTACTGAAAGAATCTCATCAACCATGCGACATAATAGATTTTGTGTGTCTCAATTTAACACAGGTGATTCAAAATTTACTTGTGATTTAAGATTGAAGACTGATACTGACACGTGTAATAAGTTTTCTCTGATTGCTTCATGAAGTAGCAAAGGTTTTTTGGACACAAGAGTTTCAAACTTTTTGCTCATAATTCTGTCAATCAAGGGCAATCTACAAAGACTGACTTGCTTTGAGTTAACCTCTAAAATATGTATCAAATCTGCTGCATTAGTTAATTAACCCTAATAAATTGCAACTTGCTGTTGCTTGGGAGGTTGCCTTCTATTCTTATCTCTCTGACAAGAGGTCGAAATTTGCCAGACCTGTAGATTCTACGGGAAAGGGGCCCGGTTGGACCCTATATAATTTAAGTCTAAGAGGGATGATCCTGACGGTCTTTGAAATTACTATGCCAGGGCACAGGGACCTTACTGTCGGCTCGATCTGTCTTGCAAACAGGACGACGCTATATGCCATCATATGCGTGCTGTCGTACCGTGCGCTTGTAACAAGTGTGGTGAAAATTCTGTCTGACACAGCATTGGCAACTTATTTTCAAGCACATTCAAGCAAAGAAAATTGTAAGATGAGTTCACATCCAGTTGACATTTGTGAACATTACTTTTGCAGTTTTACATTGCCTTGTCACCAGATACCCAAGTTTTCAACCCAAACTGTATGGCTTTCCACTGTTCCATAGTTGAAAAAAAAAGCCTGAACTTCAAGCAAATTAAGCAATTAATTTTTCTCTTTGTACTTTCATATCTATCAAGCTGTCATTTATCAGTGAGTGATTGACATACTAATTGGATTTGACATATTGTCACACAACAAATCCACTAACTTTCGTAGTTAAGAATATGTGAAGCGTAAAAAGTCTACGGCATAGTATAAATTTGTAGAATTCTTGAGTTTTTCAAGCATCGGTTACTGCAGCTATTGAATAACTCTGTGAGTCTAAGCTATTGATATAATATTATTTAAGCAAGTCTTTCGACGCTACTTGAGTGAACCAGTGATTCGAACCAAATTTTATGACAATGCCACTCGTGGCAAGTTTTATACTCATGCCAGACTATATATTACATAAAACTTCATACCACCATGCTGAGCGCAGCAACACATTTCAGCCTGTTAATGCGTCATATAAGTGTTGTATTTAACAAGTTACAAGCTTGTGAAATAAGCTATCTCAAGCGTTGTAAATTTATCGCAAAGTCGTGCAGCAATCAGGACGCAAGTCTGGTAAACAGCTTGTTTCCTTGAGCACGTGGCAAACTTTACAAACACATTCTCTGATTAGGGCAAGTTTAAAGGCGAGAGGTTTGGTGAGTCCTTTGACTTGAGGAAAGAGGTCAGGGGGGGCTGGGCAAAAGGCAGGTCAATGTGTGAACATTTGACTGGCATTACTAGCAAGCTCGACTTTGTGTTCCTGATGAACAGAGGTGACCCACAGGCACATCAGCAGCACAACAATCACCTTTGCACAACATAGGCAAAAAATTCACCTGTCAAGCTGTTTGTTGAACTTGAGCTATCATGTTTTTACAAATACAAGACTTTGCATGTAATTGTGCATGGTTACAGAAGGCTACTTTATGGAGAAGTCAATAATTTAAACCTTTTAGGCCTTTTAATATTGTCTCTGAATTACTTTTATAGGCCCTGCCCTACCGGCTTTCACATTGGTAAGCGATATGAGTATTTTTAAGGAAGACAATACATGCTTCCAAAATGAAACATTTAGGGCAAAATTCTCAATAATTCTTGAAATAAAAGTTTAGGTAAACAAAGGATAACAACTGTGCGACATATCATGTGAGTCTCCTCCCTCCACGTCACAAATCAGAAATTTGCTTGTAAAAAGGTCCATATTACATGAATGTTAAAGGGAATTGGGACTAGTTTCAAAACTTTTAATGAATAACTCAGACAATACTACAAAATGTGATTTTCATGTCACATTTACTTTTAACTTGTTATATTCCTCTGAATGCAAACTCGGTGTGGTCAGAACTTTAACCAAAGTTCTGCCAACCCCTTGTATAAAATTTTATCATGTCATGTTCCAAACTTGAGAGGATGCCTCTGAGAGGTTCATGCTACAGGACAAATTGTTGAAAGTACCCAGTAGATGCTTTTATTGGAAGGGGGAGGGGGGACTGAGAGGTGGAAAGGGTTGAAGTGGAGGGAAAGTGTAATGACACTATGCACTACCTAAACAGAGTGCCACCATCGGTTGGCATGTAGCATACAGAGAAAATTGTCGGATAAAAATGGAAAAAAGAAGGATAAAGAAGAAAATGGTGCTCTTCAGTCTCTCTGGCCTTGTGAATTTTAGCTAATATTTTGATTTTCTTTCTCAAAGCCCATTTGGGGTTGAAGACATTTGTCGAGGGCCGGTGCTCCTTCCTCCTGTTCTCCCCTGGCTGTGCCAAAGTTCTGTCAGTAATCTTATCAACCAAGACTTTTGTGCATTGTTTAAATTCAAACCGAATCCTTCTCATAATGCATGGAGATCGGTTACAATTACTGCCAGCATCGTCAGCCACAGATCATAAATGCCTGTAATGATATGCCTGTGGAAGTTGGCGTTACTTTCAGATTGCACGTTTTGCGTATTCATTTGGCGCTCATGCTTCTCATGCAAATGATTTATGGTGTTCCAAAGGTTTTGTACAATTAAATGTAATATTTACCGTTGTCATTCGAGGAGTATTATAGTCTCTGTTGACATCACTCACATACCAGTCTTGGTTCATATTCTGTGTTGCAGGGCCCAATAAAGTTTTGAACTTTGGCTTTAGGTTTTGCATCTTATTCCATATCTCTTAAAATTTTTCCCTGAACCCATGGACGGCACTGGCTGACTGTTTACTTACAATGCTAAGTGAGGCCATGGCCAATATTACAACATTTGTTGAACTGCATTTATTTGATTGCCAGAGTATGTCTTCACATTTTCTCAAAATCAAAGAATGTTTTCTAAAAGAAAGTAATGTCTTCTTAAATAAAGGAATGATTTCCTAAATTAAGGTTTGCATTCTTAACTTATTGGAATGTCTTGTTAAATAAAGGAATGTCTCCTTCAATAAAGGGATGTCTTCTTCTCCAATTGAGGTATTTTACGCAATTATAATAAAGTTGAACTATCACTGCAGAAAATGTCAAAATGAAACAAAACCACAGATTCAAGCTGATTGGCACTGTCCGCCCCCCTTTACTGAATTTGGCTTCCCTTTTTTTACACTGTTTGTCTTGAAGTGACATGAACTTGAAAAAAAAATAGGTCAGTCACTTTCAAAACATAAAAGGAAATGAAATGACTACAGAAGACATTTAAACACAGACTGTGTGACATACACGACATAACGACAATAAACATTATACAGTTGTAAACTTTACACATCATACTTTCCAACATGTGTGCAAAAGAGCAACCATAAATTTATTAAAACTATGATCATTTAATTTTCAAAAAAGAAAACCAGAAAGCCAAAAGGCTTTGTGATTCCTTGCTACATGGTTATATTATAACAAACATGAATTATCCACATGACACGTATAAGATCAACTGCAGTTATTTTTCTTTATACACCACAAGCCTTTAACCCAAAATGACCTTTATTTTGGGTGACCTAAAATGACCGCGACATTTGACGTCCACCAAAACTTAGCAATAGGGATCACCTACCCAGGCCATACAACCCACACATCAAGTACAGTATGAGTATGACATCAGTCAACATTATCCCTGAGCTCCAAGTAACACACAGCAATCAATGCTGCTTCTAGCCTTGCCTGTTGTTAATTGAATCAAATAATTCAACCTTACCTCATCTGAACTCAGCTTGTCTGCCATATTTACCTCAAAATTCTTCATAAACGACCAGAATGTTCTTGGGTCTCCATCGTATGGTGGAATTTCTGCCTTAGGTAATTCCAACACTAATTTGAAACTCATTTTTCCTCCTTTAACTTTTTCAATGCTTCCTCCCTCTACTCAGTATAATGCTTTTGGCATTCCAACATCCAGCTTTCTGCTTGCTCAAATGCTTCATCAGACAACAGCCCAGCCACATCAGCATGAACCTCTTCGATTGCCTCAAACTGGCCCTCTGCCTTTTGCAAATTTTCCTTTATCGACTCTGCGATAATTTCTTCTTTGTTACAAGTAGCTTTTAACAAACTCAAAGTTCTCGTAAGTTGACCCTAAGTTATGATTCCTCCTCAATATTTTTGCTTCCTCCATCCTTTCCGACATTGTGAAATATGATTGAAATCACTCCAATTTGATTGTTAAGAAACCTCGTTCTGCTACCAGCTGTTCCTCTGGATATTGATATTAACCAAATAAATGACAGAACAGATAGTTTTTTTATTTCCTTCTTTTTTTTATAAACCCATTAACATTCCAATGCATGAAGTAATGCCACCTTGTCTATCTGACCCCATGACCCCCCACACCGAGACTATCTCTCTGGACAACCTATGGAGGCTCCTCACACTAGAAGTTACTCACTAAGTTACAAATGCAGTACAGTAGCCTTGAATCGGAGCAAAAATGTTATGTTTGACCCCATAACCTCATTAATATGCAAGATTTGGACACCAAAAACAATAGGGATCATCTACTCAATATGGGCAACCTACATGCCAAAAATGAAATTACTCAGAGTTACCCTTCTTGAGATAGAGTGTTTACGAGCAACCGTCACACACACCCACACACATACACACATACCCACACACGACATCAGGACTGCATTGATTCCCCTGCCTACGGCAAGGAATCAAAAAAAGAGGTGTCAAAGTTTAGCTGCTCATATCTCACCCTTCCTGCTCCATCTCCAGGTAGCCAAAGTTAGAGTCTGCTATGATGTCACCCCGCCGGTACTTCAACTTCACATCTAGATCGAGATCGAAAAATGCTTTGGACTTCTGAAATGCATCTTTGATCTGGCAGGGACGATTGAAACAGCAAAATAATCACAGGGAAAAACAAACAGTGGAACTGAAACCTTGCACAAAGTGCAGCTCACATACAGTATTTACCATTTGATCAAGCTTGACCATGCACAGTAGTAATTATGCATCCAAGAGCTGTTTAAAATGTGCGCTAATTCTGAGCATGGTGTCACTGTGGGTCACTTTGACGACAAGGAGCATCCTTCCCATATAGCAGACATTTTGCATATGGTCACCCCTTGTCACATTTCCAAAAGGGTTATTAACTTTCAATTTCAAATTTATTTCTCACTGTTTGTGCATGTTTAAGTTAACAATGTACCAAAAGGATGGCAATCAGTACCAAAGGGTGGCAGGTACTAGCATTCAGTAATTCTGGTACATAGTCTTGGCGAATAGTCCAGATGGAAAATCTTACGAGTGTCTCTAAGGAAACAGCTCTGGCTTGTGTTTTATTACCTACCCTGTCATCATTTACTGTCAGGGGAGGTGAGGGGCAATACACAATAACATTTAACATTTTGTGACGAAATTGTAGCTCCAGACAGTATATAGTTCAGCTCAGGAAGGCTAAATATATTTAGAAGGTAGGCTAAACAACCTCATCTGAGTCATCTGTGCTGCAAAGGTCCCACTCATGTACAACAGGGCTGCATTCCAGACAAGAGTTTAATCATACCATAGTACAGTGTAAGTCTCACAGCCAAGTTATACAAACAAATACATGTCAGCTTTTATCCAGCTGTGTCTGAGCTTTCAGGTTTTGTTTTGATCATCCCAGACAAAAAAGGAGAAAAATTTGCAGTTACTGTGGGGTAACTGTTTGAAAAGAAGCTTGTAGGAATAGGCCTGTTAAAATCTCACCACATTTACTTGTGAAAATTTTAGATTAAAATTATTATGCTGGATTGGGTAAGCTGGAGGAATGATGCACAGAGTTTCACATCTTCACTGTGTCATTTATTTGTTCATAATGAGAGTTTGAATCAGGTGAATATTTTGGACTAAGCATAAAGTGCTTGATTCACTAGGCATGCCACATAGCAAATTAAGCGATTTTGACTGGAAAATGAAATTCGTAAATGTTCATATATTAGTGTACGGCTCTCTCGGGGCTCTCGCTCTTTGTGATATGAAAATGTGTATCACCTGGAGCTCACTGTCTTTCTCCTTTTTTTTTTCTGCAAGCTTAGTGGCTGAAAAACTGTCAATTCCTACCAAAGCCATGTGTTGTGCCTGTTATTATCTCATCCCTATACATGTAATGTACGGGATGAGATACTGCAGTTGCTTTGGGACGTTAAAATGTATTCTGGCTCTCTCAGTTGCCACAACAATGGTTGCCATGATAACATTATGTATTGTTGATACATGGCACATGGGGGGTCTAACCTGGTATGGTACTTAAGGTGACCTGGAACCCTCCATTATGGTAGGGATTAAAATGTGTGAAGATGTGTGTGTGCATGTGTGTGTGCAAAAGTAAATTTCAACTTCAAAAGTTTGCACCCTCAACTCCTCATGGACAACAAATGATGGGGGTCAAAGTTGGTAGAGAGGCAACCCATGGTCTGAAGTTGTGTCTTCCATCAAAATTTAAGGTCAGAGGTCAAAGGTCAAATAAGTGAAAATCTTATTTTTGCTGCATTTTTTAATCCCAAATGGCTTTTTACATGGGACCTTCACACATATGACCCGGTATACAAAATTTTAAACAAAAATCATGTTTGTATGTGTTTAGAGGTCAAAGGTCAAATTCAGGGTCAAAAGTCAAATTTGATACCAAAAAGTTTGCATCTGCAACTCCTCATAGACCGCAAAGCCAATGAGGATGAAACTTGGTAGATAGGTGAAGCATGGTCTGAAGTTGTGTCTCCCATCAATATTTAAGGTCAGAGGTCAAAGGTCACAGGTCAAATAAGTGAAAATCTGATTTTTGGTGTATTTCTTAATACAAATGGCTATATACATGGGACCTTCACACATATGACCAGTGTACAAGATTTTATATTAGAATCATGTTTGTGTTTTGAGGTCAAAGGTCAAATTCAGGGGTCAAGAGTCAAATTTGACACCGAAAAGTTTGCGCCTGCAACTCCTCATAGACTGCAAAGCCAATGAGGATGAAACTTGGACTGAAGTTGTGTCTCCCAGCAATACTTAAGGTCAGAAATTAAAGGTCACAGATCATATTTTTAATTGGCAAAATGCATTGAAAAATTGTGTTACAATTTCCTCCTACGCAGTACGTTTAACGACATTCAAACTTGGTCGTTGGGTACCTGATTATGATATGTACTGTTCACTTGATCGGTGACATCATAGGTCAACAGGGCGCATAACATAGTGGGGTAGGTTTTGCTGGTACAAAGTGCAACATAACTTATTGTATCTTTGCTCTTCATACAATATGTGACGTAGTATTTCCATCTATGCAACCATGTTTGGACTGCAGAGTGATTGTATCTAATAAATTGTCATTTTACATTCTTTTGGTACCCATACTGCAGGATGTTTTTCATAGGGATGCTGTTCATAACACTGTATTGACCTCATTGTGTAGGTTACTCTTTTGTGTGCATAATTATTCAGAGAAACAGAAGTGCAGGCAGTATCCCATCACATAAAAGATTTTAACAAGTGTCCCTTCCAAATCATGGGTTTTAATTTGTCAAAGGCGGAGGATGAGGAACTTTTTAATTTTCCAAGTTGGCTTCAATAGTCTGTCTGCAATCTTTTGTATATGTCTACATTCGTTTTAAATGATATGTGTAACTCATAGACACACAAAACTGAACATATGAACCTTAATTGTTATATTGTTGCACAAAACTCTGTAGGTCTACTGTCTACACATCATGCCACAGTGACACAGTACAGTACGTATGGAGTGTTGGCAGCGACAACACTGCGAGATGGCAGGTGTCTAACTTTTTAGTGTGATGACAAAGCGCAAATAAGCAAAGACTTTGCACTTTTTAGGGGTAGCCTAGATAATTTTCAGTTTGACTTTTTCTTCTCTCATTTTTCAAAAAGTAAAAAAGGGTACATGGTGTAAGCCTAAGCTAGAAAGTACTTTCAAACTCTTCGGGTAGGCCTTACTTACCGGCTACAATACGTACCTGCCTGACTTAGGCTATAGTCAAAATGCTTCTGGGCTCATGCAAGGGTAGGCCTAATGAATTGGATTAATTGCAACGGTAGTTCAGACCTAACTTTTAACATTGTAGCATACTTGGCATTGTATTTAAGTAACATAACATCTTCGCAAAAACTCACCACTTCCGGAGGACATCCTGTGTTCTTTAGGTAAACAAAACCTATTGTTGTAAACGCATTAAGAACTTCATCAACAAGTTTTTGCAGGAATTTATCGTCTGGCTTGTCCTTCTCCAAACTGTATGCGGAGAAATCTACAACAGGTACAGCATTCGTTCCGCGACTCATTGTGATTGTTCTCAGTTCTCACTTTTTAGCTACGAAGTCAGTGGGGTGAGCGTCCACATTAACAACTTGAACAAGCAGCAGCCAAGTCTCTTAACACCTCTTTGACGAAAGGAGTATGTTCTGAGCTGTCAAATCCACTAACAGTGGATTGGTGGTGATGACCTGATGAGGCACCTGATTATGTCAGTTAACGGTAAGTGCAGGCTGACACAAAAACATAGCGAACTTAAATACAGGTAATGTTTTCGCTGACCCCGTTTACCATGTAGCTCAGTGATCATAGGCAGTATGTGCGCATATGGATACCTGCAAACCAATTCTATGCAGTGTGGAATCAAAGACAGGGTCCTGCATTTTCGTGGTGTTGGTAAAAACGCCCTCTAAATAGAAAGTTCAAGTGTGCCACTTGAGTGAGTTATTTTTACAATACAGTGTGTCTATTCGCACGAAGAAAGTCGTGCGAATAAAACGCTTTATTGATAGGCAAATTTAGAGATAGACATGCCTATAGGTGCTGCACGAACGAGATTTTAACCAATCAGCGATCGCGATTAAGGGTTGCATCGATTAGGGTAAGATTTTTGTGAATAACAGAGATTTTCCACCTGTCTATGGCACGCGAAATGTCGAAAAACCAGGTTTTATCGGTAAAAACTCCGTTTTTCGACCGATAACCCTGGTTTTCCGACCGACATTCTTGATTTTTCAACCGATAAACCTGAAAAACCAAGTTTATCGGTCAAAAACCAGGTTTGTTTTGTCGAAAAACCAAGATTTTCGACAAACTTGTGATTTTAAATTATCTGTCTTATCAACCACTTAGTTTTTCTAATTATTGGACATTTTGCTTACATGATAGGCCTATGTACTGGACGTACTGAGCTGCATGCATGTTGTTACATAGCCCATCAATTTAGCCGCCATCTAGCTTGTCGTGGTCGCAGAAAGTAGTACCGGCAAAGCACCATGGTTATCGAAAAACCAAGTTTTTCTAAATTATCCATAAACTTGGTTTTTCGACCGATAATCTTGGTTTTTCGACCTATAAACCTGGTTTTTCGACCGATAATCTTGGATTTTCTAATCATTGGACATTCCGTATCGAAAAACCAAGTTTAGCTCTCGATATACCAGATAAATAAAAAACTTGGATTTGCGACTGAAAATCTACGTTGTTCGACCGATAAGCCAAGTTATTTTGAAAATCTAAGTTTTTCAACCGATATACCAAGATTTGGAGAAACTCTTGGTTTTTCGACTGATAAACTTGGTTTTTCGATCGAAAAACTTGGTTTTTCTAATTATTGGACATTTCGCTTGCCATACCCGTCTTTTATGCATGCGAATAGCTTACAAAGTTACAGTCATGAGCTTGGCTCCTTTTTGTTAACACAATTGTGTGGAGTGGGATTTATGGCACCCTGCCTAAACAAAAGATCATTGTCAAGGGCAAACTGAACGAGCTAGGAGTTCAGGGAATCATTTAGACCCGGCCGCTATGAAATAGAAGCCGAGTGCAAACTATGCAAGTATGTATCTCTGTTGGTATATATCAGGCCCGTATCCAGGGGATTCGGACGAACCCCCCACAAGACCTGTAGTTCCGCTCAGCCTATGAAAGCAGGCCTATGTTAGCAACATATTTAATTTGTTGGTCATAATTGTCGGGTAAAACGTTTCATTTGTGGTGAAATCGAACTCCCCCTACTGACAAAAAAAAAAAAACTGCATACGGGTCTGTATATCGCTATCATCTCACACTTAACAAGATTAGGGTACTTAATCAATTAATTTGGAATATTTTCATTTCTGCGTCTTAACTATGTTTGAGTTTCATCCATATTTGTCGTGTTTTTGTCACGTATTTACTGATTACTGTGATTGTTCTTAATTAATTCTACTGTGCGAATGAGTGATCAACAACGTTTTTGGTTCCTTGCAGCAGCAAAGGAGCCTATCCAGTCAGGTTGGTGTGTGTCTGTGCGTGTGTATGTCTGGGTGTTCATCTGTGACACTTGTTTTGGTACTCTCTAGCTCAATAGGGGACAGTGGAAGAAAGTCAAACTTGGCATGTAGGCCGCCATATTGAGAGGGTGTTCCCCATTGTTTTTGGTGGTAGTCCAAGGTCATCTGTGGACAAAACTTTGAATATATTTTTATCACGATATAAAAAATTTTTGATGAAGTTTATAAATGGTATATGGATGCATTATGATAATTTTGCCTTTCGGGTGCTCAAGATTTTGGGGTCCAAGATCCAAATGGGCCATTCTATGAAACCATGCAAAATGCCTCTTCTCCTACAGGTTGTGTGGTACGAAGTTGATATTGTGTCACATTACTACAATGGTAAACGTTCCTTCAGGTCGTTCAGGATTAGTGGTCCCATATGGGCCACATGGACCACTTTATGAAATCATGCAAAATGTTTCTTTTCTGCATATTTTGCTTTACAACTGAAAGTTCTTTTTTTTTCAAATTAGCATTGTGGTAGTGGAACCCGCCGCGTTCAAGATTTTTTGGTCTAAGGTCAAAACGGGCCATTTTATGAAGTCATACCAAATGCCTCTTCTCCTACAGGTTGTGTGGTACGAAGTTGATATTGTGTCACAATACTACAATGGTAAACGTTCCTTCAGGTTGTACAGGATTACTGGTCCCATATGGGCCATATGAACCATTTTAAGAAATGATGCAATCATGTTTCTTTTTTTGCATATTTTTTGCATATTTTTCAAAATAAGGAAGGTTTGTCAAATTAGTATTTTGGAGGGAACCCTTCGTTTTGTTCGACATTTGTGGGTCCAACTTCAGAAAGGGCCATAAGGGCCATACATTACTACATTGTGCAAAGTGACAGTTTTTCTACAGAATATATGTTACAATGCCGGCGGTTTTTCAGACTTGAACTTTGGCAGTCGTGTGGCTTTGTGTTCTTAGGGTTAAAATGGGTCATAATGGGGTTAAGATGTGTGGGTGTGAGGGGGGGGGGGGGAGACGTCACCCATCATCTAAAACCAGTCAAACATAAGAGACTAATCCACAGACACATTACATCCTAGTCAGTCAACTTTGTCAGTAGAGACACCATCCTAAGTAGTTTAAGTTTTGGTTCTCCGCGTGACGTCACGAGGCGTCATGCATAAAACGCAACGGAAAGCAACTCCTTTTAGGTGCCATGTGCAGTGAATACGTACGTTCTGCCAAATTCGTTGTGAGTCTGGCCACGCGCGGTTCGATGAAAACTTTTGAGGCGACGAACGAGTGCAACTGATACTCGATCCTGTTATGCTTGTGAAATAGAATTGCACTTCAGCTAAATAGACTACTGGAGAGAAGAATTAACGATCATAAAATGGTGGTTTAAGCTTCAATAAAATACAAATTTATCTTAACGTGTGTTTGTGACTTTTAATAAAGGACATGTTATGAAAGTCAACTTGAGTGAAATGTAGGACAAAATAAACCACTTAAGAAGAAACCGACACATAAAATAGCAGAAATTTGCAAACCTTATTTAACCAACTAAATATCCTTCAGGGATAATGATAAAGTAGCTCGAGTACACAGGAAGCTATTAAATTGATTAGGCGTACAGTTTAGTGTCCCGCCTATTTTGTATCGTCAATTATTTTACATAGGTCCAGGGGCCTCGTCATGCTCCCTTGGAATTTCAATATAAAGGCTTTGGTAGTCAGGTGCAAGTTCATCAAAGCCGTAAACTCGTGCATTCATAAGAGACTGTAATAAAGTTGGTAATAAATTTGATCAATAACCATTTTATAAGCTTTTTCATTCGACACTTTTGTTCACTTCATTCATATCATGAATCAATGCATACAAGTTTCAGATATTATCGTACGTTTGATTTCCACCCTTCCCCTTAAGTAAGCTGTGCCAGCTGTGCATGGCCAACTTAGAATGATAAGCAGACTTCTACGACGCTAAACGAAAAGATAACAGTCTGAATTTGCTAAGGTTACGAAATGATTTATGATTAGCCAACGACATATGCAAAGAAAATGTCTGCACTGTGTACATATATATAGCTGGTACATGTCGTCCGAGAAGGCTGGGTAGTCGACCTCGAACATTCTCCGATAAAAGTTCACCGATTATCATATAGCGACAGTCAGGGCCGCACCCAACCATGAACACGCGGGCGTATCTCCAGTGCCGACCATTGCCCCCCCCCCTCCCGTGTGGAAAATCCCCCACCTGGCAAGCAATGTGACTAAAAAAAATATCGATTTACAGGGAAAAACTGCGAGATAAAAAGTGAAATAATCTATTATAAATTTTGATCCAAAGTCTCAACAAAGTTTCAAACCAAAATAAGACGATGACAATGAGGTAAGCATATTTTTTACATCCGAGATGTAAGACCCTCCCCTCCATTCAAATCTTAGTTTGTTTTTTTTTAAAGGTGGGGCACTTAGTAATCCCGGAGTAGGGTTCTACTACAGGAACCCTTTCAAAGAGCTACCATAAGGACGTTGCTACAGATATTACCTGCAATGTACGAGTAGGCTATATGTTGAGAAGTGAAACACATCTCACGTTACCTTCCTCTCCAGTCAGGTGAGTCAGTGCAATTTTTTTGGACACGTGATAAACTACACATTAGCTTAGGTTAGTCAATCACAATCGTTGGTTCATAATTATGAAATTTACTAATAACCAAGGTTTCGCATATTCGGAATCTCCCCTAACATTTGGTCGCTTACGAAGCACATCATGCGGGATTGTTAGGCTTTCCACAAATAGAAATAGTCTGAAGCATTGGAAGAAGATTCCTGGCGATCTAGGGGCTATTTATATTTATGTTCTTGTACGCTCCGCACCAAGCAATGGTGGGACTCCGCTTAGTCTTCCCACAATTGCATGTAAGTGATGAGTCCAGTCAGTGAGTCTCGCCCCACGAATGCCCCACCTGTAAAACCATTTGTGGAGAAAAAAATGGGTCTGGACTTTGGTGATATGTACCAATAAAAAGTGAACAAAGAACAAAGCAAAGAGATGCATAATTCCTGAGGATTCTAGTATCATCCAAACCAATCTAATATGTGTTACCATTTTTTTTTCAGAAATTGAGAAACTGCAGACATGAGATCTGTTTTAGAGGTTGATTACATGCAGCTTAAAACGTTCGGAGGGTGCCGTTTCCGACTATGTGCGAGGCTTGTAAAGCCAAAATTTTTCTGGTAGGCTCCGCGCCGCCAATCCATGGTGACTCTCCGCTTAGTCATCCCACAATTCTAGCTAGTATGTAAATGATGACGTCATCCCTTGGGCCCACGAATGCCGTAATCCTAAAAACAGTTGCACTGACAGTCAAATTGTGTAATATACATGACGGACGGTTAGCGTAGCGATGTAGCGAAGAAAGTTAATCTTTACGACCAACCTACAGTGAAACCCTGGTAAACCCCCCCTTTTTGGCATGCAGCATAAATGATGATTACACGTTGACATCCATAAATGAATTGTATATCTATGAAATTCTTTTATCACCCCCCCCCCCCCTCCTTTCGTGGTGGAAAGGTTCATTTTCGAGCCTGTGTTTTGTAAAAAATAAAGAAAATGTTAGATGAAATTCAAAACGTCAGAGAGACCAAGAAGTGCTATTTCCTGTAATCTTGGAGACGTTTTTTTTTCCACAAAATTTCCTCTGTACTCTACGCGCCAACCGATAGTGGAGCTCCTCAAAGATAGTGCCATTACTGCTTGTCCTCCCCACCCCACACTTCTAACCTTTGCCACTCTCACACCCAGATGACAAAGTCAGGTTACACCACTAGCGCCAAGAGTGGGTGGCGCTGCTCTTAAATAATACTAATACTCTTATAAAAAGCCTAAGACCTAAAAAGCTTGTAACCCACAGTAGACAATGGCAATATCAGTGTTTATTACTTACCTTTCTTTTGACAGCAAAGGGCACTGACTGATATTGCGGGTCGAAAATGCTTTCACCCTTCTCATAAATCCTTTTTAGTTATGCCCGTGCCCCAACCCTATTATGGAAAGGAAGTTAATCCTATAGCCCTTATAGGATTCATTATATCTGAGACTAGCAAGACAAAAAAAAAAAAAAACTAGGATTTTGTTGTTACTATCTTAAACGGTCATTTGTGTCAGCGCCAGCACTAACTGAGGCGAGCCTGGCTGGTGAGGGATACTGAGGGGATTATTCACTAAATCTTAAAAAAAAATGAATCACTGCAAGGATTTGACTTTGATCCTTCCTTTTGAACAAAACCCCACGTCAGTCACCCTAAAATTTCCCAGGCCTCAAGGAAAATATAATTCCAAATCCACCTAGAATTTTAGGGTGGGGGTATAGATTCCTCAACAAGGGACAGCTTGGAAGTTCAAGATGGTAATTTATTCCCATTTGGGTAGAAAGGGCCTCACACTTAAAAAACAGTCGGGTAAATTTAATCTTATACCCATGTTTTTTACGTAAGTCTATGCCCCCTACAGTTGGGTAAAAAAGTGACCATATTTGGAAAACAAAAGTACCTTCTTTGTGTAAAACCTTACCCATCAATGGGTACTTTTTAAAAAAAAAACTTGGGTACTTGTTTTTTTTTTTTACCCAACAGTTTAGCAGAAGGCAACCATTGTTAGAGTGTCGTGATCACGATTTTGTTAATTTTTAAAATAAAAGTACAAATCATAGTTTTTTGTTTTTAAAATGTTGTTTGTAAATTGAAAACAAAAATGTTTTCTTCTTATAAATTGTTGTCAGTAAAAGTAAGTAAAACAAAAATAAAATATTTCTGTTTTGTTTTTGAGATGTTTTTCATATAAAAAAAGTGTTGAAGTGAAAAGCAAGTACTTTGTTCGTTTTTAGCATTTTGTTGTATAAATTTTGAAAATAAGACACAAACTATTTCGTTTTATCCCTATTTTTGTATTTTGAGTATATTTCCGTTTATGTTTTGTATTTTCCTCTGAATGGCCCCGCACCATTACTGTCCCTTACCCGACGGCGTAGTGTGAACGCAGCATAGAAGATGCCATATATCATCGGACTTCTTTTATGGACACACACTTTTTGCTACCGTCAAGAATAATTAGTTGACTTTACTAGGTGAATTATATTGAATTGGAACCGCTAAAATAAGGAAATAAATACCTTTGAGTCAAAGAAACGACTTATTTTCACTCATTCATTCTCAAAGTATTAGCGCGATTTTGCGTTGTAACTCCAACTCTTTGGCATACACACCCACTTACCAAGTCGCTTTAAGTCACTAATGCTATTTCACTACTTCGCTATTTCTATGGTATGACGTAAGGTATAGAAGAAAACCAGTCCTATGGAACATGCCATGATCAACTGGTAAATGTTATCGACGTTGTTTTGGTTTAAAGGAAAATTTAACTATTTATCTACAAACAGGATCAATAGCTCCGAAGAATGTAACGGTATCTGACATTTCTGTAGATATAATCAGGTTTGTCACGTTTAGAGTGGGATTTCGTTTAGCTAGATTACTAACGTAACGTAGAAGGGTTAAGCATGTTTTGTGCATGTTCCAGTTTCGCGAAACTCGTCATCACATCAGCTGTTTAGTAATAATAACTTAATACCATGGCATAACGTATCATTCAAGTTCAGTCAAAATTGTTGATCGCATTTTTCATAATGTAATCTCAAACAAACTTCCAGTGAATACAGTGACCTATCAGGTAATATACATATAATACTACTTAATAATGAACAATATCCCATGCCTGATCCGTGCTGTGCTTGCACTGGGCTATACTCTAACTATAGCTCTGGTCATTCTAGATTCCCAACTTTCTTTTGGATCTTTACAGTCTTCGTTGGAATTTGATATTTACCACTGATTATTTTTGAACACCTCATTTTTTAGAATGATTTCACCCAAATGCATAGCTCCCAAGTTCAGAGGGGCTAGATGCAGGTCCACACCTAATCTGTCTGATAGTGAATCGCCGTTCCCCGGGGGAAGGGTTTAAGGGGCGCAGGTGTCCCCCTCAAAATTTTTGTCGTGAAGTTTAGGAGTGTCTACACGCAAAATGCACTTTTTGGGCAAGTCAGTTAACACTATGTTGCCCCCTAAAAATCTCTTCTGCAGGCCAGCTGATCTTTTTCCTTTTTTCCTCTTTGTCTACTACGGAGATGTGAAATGCGGGTTTTTCAAAGAGCGTGGTGGGTCAGTGGGTTTGGGTATTCAAATGAAGGTCAAACCTGCGAAATGCTGGTCACTTGGAAGGTATGCCAAATGATCCCTTTTTTTGGGGGGGGGTTGAAAAGTTAAAGTTATGGTCACTTGCCATATCGAGTAGTGTTTTCATCAATTCCTAAAAATTGGAAAAGGGTATTTTTTTCTCATACCCGTTAGGTACCCACGTACCTCAACAAAATGGTGGCTTGATCATTAACATTGGTATTTCCACATTAACGTACATCACATTTGTTTACCTGTGAAAACACTAATTTCGAGTTTTGCTTCTTTTCATATGTTTTGTTGAAAACAACTGTGCAAACATTCTTACTCTAATCATTTTTTTGATCGTACTTTAGATGATTCTTGTTAGGAATGGCTACATCATTCATCGAAAGTGAGCTAGAAGATGTCAGGCGGAGGTGTACTATGGAGGTAGATGGTGCAGAGATTGTCTCCTGCTTCAAGGCATCAGTGCGAATCAATATAAGGTACTGATCTTCAGCTGTATACATCTCCTTAGGGTATTCTGGATGTATGAATATAATGTTGTCGACAGGAAAATCAAGACTTTGTGCAATTTCTTGCTGCTGCTGAATGGTGTTTTTGTAACCTTGAGGCCCACTGAAAGTTTTTCTTGACCTGAGAAATCTTAAAGTAATTGCGTGTGTACTGAAAAACCAAAAAGAAAAGATTATGTTTGATCTTAACTTTTTTTTTTATTTTTAAATGTACACGCGAGGTTGTACATGAACGGACTATGTCTTTCAATGAAGGAAAATGTCAGTAACTACTTCAAAAAGCAATGGGATTGGCATAAAAACAGTAAAAAACAGAAATCATATTTGAAAATTAATGGTTCTTACTATAACCACCTACATAATGAATATGCAACAGTACAGGTCTCACTAGTGTATCAAAAACATACCACTCAAGTAGTTGCTCCTTGGTAGGTATCGGGAATTGTAGTATTTGGTGAAAGGAAGCACTGTATTTACAAATAACCTACGAACTGAACACAACCATGCCCGCGGCGTCAGTGATCCTGAGTTGTTAACTGAATATTCAATACTAGTATACTTCCCATTGGCTTCCTCAAAGAAGCACACTGTTGATTTGAATGAAAACTGTCAACCACTACAATATCGTATTCTACACTTTTTGTCGTTATGTTAGAAGAATTTGAAATCATATGGCAAAATTAACCAACTGAAACCTATTTATTTTCCCAGTTTGTCTGAATGGTGTAATTAAAAGCCTTACGAAAATTTTGGAGATGAAATTTCAATGTTTTTATTTTTTGCCTACGCACGCAATCACTTTAAACAGCAATACTCTCAGTTAGGAATATGACATTGACATGGGGCTTACCATGCCTGCTGTGAAATTATTCTCTGTCCTCTAAGAACCAAATCAGCTGTCAGTGAAATATTCACTCTCACTGTAGATAGATTACTGTAGAATGAAAGGTGGCATTCTTTTACCATGTTAACCAAACAAGACTACAGGCACGTGACGGTCGCTCCACTGTAGTGTGCAAATACATTCTAAAACCTGCTACCCTAGGGTCTGTCAAAACATGCTCGGGCTTGTGCTAGTTTACAACTAAAAGTCAGAATGGCTAGTGCAAATTTCCCACTAGATTGATATGCAAAACTGCTACAACATTATCCTCTCAATCGGTGCTGCAAAAATCTGTAAAACATGAGAAGAGATTGCAGGCGAAATCAGCTTTACAACATTAAAGTAAAATATTTTCTGCTCATCCTTTAGAGATAGTTGCAATCTCCCAAAAGCAGAGCAGATAGGCTGCATGCTTAGAGATGGCACACCCTGCTGCTAACGCTTGTATGACGTAATGAACAGGTACTAGTGTAAATAAATATCATTTGGTCTAGCGGATTGTCCCCGCCAAATGCCAAAAAAGGCTAATGATAAATATATACCAACATTTCAAGCCTTGAATGTCCTTCAAAAAAGTTGTATCTTACTTTTGTAATTTTAGACGGTTATTTGTCCTTGTAGAGAATGAATCGGAAAGAGCACCCTTGTAAAACACAGATACCTTTTACATGTGGTTGAAACTATTTGCACTAGGGGCAAATTACAGAACCTCCGTTATCTCCACAAACCTAACCTTAACCCTAAACGCAGCCTTTATAGTGATCGCTGACTGGCTCAAATCTCTTTCCTGCCAATAATTCATTTTATTTGGAGGAATTTGTTTGGTCAAATAGCAACACTCTTAATGTATTCTGATTTCAGCAGAAAGATGTAAATCTTTAATGGTAAATAGCCCCAGCCTTGAGTTTGAAAGAAAACTTAACCACCTGAGCCGAGGACATTAAATCTGAAGAGCCAACCTGCTAAAATTTTGAAAGGAAAAGCCCAGTTATACAATTTTCCTGTCTCTAAATTCTTTTGTATGTATTTAAAACAATTTCAAGCCCTTTTCATTTGAAAACCTGATGCAGAAAGGTCCTTTTGCATTTGCAGTAGTCAATTGCCATTTGCCAATAAATTGGTCTCACCATCAAGTTTATTTCTGTTTTTTTTTTTCAGGAGGACCAATTACAAGCAATTAGTGGTCTGCTTGCAGTTCTCTGATCAGTATCCGGAGACTCCGATTCTTTTAGAACTGAAGAGTAAATTCTTGCCAGATAAGTTGTTGGATGGACTAACCAAGATATGTGATGGAAAATTGAAAGAACAGAGGGGAAAGGCACAGGTATGCTATCAACATTGGAGAAATATTTCAAAGGGTGGTTGAAGGCACCCCTCTGGTGGCAGTTTTTGGGGAGGGGGGGTCAGTGATAGTGACCACAACCTTTGCTTTCCTTTTGTGACTTGTGCCACTGTAGTTTTGTGGAAAAATAAAGTTGAAGGGAGCCCTCAGACAGTTTCTTTCAAGGGGCCTTCCTAAATCCATTTAAAGAACACTGTAATGCTTTTCTAGTGGCATATACATTTTCCATGTTAATCATTTCTATTTCTCTCCACAGATACTATTCATCTTGAAATTTATCAGACAGTTTTTGGACGACAATCCATTTTCCGTTTGTAGTGAAGAGTTGGCCTACATTAAGAAACACATTATAACGGATAGTGACAAGATAGTAACCAAGTCTAAGGCTGGAGTGATTGTTATCACAGTCAACCAAGACAACTACTTCATGAAATTGAAGTTCTCTGTACCAGACAACTATCCTGCTGATCCTGTAACGTAAGCAATGGTCTCCTCTGTAACCTTTCTCTTGTAATCTCTAGGGTAGCTCTCTTAAAACTATGTACCCTCCTGTGGTAACTGAAAGAGAACTTGCCATCCTCTGTAAAAACTTCTCAAAGCATGCTTGCATTTTTTGCATAGGGCCTGTGAGGAGTTGTTGACTAACGTTATGCAATATAGAAATCTGTAGAGTAGAAGTAGTAAATACAGGACCAGAGAAAGATGTGTAGGAGGATAGCAGTCATGAAGGTCATTTTCATAACCTGTTGCCTTGCCACCATGTTGATGTAGTCTAAAGTAGGGATCAGCTAGCAATGGGATCAGCCAGCGGATCAGTGGGGAAAAAGCTCATTGGTTAACCCCTAGTGTAAACGTTAACGCGTGCATTGACTTAAAAGTCGACTGTAAAGTATTCATCCTCTTGAGTTTGATGGGAGAGACGGGTATGTCAGTTTGGTATCTAGTAACTAAAAGGGAATTTGCAATTATTTAGCAAGCATTTCTCAAAACATGCCTGCATTCTTTTCATAGGTTCTTAAAGCTGTAGACTAACATGATAAAACTAATCTCTTTGGCGGAAGTTGTAAATATATGGCCTGAAAAGGAATTACAGAAAGATGACACAGTAATGTACATAACTTTGATAAGAAGTTTCCATGTCATGATGATGTAATCTAACTGTTAACAAGTATCTTGCATGAAGTCAATTATCATATTTGTAAGTGTGATGTGATAGACAGCTTTGAACTACCCAAAATGTCATCTAAATGATCAAAGAGTGTGTTCAAGAAGTCCCAAATCATGAGCATGTTGTAACATTATGAATAATTGAGATAAATAGTAAATTGACGATTCCGTGAAGCAAACTTTGCGAGTTTTGGTGCTGATGTTGTACAGAACAATGTGTACCTTTGTGGTCATTTTGTTTTCAGGTTAGAAAACCAAGTCCACAATTATCCAGAGTTGTTTCAGAAGATGGTCATTGCCCAAGCCCAGGAGTTAACACGGAGATGTGTGGAGCCACCACTGAAGAAAAAGCCAAAGTGAGTTTTGATATTTTGACGCGCATCCTCTAGACCGTTGGTTCTCAAATGATGTGGTCATGACCCAGATGCTGGTTGCCAGATGCTTTCTGTTGGGTCGCGAGCAACTGTGTGGGACGCATGGGTTATAAATGTTTCAAGATTAGAACCGTGGTCTCAGTAGCGAATTCTCCCTTTGGACATTATTTAAACCATATATTGTCAAAGCTTATATAGAATGCCTGTCCGCGATGAATTACGGAGGCTGAGTGACACCATTGGACAGGTTCGATTCCCTGGACACATATCCTTTGATGACGTATGTACAGGGGTGGTTCCTCTTTACTAGTGACAAGATGGCAGACTGGGCTGTCAAACCTCCCCATTTCACATCCTTGTTGTATTGTGTCGACATCTATCTCTTGTGGCAGCCTATTCGACTTTTATAGATCTTTATTTTTATATTTGTGTGACTCAATGGCAAATTTGTGGGTCATGAGGTGACAGTGGGTCAGTCAAGTGACAGTCAAAGATGGACCTCGACAGAAAATTTGGGAGAATCATGGCACTGGACAGAATTTCTTAGAGATCAGTTGTGGAAGCAAGAAATACAAGCTAATATATCCCGTTCGAAAATTATGGAAAAATTTATCTCGTTGCTGATAGATCAAAGCGGTAGCATGACCGGCTGATACGTAACGATCTGTTTGGAGTATGATTGAAAGATTTCTAATATTCCATTTTCGGTTCTCAGTCAGACTGTCTTGTTGCTGCAAAGTATCCGAAAATAAATGATATATGGATTTTGCATGATTGAGGCTTTCCTTATTTTTTTTCCTTTTCCTTCTTTTATGAAAGTATTGAGTTTACATTCTCTAATTTCAATTTAAATATATTTTGAATTTATTGAACAAGTTTGAAAATGTTCATAGCTGCTGTCCATATACAGATAGAGGAACGAAGGAAGGCTGTCATCTCCTTTGTTTTGAAAGACAAGTTTCCTTTCAAGGTGGTGGTAAATTCAAAAGGTTGTGGCTATTTGTCTGAAGAAATTCATAGGAATAAAAACAAATTATTGGTACATAGGAGATCTTATCCAATCAGCAATGATTATTAGGGTTATGTTTAGGGTTAAGAGTCAGGTTTGTGCAAGTAACGGAGGTAAGGTCGTCTGTAATTTGCCCCTTGTTCATGAAAGTAGTATAAACCAGTGAAAAATGGTGCTATCTTGAAATACTCTGACTTCATTTTTTTTCTTTACAAGGTGCTTATAGAGTGGTAGGGACATAGTGAAGGTGTGGTAAAATGTGTGTGTGTGTGGGGGGGGGGGGGGGGGAGTTGCACATGCTAGACCAAACCATATGTATCAGCCAGTGTGTATTATTTCTTTACTTTTGTAATGTGCCATCAAGGTGTATGTGTCAGTTACTTCTGAAACTGACAATAAATTTCATAAATTAAATACTAAAACAAGAAATGATATTTGAAAAAATGATATTTGAAACAACTGATGAAAGCTCACTCTTTTTTTCTGATTTTTCTCAGGGATCCTCCATTTGAGCCATCACCTTCACTTCAAAAAGTTGCAAATTTTTTAATCAGAGACGGTTTAAGAAAGCTCCCAACAGATCCATGTCAGGTTTGCAAAGAAAGAGCATTTCCGAAGGACCCTAAGGTAACGTTTATATTACAACGTTGCAGAATGTACTGTACATTTCAAATTGAATGATTTTTTTTGTGAGAGAAACATTTAACTTGTAGAATGCTCACTATTGGGGAGGAACATAGGAGACATTTAGGAAACCATAATCATCTTAAGAACTAGTTTTAAGCCTTGGAGCAGAAGTATCGTATAGTTTGTACATTATCCAAATTTGAAGCTGAGTCCCTAAGGATCTTAATTGGTCTGGTGACAAGATACTGGAAAATATGACTTCCATTAGCCTATGAGATCGTTGTGAAGTCACAATAGATGTTTTGCTTTGCGCTTTAATATTACACCATGTATGTAATGTGCCCTGTGACAAAGAAGTGTTCTTAGTTTGGCATACATGCTGAATTTTGTCTCACATAAAATTTATGTAAGTAAAACCTTGGATCGGGGTAGAGATTTCAGAACATGGTTTCCTGACATGGTTGGTTTCCTGACATGGTTGGTCAGATGCTCGACGCAAACACTTGTATCTCTTGATGGGATATCAGGAACAATTAAAATTCAGCAAAAGGAAAGGAAAAAAGGATTCAAAAGCATCACAAATCAAATGGTATAATTTTCAAAATAGTTAAGAACATTACTTTGAAATGTATTTGAAGTCTTCTGCAAGAAGTGGTTCTTTTCTTTCCTTTTCCTGTTTACAGAATGTTGTCAATAACCCTGAACACGGCAGACACGTTGAGTGGGTTTACTGTGGTCATATATTCCACAATGGTTGCTTAGATGAATACATGAAGTTACCACCATTTACAGGTTAGTTTGGTTTATATGTAAATTTTGGTGTATAGAAAAAAAAATGAAAATGAAAAACTTTACTATTTACTCTTTAAATTAAATAATTGAATTTAATATACGCAATATTATATGATTACATATATGTACAAAAAGTACTTTTGCATAATTAATGCTGTAGGAGAAGGAGAAAACATAATCATAAACTTATATAAAGTTTTCCCATCATGCAAGAAGGTTACAGCTAAATGAGGTACACATAGCAGAAAAGAAAATGAACTTACACAGCCTGGATCAAAATTAATACACGAGGGATGGCAAGACAACAGATCAGATTTGGTTGGACAGAAGCTTTTCCTAAAACAAAATTTTTAAATTGGTTGAAATTTAATACTGACATGTGTACTCAAATCCAGGTACTGTCACAGTTGTGATAAATACACACACCTCTTGCGGTCAACGCTTCAGAAATCTCTGATTTTGCTCCGATTGAAACAGGTGAAAATGAACGGGACGTAAAGCTAAACACCAGTTACAATCAGCACCTGCTTGCGTCAGTTCCTGTACATTTCCCGTCCCCCCGACAGTTCCCCTCTGACAATTCCCCTAAACCTTTTACCAAACCTAACCGTTATCCTGAAGGAATTGTCAGGGGGGAGTTGTTCGAGTGAGAATTTCCGGGGGGAGGTTGTCTGAGTCGTAAATTGTCTGGTGGAAGTTGTCCGGTCATGCTTGTAGTCACCGTCACCCTCACTCACATATCACAAATTACTGTTCACTCTGTGTATAGTCACAGCAGTGTCACTGACTTGGTTTTTTTTCTAAAATAATGAAACACAACAATACAGATTTTTTTTTTAAAAACTTAAAAGTGTTTGCTTCTCACGCATTGTCTTGCTTCCATAGTAAATCTGAATTTGACAAATTTTGGATATGAGGTTGGACTAGTTTTGGATTGTGTGTTGTCTTGTTTCACAAAGAGGATGTAGGCCTATGTATAGTAGTTACAGTGCTCAATTTTTCATCAGTAGATGTCCTTTACTAACCAACCACAGTGGGGTCTACCTGATATTCCAGGGATTCATTGTTCACAGGGTTTGATGTTCTCCATTTTTTTACTATTTCAATGTTTACCTTTGGGTGCTAGGTCTGTTGTTTCTGGGTTTGATGTTCCCAGAAATGTTGCTGTAATCCCCAGGCTTCACTGTTCCCAAGGTTCGATGTTCCCAAGGTTCGATGTTCCCAAGGCTCGATGTTCCCAAGGTTTGATCTTCAAAGGGTTAGACGTTCCCAAACTCTAGGAACATAGAACCTCTGGAACATCGAAGCCCAGAAACATCGAACCCTGGGTACATTGAACCTCGCGAACATTGACATAGCCCCACTTCAGCAGGTACTTGTGGTAAAGGTCTCCAAATCGTGATAGGCTATGCTGGTACCTAGTCATGATTTCATACAATATGTGGAGCCAAGATGGTGTTAACGTCACTCAGTCTGAAAGAAAACGTGTAAGAATACGTTCTGTAAAGACCAAAAATATTGTAAGGGATATCGTTATTGTGAGCCATAATGTGTACACCGAGGGGCCTAGCAAGGCCCGACCTGCCTCTTATTCCTCTACTCGGGTTAAGTCACTCTCCAGACACAGTCACATTTATCATAGTTCCCAGATGTGTGACTAATGCAATTACTGGGATGAGCACAGGTGTGGCAGTCACGTGTATACATACTACCACAGGAAGACTGGGTATGTTATTCGATTTGCATGTCACGTATGCATCCTCTAGAAGCAAAGAGTTGTGTGGAAAGATCAGCAAAGGTAAAAATGTTAAGATCTTTAAACTTTATCTTTGAAACTGGAAACCCATGTAGACATGTAACAAAATCTCAACAAACATCATTTTAGGGGTTTATATCCAGACAGTAACAGCACAAGGGTATCTTCTGTGAGGTCGGTGTCTTTAAAGAACTGCAGATTTAACAAAACATCAGCAAATGTCACAAAAGGCTGGCAAATGTCACAAAATGCTGGCAAATGTCACAAAATCCAGCATTTGTCACAAAGCACCAGCAGATATCACAATATATCATCAAATTTCAGAAAACATCTGCAGATATCGCAAAACAGAGGTAGATGTCACAACACAACAAGAAATGTCTCAAAGTATCAGAAAATTTTAGAAAACACAAATAGATGCCACAAACATTAGCAGCTGTCACAAAACACCAGCAGCTGTCAAAAAATAACAACAGATGTCACAGAACAGCAGATGCTAGAAAACAGCAACAGATTTCACGAAACACCAGCTGATGTCACAAAACATTAGCAGATGTCAGCAGATATCACAAAATACCAGCAAATGTCACAAAACATCAACAGATGTCCTAAAACAACAGCAGATGTGACAAAACATCAACAGAGATTAGAAAAACAAAAATAGATGTCACAAACATTAACAGATGCCACAAAACACCATCAGATGTCACAACATAGCAACAGATGTCACAAAACAGTAGATGCTAGAAAACATCAATAGATTTCATAAAACACCAGCTGATGTCATAAAACATTAGCTGATATTAAAAGATATCACAGAATACCAGCAAATGGCACAAAACATCAGCAAAGATTAGAAAAACATAAGTAGATGTCATCAGCAGATGTCACAAAACACCATCAGATGTCACAACATAACAACAGATGTCACAAAACAGCAGGTGCTAGAAAACATCAGTCGATGGCACAAAACACCAGCAGATATCACAATACAACTGTCTTATAATATTTTTGACAACTTTGATCATTTGTGACAGAGCAACACTGCAACTGCCACTGAAATGAGAGTCATTTATGAAAACAAAATGGTGAACATGCATGTCAGCACATTTTTTATTCAGAAGTTACCAAAATAAATTGTAAATCCTTTGGAATCATTTGAGAAGCAATAAGTGTACATTCTAGAAATAACTCAGCTGCTAGATATTTTGGTCATACTATCAGATCATTAAAACCTGTAGATGGTTTCACATTTACTTTTTGCAGGTGGGAAAAAATGTCCAGGTTGTAAAAAGAGGATATACCATGACAAGTGGAACATCAGTCCTGAACTAGCAGAAGCCAGGTGGGCACATCATCAGGCTCGCGAAAGGGAAATCGACGAAGTTACGGACTTTCTGAAATGACAAAGGTGGAGATGTAGGACATTTTACAGAACTGTGGTGTCGCTGAATATTCGCAAGTAGTGTGACCTCAAAGAAGATTGGTGATTCCATACGAGATAGCCATTTCAGAGACACATTTCATAGCTGGCAGTGACAAGTGGGCTGCTGTGCATTTTAAATAGTGAATAACTTGATACTTTGTTCAGTTATATTTAGTTATACCTCAGATGTCTAATGCCAAGGCAGCAGTGGAATCTTGGGATTACTTGGAGCCACAATATAAATAGTTGTGAAGAAGGGTTTTCTGAAAGGATTGATTTCCACCCAGGAGAGATGAAGTAAACAAGAGTGTTGAGTTACTTCTATCAATTTAAGCAGTTGACAAGTAAACTCATTCTGTTATGGGTTACAGCTCATCCAAGCTACGTAACAGAAGCTGACTGCCAGAGTCAGTTATGCTATGCAGCGTATCAAACTTGGAACGTCAGACAGCTATACAAATCATACCTCAGTCTTCGGACATTGCCAAGAGAAGGCTGCATGCCTGAGTCTGCCGTGCTCATACCATTTCAGACTTGAAGATTCAGACATGCCAGAGGTACTTGAAGGGAAACAAGATGGTGCCTGATGTGTACAGAACTGAAAATTTTGAAATTGGTGGATTTTCAGAGCAGAGAAGAAATATGATTAAAATCAAAACAGTGTTTTTATGGACAGAATATTAGTTTCACTTGATGCCACTGGATGGATATGTTGGTCATGTTTAGAGACTTGTTTTGAAGGTAATGGAAGAATGACGATGAAGAAAGTTGGAGTAAGGTGGTGATAGGTGAAGAAAGCAGATGTAGGTGAAGTGAGGATGGGGACAGGTGAAGTTAGAAGGGGATGGGTGAAGAGAGAAGGGGATGGGTGAAGTGAGGAGAGAATACTAGGTGAAGTGAGAAGGGGCTATGTGAAGTGAGAAGATAGGTGAGGGCATTGAAGGATGAACATTTTTTTAGCTATTTCTGTGAACTGTGTATCCCCTCAGTCATCAACAAAAAGTGCTTTACCACGCATTTGGGGGAATGATTGTAATTGATAGCAATACAAACCCCTACATTTTTAATTATTAATTGTAATTAATGCTGTCACCTTGGGATGGTGAAGGGAGTGCATTTGATCATCATTGGTTTCTTCTAAACATTAATTTATTGTTATAGGGTAATTGCCTGCTTCTTTGTCTTGGCGTCTCTGTATTTTCACAATTGAGGTAATGGCTAATGTCTCCCTGTGTATCCACATGTGGTTCAGTTGAAATTCATCAAGGAGTTCTTTCTTTTATATTTTTCAGGCTGAGTTTTAGTTTAAGAATGGTAGCAATGTTTCAAACATTAGTAAACTCTAATGATGAAAGTGTTGGAAGAACTTTGAAGAAATTTTTTAGTTGAATTTTACTTACAATGTTTGATACATCACAGAAAGTGTGCACTTGCACTACCACTCAACTTCTGGCAGCAACTGTCATTGCAAAACCATTGTAATTAATCGTGATTGCCTGGAGATAACGTTGCCATGGTGCGTCTGGTAACTATGGTGATAATCTCCATTATCAGCAATGTCCAAAATTGGCCAGTTTGAAAGCCTGCTGTTTAAGTGCTCTTCATTTCAACTGGCTGTGTATGTTCATTTGTTGCGAGGAAATATGATTATTAGGAGTTTAGAGCCACTGACTCATAATCAAGAAATTGTCACCAAGTTTAAGTGATTTACTTGTCTTCATAAATTCAGCATCAAAGGTATGGCATTAGGAGATAAAACATATTGACATAATTTGTACATTTGTATAGATCTTATGTAAATAAAGATTATTAGTGGTTCGGTGACTTAGACAATTAAAATTGATTCCTTGACTTACCTGTCTTCACAAAACATTGGAACTCTCAGTATACAATGCCTACAGTGCTCTGGGGAGCTATGCTAAATTTCATTTTATTCTTTTATTCACCTATCCATCTTGTGCTAAGGTTGGGAGGTAGCAGGTGTTGCTCATCATTAATTTATATTTAGAGTTTGCCAAGTTTTGAAATGAAAGCTAAGGTGACCTCAACTTTTAGTCTCTACAAGATCTCTCAAGGAACAATTGATCTCACATGTGTATTAATGTGTAGTGTAGTAATCAGTGAAAATCACCAATGCTTGAAGCTGCACACTCCCCCTTCCATACTTTGTTGACGTAGACTTGCATCTTATTGTTTTGGGTATCGTTGCACGGTGAAAATGCCAAATCTCACGACGAAAATCACTTTGACGGAATGCCAGATAAGCCTTGACTTCGACCAAGATCACTGCTTTTCAGTGACAGATGTAGGAAAACATTCTCCATGGGAGATACTACATTGAGGCTTTTTCTCACATTTGTCAGTTTCTTCTAGCTTTCAATATTAACCATCCAATCTGGTAGCCTTAGCGACTTTTCTTAGGGGGTTGAGGAAGATATATATTGTTACTTTACAAAACACTTTTTTCCTTTATAAACTATAAGGTGTTTAACTCCAGGTTTGAAGTGTAATCTCCTCATTGTCAGCGCTCCAGGGTTTTCAATATTTGTGGTTGGCGAGTCTTATTGATGTCAAGATGATGTTTGCACCTTCTACTTGCTTTTACACCTAGTCTCTTTGAACAAGCATTAAATAGCTGCAATGTTATAATATGCTGTCTGGGTGTCCTGCCATTTAACTTGCCTTACAACATGCTCTGCAGAAGATGTTTACTTAGTCTTTGTTTTGGCAACAGGCAAGACAAGATGATGAGATGAAAGTATCCTTTTCATCGGAGAGTGGTTTCTGCTAGTCAAAAGATGCTGCTCGAGAGACTGTTGATCGACCCGGCGGATATTGAATAGGATTGGAGTGTTGGCATGTTTTGATCTCAGACAACTTGATTTACAAGTCAGTGAAATATTTTCTTCAGGTTTGAATCTGGGAGACCAATAAAACTGGACTAAACAATACCATCTGGACTGTTAAGATTATACTCAAATTGCCTTTACTGAGATTAAATTTTTCATACTTTTTAAGATTCATGCTTATTATAAACTATGCAGGTTGCATATTTTCTCTGACAGTATTAAGAATGAAGTGTAAATGATTGACCCTGGATGAACTTTATGCTACTTACCCGTATTTGCATACTTTAAAGAGTCACATTGAGTTGTGTGTGAAATGAACTTAATTTTCCTAAACATGTCAAGTTTACTTTACCTAATGGTGACAAATGGTCAAACTAAGAAGATCCCCATGTGTCACATATAAAGTAACATTAATGAGTAACTAATGGTTCACTTTGGTTCATGAAAATTCGTGACCAGACGCATTTTACATTAGTACTTAGATCTGGGAGGTGAAATTTTGAAGGAGTCAGAACATTTGATTGTTCCTGTTTGATTCCTCTGTGTGGTAAGAGTCACAATTCATGAGGGATGAGTGAGACTTAAGACGATAACTTTTGCTTGGTACATCTAATTTCTAATCGGTATCCAAGTAACTTTTATTCACACTTGCTGATATCCTGTGAAAAGCATCATGTAAAACAATGTTTTGATGGCAAGGTTGTTGCCAATAGTCAAGAAAAGAAGGCTGACAGATCAAAACGACTGGTCATCTGTTACGAATCAAGATAGACTGACCTATAGGAATAAGTTAAGTGCTTTTGCCATCTGCAAATGTATTAATATTTATACTTTATATTATACATAATACTTAACTATTGTATGTATGGACATAAGACTTCAATTTAATGTAGATTTTTTTTTATCACTTTCTGCAAACTTTTGCAAGCTGTACCCATGTTAAGCAAGTTACACATCCTGAAACTGGACTTACTATGATGAGGTTCAAGAGAAGCAGTTAGGATGTATCTCCTGAATCACACCTCGCTGCTAATAGATGCACTCACCTGATGTCAGTCATAGTAAAAACATTAAAACAAAAGGACAATTTTCATAATTACTGGGTGTGAAACTTGACTACTTATGCTAATTAAAAGTGTGTTTGTACCCCTTCAAAATCTTCCCAAACTTTATATCGATATCAACTCAATGAGATCCTTTAGTATAATTTGACTGTTTGTCGCAAAGAATTATCTCAATGTGTGTGAGATGACTGCAAGGGGGGGGGGGAGGGAGGGGGTGGCTAAGAGGAGCATTACCTTGGCAGCTGCTGCCAATACAGATGCTGTAATTAGTTTCAATTTCATGAATTTTTCATAGAAAGTATCAAATAAATGTAAAGACAATCCACACTCATGTTTTGTTTTCTTTATTAATATTACAATCAGGGCACCCTGAGGTTTCGGAAAGTGGGCTGGCAAGATAAAATGGGTGACAACCTACCCCACACTCATGCTGCTGCATGAGTTTGGGGCGGGTGAACAACAGTCACCAAATAAAGTATGTTGGGGAATGGTTACACTTTGTGTTATGTGTGGTAAATATGTGCATACATTACACAGCACTGAAAGAGAACAGATATTGTTCTACTGTTTTTGTGGGAGAAATTGCCTTTAATGTTTTGGCTGGGAAGTACATGGTAGTAGAGACGTGAAAATTTTTTGGGTCTTCTGTTTTTTTTTTATCAAGAACATATGCAATTTTGCTAGAGAATTCATAAATTTTGGGTCTTTTTGTCTGGGACATCACCCCACAGCCACCAAAATCTGTAGCTTAAACAGAGTGGCCTATCATTAAAAAAAATACTCCCTGAAAAGTGGCACCGCCTCTGACTGCAACTCTGTGTATCCTTTTCAACCAGTGAGGCCTACCTCTGCTGAGCCAGCATGTTTGTTTGCCAACATCCTTACCAGTTGGTAAGTGTCTGCGGTTGAATTCATTACTCGTAACTTTGGTGAACCCGGTGAGGAGTGAAAGATGAATCAATGTGGTTTTCTCTGGTTGCATAAATTAATCGTGTCCTGCTGTGAAAGTACATTTTTAGGGAGCAAAATGTTATCTGCATTTGTATCTTTTAATGTATTTTCATTAGTTATTAGCATTTGAGTCCTGGCTGATGCACAGATAAAGTATGAATGATTAAAACATCAAAACATTTTTTTTACATATTAGTATGACTTGAATGGCTTAATTTTTACCCATCTCTTTGACAAGAATATACTTTAAGAAATTAAAGCAAGGTTTGACTACGAGGTAAGGTAGTATTAACCAAGTGCTTTTGCTTAAAGGGAGATACTGCATTTGAAAAATGAACCAACATGGCATACAAAAACATAATCATTCTTATACCATTCAGTCTCTCCAGTAAGCATCCATACTAGCTTCATCTCCTCAAAACATTATCATCAAGATAAGTTATGAAGATGCTCATCTGACCTCTTGCAAGTTTGGGTAAACAAATTACAGCAGTAACTGAATTCCTAGTTGTGAAGAAAGTATTCCTTGAAAAGAAGCCTACAATCCTGCCAATATTTTTTGATAATTCACCAATCTGTGTCCATAAATATTGGTTTTAAAAAATAAAAAAAATTCCACCATACTGAAGAAATCCCACCTTACTGAAGAAATCTGAGTTGATGTATGGTGCATACAGAAAGTGATGTTCAGTGACAGCCTTGTTTTTTGATCGGGTTGAGGGAACACCACATATTTGTGTGTATTATCATTCTGTTTACAGTACTGGACTATGCATTGTAAATGTCTTTAATTACAGTGCTTACTTAATTTTTTTTGTGGCAATTTTGGCAAAAGATCCTTGCCATGATAAAAGTTTTAGGCTAACTAGTCTTACATTATCCTGCAAATGCTATGTTATGGTGGATAAGCTGGTTGCTGAGCTTTCTCTTCTTTTTTGAATCTGTAGCATCCACATATTTGTCAAGAGAATTGACACAAAATAATTTAAGGGTTTGTAACACAAAACAAAAAGCTTGCACCAGTTCATATTTTGATTTGCAATGGTAGTTTCACATCCTTGTCCCCATGGAAACACCAAATGGTCTAGATTCATAAAGAAATTGTGATATTCATATTGTCACATTTTTGCATTTCTCCTGCATAATGATCACGTATTCATACTTAATAAGAATCCTTATCTCCTATTGGCCCATTACAGTCAGGTGACGGTGGTTCATCCCTGGATAACTGCATGTGCTACTGTGCGTGACCATTTACTTATTACTATTAATCACATTTTGTTAGTTCCTCATACATTCAGAATGCTTGAAATGGTTGTAACATTGTCACTTGCTGGGAAATCTATAAATACACTCATCTTACATAATTTGGTCCCTGGTAAAAAAAAAAAAAAAAAAAAAGTTTTAACAAATCCTTAGTACGGTGTTCGTATTGTACTTCAAAAAATGAAATCTCCCTCCCTGGAGGAATGAAAGTACAGTGGCTTTTGACAATACCGTATACAAAAAGCAGCTCAAGGGAGTGACATGTCTTTTCTAAGTTTGGAAAGGACACCTTGAACATAACTATTCAGCACAGATTTATGTCAGAGTTGGTTACTGTGAAACCAGACAAAAAAAAAAAAAAAAGAGGACAAAGCATTTATGATCAACATGTATATTTTCACCATGTTCAAAACACAAACTATAGTGTTAAAGGTTCTTCTGTGTAAAGACCATGAAATAAAATATAAAATTCAAGGTGAGGTTGAATCTGTTTCAAAGGGTCATTAAACATGAATACCATAATCAAGACATTTAAACTCTTAATCTAATCTTGCAAAATTATACAAAAGAAGAAACAAGAAGAGAAAACAAAAATTGATGATGTGAAAGATGCAGATAATGGACACTAAAAGAAAAGTTTACTAGAGTACGTGTGGGCCAACTTAGAGATACAACAGAGAATATTGTGTCCTATTTAAGGTTTCAACATAACCTGAACCTATGTCTCTATAGGACATGGTGTAGCTAAAACCTGAAGGTAATATTCCAACCTATCATCAAAGCAAGCATGCAAACTGCAACTACTGAGTCGTTGAGAAACCTTAACAAAATGCCTACAATAAACTTAAGTCAGAATAACAGACTTCATAATGTTGTCAAATACATGGTAACATTATGATAATTAAGCTAACAAGTTTTGCAGTAAGGTGTTTACAATTCTGTGACCAGGTTTATGAAAAGCCATTGATATACCAGGCTTCACATCACAATGTTGACTTTATATGCTGACATTAGGTCTACATCATGTAAGCTAATAAGATATATTTTTCATTATGTTTTTATATCTGTGACCTCCCTTTAAATTCACTGAGACAATTAGCTCTGCTAGTTTGTTTGACCTGGTATAACACATTCTGCATTATTGTGTAACACATCCTGTGACATGGTATAATGTATCCTATAACATGATGCAACATATCTCACAATATGGTGCAAAATATTGTACAACATGGTGTAACATATCCTGTAACATGGTGTAACGAATCATGCAAAATGGTATAACATATGACATGGTGCACTAAATGTATCATATCTATATGGTGCAGCACATCCTATAACATGATGAACTATACCATGTGAAATGGTGTAACGTGTTATGTAATATGGTGTCACATATACTGTTGTGCAACGTATGTTACATGGCATAGCCTATATCATGGTGTACCATGTCCTGTGACGTATCCTACGACATGGTTTAACACATCCGCTAGCATGGTGCAACCTATTCTAAGACATGGTGTAATATATGTAACAGATCGTATAACATGGTGTAACATAACATGTAAAAGGTGTAACAACTCCTGCAGGTTCCGCTGCTACATACCAATTCACTTGATCAAACTTCATGAAACCCCTGACAGGCTAATCATTCTAACGAGGAGGTTAAACTCCCCCAGGAATACATGTTTAACTAAAACCTGCAGACAGCAAGAAGTAACAAATCTCAATAAATTTTGAAAGCCCCCATTTTTAAATATTAATACATTTTTATTTTTTTTCTTTTCAGTAGATTTTTAAAGAGCAATTCCACACAACTGATCATGAAACAACTTACATATTTTACATATTAGCAAATACCAATAAAACCTTGTCCATCAGAAAAAGGTAGGTACATTTGTACTGGTTTGGGAGTTGCGATCAAACACAGTGTAAGTATCAGACAACATGAATGGTTTGCACACATTCAACTGGCAGTCGCAAGAGCATGTTTACTTGGGAACGATTACAATGGGAGGGAAGTAAAATCAAGATAATAGCACCTTTAATTCACAAGTCACCGTAACAAAACATTTCTAAAACACCAAAACTGAGCAAGTCCAGTCTGGATAATACACAAACAGAGTAAATTTCATACAAACACAAGATTCCAACTTGAAAAAATTGTTGAGAGCTGCATTCATGTAAATGGGTAATATTAATTTGTGCCAAACAGTCCTATTCAGAACACCTCTCATTTATTTTCTCTGAAGCCTTTCTGCACGGTGTACGAGACTTGACCCAACATTGTTAAATATAGTGGTTAATGTGCTCCTAGACCTTAATGTAACCAAATCGGTTTTTACATTCCAACCTGATGAAAGTGAGTTCTGGGCATGTCTGCCGGAGGGCACAGTTTCCCCGATTGGGGAGCGAAGAAAAGTATTCTCAACTAAACAGACTTGACTTAAAAGCCGTTATAGCATTTGTAATAGTAGGGAGTTCAGTAAGCTGTGTCTACCTGCGAAACAGTAACGATTTTGTGAAAAAAAACCAGTACTCTTTGACAATTTACAGAGAAAAATAATCTATGCATGTTAGCAACACTCCCATCAAAATCCTGTTTGATGATTGCAAGACATCTGCAATCCAAGTTGTTGCATTTTGTTTTAATGAAACTAGATTGAAGCTAAGTGGTGTGATGTCATAGGTATCCCTTGACCAAACATGCCAACCCTCAGTCTTCAATTTTTCAGAAATGTGTCCACTTTTTGTCCAGAACAGGAGGTTAGGATTTTGATAATCTAAACCTTGTGACAGCATCAGGTTAATGCATACATCAAGATGTTGAATAGAGACATTAATAAAAAACAGAAACTTTGATAAAACTAACGAAACTGACAACAATGTATATATCAATGTGAACTGATGTCAAAATAACTTGTTTGCTACAAGTCTCACATTACCAGGGTTCAGGAGGTACTACCTTCACCTCGCTACATATCAGCAATTTTCATCTACACAGCATCGTCATCTATATGTTCAACCTTGTTACCATGGGGACATGAGTCTAACTGTGGCAGAACTGTTGGTTGTTACCATGGTGATGCTATCAGTCTACCTGTGACACAACTGTGACAGTGTCGCACTATTTATTGTACTCACTATAATTAAATTGTAGTGAAAGTGCGCACTTGCATTCTGATGGTACAGTAAATTCACTTTCACACTTTTAGAACTGGTAAATTTTTTATTCCACAAGAGGAGGGTAATGAGTAAGGGAGCCTTTGAACACCAACTGGACATTTATATATGGTGGACATCATTTCAGTAATCACCACTGCATAGACTACATCAGAAAAAAAAAAATTAATGGGTTTATGGCCACTAAATTCTGCCATTTTGAACAAAAAAAGTGTCACGTTCCTGACGATCACACAGCACAAAACCAAAAAAAAAAAAAAATAGGCAAGGTGAATTAATATACCACAACAAATATATGAATTATACACCTACAAAAATAATTATTAAATGTTACCTAAGCTCAGCAGTTTCCAAGGTGAGATACTGTCTATTACGACAGGGACGGATGGCACTTAAATAAAACATGGCTAGCCAGCCACTGACTTAAAACAGTGACATGGATATCAAAATACCGATATCATACTATGGATATCATTCATTCTAAATATAATGAAGAATGGGGTACAAAAAAAGAGAAATATCTTAGTATTTTGTACTATGTCAAGGTGAGAGATTTTCTTCATGAATATATATTTCAAAATTAAACTTTTTCTTAAAAGAGGGTATGATAAACTTTTGATGCTTGAAAAAAAAAAAAAAAAAAAAAAAAAACCACACACACCAGGTACAGCAGGTCGGTTGAAAAGAAAGCCTTCTACGAATACCAGAGTTTACAGTGATAAGTTATCGTACCTGCTGGACTCTTTTGTTTTCTGCTGAATAACATTCAAACTAAAGAAGGTTTAGGTAATGTAAAATTATAACACTTGGATTAAGTCAAACAATGCATATTTCCAACTCATCAGTATTTTAAGTAATAGAAACCGCAATGGTTTGAATCCATATCAAACTTTTTGTTCTTATATAGTTTTGGAGTTTTAATGGATCACAAAAAAGTGGTTATGTCAAGATTGTTACCTGTTGAGGTTCAATCTAGGTAGTTGTCAGAATTATGTTAGAATGAACTATTGACTTCTGAAGCATAAAATAGCAAGGTTTTCCTAATACCTGATAGCAACATCATTGGGGACATGTAACCAAGTTATTACGATGCCAATACATTGCAAACAGCCTGAAACAAGGGTTCTGAGCTGTGACAGCAGTAATTCCTATGTAAGGTGTGCATTTCATATCAAGTGTGAGGACAATAAGTTACTGCGTTAGCATTACTGAATGTGTTTAATACTGGAACAAAGAAAAAAAATTGGAATTTCACTAAGTTTACAAAGGTATGGGAGTTAAGTTGCCATTTTCAAATTTAGTAGAATTACCAAGTTTAGTTACCAAAGTTTACGCTAGTTTGAGGCTTAAATTTACCACTGTTTTGGAAGAAGCTGATAATGGCACTGAGAAATAGCTACACTGAATTCAGCCAAGCCTCACATGATATCATACATGTTTACGTCTTCTCGAGAGGTACCTACCCCACCATTATGGTATATCTGGATATCACATCATCTTCTATCATGTAGAAAAGGTCTTCTTGAGACATGATTTTAGCACAGTATGGAAATTCTGTGAGGACTGGTGCTGAATTCATCACTTGTATGAATAAAGATGCTTCAATTCATGAATATTAATAAAATATCCAAGGTAAAAATAGTAATACATCCCTACTTGTGCATCTCTTGGTGTAGGCTTTAACTAATTCAGTGCTAATGCTAATAAACGCATCTTTGTCAACACATACGAACCACTTGCACACACACACTTAACAGCTTTTTATCTCTGTGAATTTTAATATTTCTCTTAATATCTTATTAACTGGATCAATCATGTATGGATATTCACAGTAAAAGCTCCCAAAGACAGAACTTCAACTTTCTCCAAAGACCCAAATGATTAAGAGAAAATTATAAAATTCTCTCTTACCACCATTTCCAGTTACTCTGGTGATAGCAGAGTTTATCCTCTACCAGAACGTACCAACGAAGCATCTCTGACGTGAAACAGTGATTGCTTAATGCATCACATACGTACACAAAGAACGTTAGTCCTTAATTACCTAAAATCCCAATGTTGCTGGCACTTCCGTAACCCCTTTTATTATATCCACTTCATTTGCTAAGATCAAGTTAAGTACTCCTCAAATTTGTCTTATGTATGAACTAATGCAACCATTTTGATCTCATGTCGGATGATCCAATTCCGCAATGAATATTTGATAAGAAAAGTTGAAAAGCAGAGACAAATACTTGATACACAATGCTGACGAAAAACAAAGTGATGTGAAGATGAAACAAAGGGGTTTGAGTGACACATGAAGACTAGTACATTCAGTAGGAATTGGCAATGCGTGGAAAATTTGTAATATATGTAATATTTTGTGATATATACAATTGATAAAAGCCAATTTAAGGTAAGATGCTACCAAAAGAGAAAAGTTTACCTCATTAGCAGAACCTGTTTCTCTCTGAGTAGCGTGAAAATAGTCACACCATTGGAAAAAAACAGGGCAAAAATGAAAAAATAATTTTGTCAAGTATTGTATTAGTTCATTGGAATGTAGCAAACCCACTTTATGTGTAATTTAAAAGACATTGCGCAGCAGGGTAAATATTAACAAAGCTTACTGAAAGGAATGCCCTGATTACGGCGTTTTCTTAAATTCCCCTTGAATCCCCGGATACAATCAAGAAAACTCATCTCTGATATTTGAGTTTGTTTGACCTCTGGCTCTCGAACAAAGGAACAAACAAATCGTACAAACAAAACCACTTTTCGGGTTTTAACTCTTCTTTCTTTCTTCAAATTGATGGAAACCTTTAAACTCCACCAACACCACCTGCCGTCTTGGCGTCTTGAGAGTACTTTCAAGAGAGTGAGCAATATGCTGTAAACATTTACGCATGGTGCTTTAATATCGTACCACAAACATTCAGAACCTTAATAATTAAAATTTTTAATTTTCTTATTACTTACAATAGCATCTTTGTTTTATACAAAAAAGTGAAAAAAAAAAAAAAAAGAAGAAAAAAGGTGAAAGATATATGCCGTGCCTCTCAAAAAGCTAAGATTAATCATGGTAGGCATGTTCTGACTCATACAAACCACATCACCATATATTAATTTACAACGCCGAGTAAAATACCTTGTTGTGAATGTCACCGTGGCAGCAAAGGCAAACGTTTTAATTTTTTATAATTATTATTATTTTTGTGAATGTACAAGAAAGGCTGAATGAAAGGATCCATCACCACGCAGAGACGAAGAGTTCACTCACAGGCCAATTTATTGTCAAAGCTGCTGAGAGCGATACCCATTGCCTGCACGGCACAGAGAGGGTAGCTGAAATCCATGGTGAAAATGTCCTCCGCCACACGGCCAAACTGCATGATGATGTAGTCGGCTGCAAGCAAGAAAAAAAAGAACGGAAAACTTTGACTTGTAAAATGAAAACTACAAACACATAGCTATTGAAGACTGTACGTCACAAGTTTGACAACATTCACTTTTTAGGATGGCATACAATACGATTGTGTAATTATTCTTGGAAAGATCATGCAGTTATAGTTATCATCACAAAAATCATCTTGTTCCCTTCAGTAATAAAATATGGTTACTCTCTTATTTGAGAGGCCAAACCTTTTGAACAGACAAGAATATCTACTATATCATGGCCTTTGGGATGACAAAATTAGTTGGGTGGTTTCAGACAAATGTAGGCTTTTGCTTAAAAAAGTAAACATAACAATTAATCAAACATTTAGCAAATGGATTAGCAATATAAATAGCACAATACAAATGTCTTTGGTTCCATGACAAAAAAAAGGAGTAAAATTTACTGACCGTATTCACATTGTATTTAGTTTGGAAACTCAATGTTGGATGGACACCCACAATTTACATGTGTTTTCATCAGTTTCAGTACTGTTTCTCATTTACTAGACATTTGGCAAATTACAAATCACCACTGGATTTAGTGATGCAACACAAAACATCTATATAACCATGAATCAAAGGCATATTTCATTCTCGGGAGACAAGTTGAAGCCTTTAAAGTGGGCATCTCCCACGTTTAAGTGCAATTTCAAAACAAGCCCCACCTTCGTCCTTTCAATTTTGTCTTGGTAAATGGGAATTTAGGACACTGCAGATTCCCTTGTGGTTGAAAGATGACCCAGTTATTGACATTTCAGCAGATACAAAACTCCCAAAGACATTAGATTTGTAAAATGGAGCTATTGCGCCCTGACAGGGGGAAACAGGAGAAAGAGAGGCAAATGGATTCTGCAAGATTGAAAATTTACATTTGAGAAACCGTGTTGGTTCCTGAGTATCATATTATCTCTCCACTGGGTAATTTCATCCCGATACTTACGATCGTTGTCGAGTATGACTTGAAAGTTTTTGACAGACGCTTGTGTAACTCGTCCATGAAAGTTTAGCACATAGGACTGAGTATCTGAAATAAGAATCAAGAGGAGAAGACAATAACAGAAAACAAAACCATTAGTGAGGTGTCAAAAGAAATACTATTTTTTTTTTAAACAAAAAAAAAAAATTAAAATCTGCTATAGAGTGCATGTCAAGTCATAAACACCAATTTCTCCTTTGGTGACAGCTATTTGTTGGCATCAAATTTCTGTAAACAGGTCAAGTCTTCATACACATGAATTGATGAACACATTTTCAGCAGCATGAACAAAACATGACTGCATTGTGCAAAGACTACAAGTACAAAGGCCAAACTGCGGAGCATCTAAAGTCATTTCCTGGTGGTTAAATTATTGATATTTTTGATCTACTCTAAGCAACAAACTGAACAAAAGAAAACTTTTTTCTGGTGATGTAGCTATTCAAATATTTCACCAATCTCTAACAGGTTTTGCATTTTGCCTGTGAAGGAAACTTGACAGACACTACATAACAACAGAAACTGTGGAATGTTAAAAAAAACTCTTATTCACCTGACAAATAACTTAATCAACATAAGGTATATGGAAGGGAGGAGAGCTAATAATTTGTTAAACTTCTCAATTTTAAGTTTTTTTTTTCCAAACTGGGTGTATCAGAGTACAAAATGATCTTACCATCATTCCAAACGGGGGTCTTGTTATGCAGCTCCAGTAGATCCTCCATGTCTTTCCTCTTAAATCTCTCCAAAATAGATTGATGTTCCTACAAAAACAAATCACAAACACAAAAGCAAATAAAACACCGAATGAATTAGCCAAGACAGCCAGCGAAGACACAAAGGTTTACTTTGGTTTGATCCTTTTCAGTTTAAATTCATAATTTGGTTTCACTTTACATTTGTCAGTATTGTTATCACTTTGATACTATTTCCTAAAGGTGGCTAATAAGTACTGTCACACTGTCTTTTTTACTACAATTATTATGGGCCAGTTACTATTTTCCTACCCACAATGTTGATAATTTTGTTGTAGCAGGTGTAAGTAAACAGTCAACAGGAGACAATGGGGGAAGCAAACACCCCCCATTTTTTAATTTTTGGTTTGTGCCGACTATTTTTTTTTCTTGTCCCTGCCTATAATTTAAAAAAAAAAAAATTATCAACACCATGTTACGTGTGCCAGTGGAGCTGCAGCCTTTATTTATCTTGGCCCATTTCTCAGGAATGTGACCAAGCTATGGGTGTCTGTCAGGTTTACCTGCACTATAAGACTGTCACCCACAATTAAGACATAAGCGATGCTATATCATCTATGATGACACTGGTCAGAAAATTTCAACAGCTACGCTGCACACACTGCAGGACTCCACAAATATGTGAGCCTGACAAGGGATAAAATTTACCACATTCCAATGTGTGCGGATTAAAAAGCTATTTACTTACTTTTCTATTGGCAAGAAAAACAAAATGTGACTGGCTGAGCATTAACACTTACCACATGAATCAGGAAGAGGAGGAAGGAGGGGGCAGTAGAATTGAAAAGGAATAATTCAAAATGGTAAAAAACAGATTTTCTGCCAGATATTTGGAACAATCAAATAGCATTTAATGACATATGGTCCACTACCAAGCCTGTTCTTAGTAAACAGCATTTGTTAACAGGCATCACTTTTCTTGGTTAACTTACATTTCTGGGTCTGACAGCGACTCTCTGGTGGTCCATGCTCATTCCTGGGATGACCACGGTCATCTTGCGGGGACCTTTGAACCCAAGCACATTGGTGTCCTATCGACCAAATTAAAAAAAAAAAACATGTAAAAAATTAATGAGAAAGAAGTGACTTTATTACAAGCCAAAGTGACACTAAGTGAACTTTATTAAACAACATACATTAATGAAAAATGTACAAATCACATGCTGAAGGGGTAACTGATGTTAATAAGTAGGATTAGGGATGACGGTAGCCAACCTGCAGCCTATGTAACAGCATCATGAGGCCCCAAGGCTTCTCTGAGCAGAAAAAAATATTAAACAGAATAACAAAATAGACAAACTAGATGGGAAAAAATAAAGATATTATCCACATAAAGCTTCTACTTTAGAATTTTGTGACCAAATTTTTCACTCCCAACATAACGTACTACATAAGCGTATATCTGTTTGCACGGAAGTACACATAGCTGAGAGTTGCAACCACCGACTAACAACCACTTCATTACAAACCAATTAACCATGAGAACGATGCACAGTCTCATTCTCTGACAAACTCTGCTCAAAAAATGTTAAAATTTGAAGTAATGATGCACTCCCATTTGACATAAGTAATGATGCTGTCTATAAAAGTGCCAGAGGGACTTGATCTAATTTACAGTATGTGCCTTAGAAACAGCTGGTACATAACAACTGACAGTTTTGCACAGCACGCCTAAGTAATGCTATCTTGTCTTCCATTAAAGGTACATCCTCTAAAAATAATGGATGAGTGGTTCTGACAGCAAGATGTTGATTTCTTCTTTTTTTTTTTCATTAAAAAAAAAAAGAAAGACTGTAAGTCTACAATAACCATGGCAATATCTTCATATGTGGATTCTGTCTGGATAAAACTAACAGCATATTGGCAAATATTTCATTGACATCAAGATCAATGCTCTCAGTATTTATCTCGTGGTTTGTATTCTTCATGGAAGAAATAATCTTCCATCTTCCTACGAGACAGTTTCAACATATCAATATTATTCTAAAAGTAACTTCTCATTCCTTCTCTAAAAGCAAATTGACGTTTCATCACATTAAGCAGTGCTTGGAGTAAAATATATCTGTTAACTGTGGCTAGACCCACTTTACTTTTCACTAGCTGCAGTCTGGTCTAAAACAGATCTAGTTACTCATTTTCGGTGGGAGTGAAGAAAGATGAACTACCACAAGCTTTCAGTTTCTTTGAATATTTGGAATTTCATTAAAAATGTCCAGTTAACTTTTTGCAGCCTTCCTACACTGGTCTTTACCAGAATTCATGTTGACAATAGATACAGACACCTTAAAGGGTAATAGAGCGTTTAGAATACACCAACATGACATACTAAAGAAATAGCTTTAGTCGTCACTTAACCATTCAGTCTCTTCAATAAATGCCTGCCAAAGCTTCATCTCCTCAAAATATTATGCATGTGATGAGTAACAGAAGATGCATCATTTGAATTTTGAAAAGTTTGGTGAACAAATTAGTGTTGAGCAACACATAACTGAGTTTCTATCTTTGAGAAACGTACTGCATGAAAAAAAAAGACTACTGCCCTTCCTTATTTTGAATAATCTATCTTACTGTATCCACAAACATTGGTTTAAAAAATATGAATGTTTTCTGTAAAACAAACGCCCTATTTCCCCTTAAGGCAGGATCTCTTAACCCCAACCTTGGTTTAGAAAGGCTGAACAACCTACTGTTAGCTCATAGACTGCTTGTAATCTTGTTCATTTTATTTGAGCACCCATCCACCCACCAACTTCAATGCATCTTTTACACAACTTCAGCGAGCATCTCTCCCACCAAAGGAAAGACAAAAAAAAAAAACAGCATTTCTGCATATTGATAAGTAAAGCTCATCTTCTTAGCACACTGAACTGTGAGTAACCCCAGAAGGTCACAGTACATAAAAATAGCTGCAATAAGATAAGCTGCAGAGATTTAATTACTAACATGGAGCTCGAGCAATAAAGTGATTCACAGACACCCTTGTTAACCGTAAAAATGAGATCCCATATCAGCTTTAACGAACTTTGTTGAACTGTAGACGGAGAGTAAGACTCACATATAACACAGCGGCTAACTCTTCCCGTAAATTGGTACCATCGGCCATGGTACCGGGCTTATCGGGGGCAAGTCCTTTATCGAATATGGTGAACCGCGTTCCGGTAAAGTTAGACCTTAGGGAAAAGAGGAAAATATTGATCAGCAGTAATCCTTAAGTGAACTAAATTTAGCATTTATTTGCCTGTCAAATCTGCACAAGAATCTAGAAAACCATTCTACAAAAAAAATTTGCAAAGGAAGGGTCCAAAGTTGAACTGCAGATTCCAAGATCCTCACCTCAGCTTTCCGACAAAGTTTTCACCTCCTCTAGAAAGATCTGTTGGGTCTGTAGACAGAAGATAATTGGATGTTGCGCTCTTCTTTCTCCTCCTAGCAGCCAAGAGGAAAGTCTGTGAAAGAAAACATACAAATGAAAGCCAATGGAGAAACTGAAGGTGGAATGATTGATGGAATAGCACAGAGAAACTTAAAGCAAACATGAGCATTGACAACACAAGGAAGGACCTCTATACAATTAGTCATTTAACATGAAAAATTTATACGACAACGGCTAGGATCGGTTATACATTTAGAACCGCTTGGTTGAGGTGAAGGAGTAAGGGGAGAAAAGCGCAATTTTGTAAAGCTTTTAAAACCACTTAATAATACTACCAGACTGGAATTTAGACTCCAAATAAGGCAGCAACATCATCTGTTGAGACTTATGTCACAAGCTGAAGGTCAACACATCATTGTGATGACTTACAATGCAGAAAGATTTGACATCTTTTATTTCAAGGTGTGTTAACAAAACAAAAAACCAACAACAACAAAGAAGAAAAAAACGACAAATACCAAACAATACCATCAGAGGTAACATCCATTTTGAAGTCATTCTGTAGTATAAGATTCTAATACGAGTTGAAAATTTGTCAGTGAAAGTCACATTCAGTGGAATATGTCATAACCTACTACAAAAAAAAACCAAAAACCTTTTTTAAGCCTCAATTTTGAATACATGAATATTCATATCCATTCCCATTGGTCTGTTTGATTTCAAGTAATGGTTACTGACTGCTATGCTTTCATGGAGAGTCTGAATTTTGTAGGGCAAACAAAAATGTCAAGGCAATTTTGATATTCAAATATTTGGAAGATGACTTCAGAGTTCTCTTTCAGATTTTGTGACAGGTGACCTTTTCCACTTCTTTCTCTTCCCTGAAACTGACGAAGACCACAGGTAGGTTACCAGGTGATTGCTAGTACAACTAGTACAACTCATATTCCAGCCTTAACAACTGAAGCATAACTGATTAACTAATGTATGAGTAATGATGACACCTAATAGTACTGTTCTCATATGTATGTAAGAAGTTGAACTTTCCCACCATTGTTCCTCTCCCACCGGGGTTACGTAATAAGCTGGACTAACCTTTTTGCCATCTTCTCTCTCCATGTGTAGGTAGTAAGTCGGGTATATATTCCGATCAACTCCCTTCTTGTCTCTAGATATACGGCACCTGACTGGTGTTCCTTGTGGTGCTGGTGTCAGGACGTAGGTGTCCAGATCATCGATGTAATTGGGACCCCCTATGGCCCCTGGATCTTGGATAAGAGTCATCTGTGAAACAAATAAAAACAAAAGAAAAATTTATCAAAGGAGCCAACTACTGAACAAATGGCTAGTACAGAGTATATATAACTCTATGGCAGAAAAGGGCTCAGTCAGAATGACTTCTGCATGCAACATGCCAAAGCAAACACTATTAAAGCCACAGTACACACGGGGTTAATGCACTTTACCGGGAATTAACTTTTGTGAATTCTCCAAGATCAAATAAAGAACTTCCATGACTTTCCTCCTGATGTCTTACAAATTTTCCAGCCCTTGCAATAATTCTCCAAAATTTTCATGATTCTCTATGATTGCAGAAGAATTTTTCATATCACGCGACGATGTTCGATGCTGGACGGCAAGAAACTTTGTAAAATACAAACTGACACGCGAGGCAATGGTCACTTTCAGGCAGAGCATTTTAACTCGGAACTGATAAAATTTTTCTGCTTTTTTCTTGATTGTTAGTTTTCACTATTTTGTTCAACATCCTTAGTAGTATCACCTGGAACAGACAGCAGCTGTTCCATTGCAAAGAACTGACACTTAGAGAGAAAAAATCAACCAATGAAAAGCAGAATCAGTTTAAATGTTTCATGTGTGTTCATTTGCAGGTCCAGCGAGCTTCAGAAAGGCGTATGTTCCAATTTCAGAGAACACCCCTTACATCAGCAACATACTCTTACTTGTTAAGTAAGCTTTTACGCACCATGGATGGATTAACAACGCACAATACTGTCATCACTGATATAATTATGAGCATTCAACATATCAGGAGAAAGTTCACCATGACTGCTTCTCATATATGAAAAGTAAAATAAATATAAAAAATTAAAGTGTACCAATAGGGACAAATGAATGGATGCCATTTAGTACTTTGTATATTTTTATTTTGAAGAAACTTTTTAAGATGAGAACAGTGTATGATATTTCTACCTTCTGAAGCTACAGTATTAAGCTGAGCACCTTATGCTGAGTGTTTTCATGTATTGTGGATACATGGCTCAACTTAACAAGAGCCCAAGGGCACTGTGGTTCCTTGCACAGATGGAGAGCACATAATGTAAATTGTGAAGTAAAAGGAAGCATATTGCATTACTTTGTACGATAGCCCATATGGTCCATTTCTAACCATGAACTCTCACTTTTGTAACATTAAATTTGTAGAGAGAAAAACATATTTCATGCTTTTATAATATGGCCCATTTCAGACATTGGACCCCAAACATGACAAACATGCACCCACATGGAACCACTTCCATAGCACTAATGTGACCATCAACAGTGTAATACATGCAATCTGTAAGAGAAGAAGTATTTTGCATGATTTCACAACAGTCTATGGGCACTATATATGGTTCCTTGTACTTGAAATACACATACTGTAAAATGATATGCCTGAATTCATAAATATCAAAAAAGCCATTTCAATTAATGCAATGAATTGCAGATGTTGATTTAGAACTGCAATATACAGCAATACCCCATTCATTTTACAAAACACAAACAGCTGCAGATCTCTGCAAATTGCAATAAGGCTTATCACATCTATGTCCCTTTAAAGTCCATCAATCTGACAACATGCCCTGGAGGGAACTCCTGGGGTCACCTGTAGTTTAAACTGGTAAGAACACCAACTGACTTATTTTCTTTCGCTGTGTTCTGCCCTCTTCACTAATTGAAAAGACACTTACATGAATGAACACATTAGCACTCACGCACGATGAGGTAAACTGATCCAGCCAAAACTTGTCTGGTGTGACCACCTACAGTACTGCATAACAGCACATTGCTGCTTCCTCATTTGATCAAGAAACTGCTAACTCAAGCAGTACTTCCATGATGCACTGGAGGGGGACTGATGGAAGATATGAGTATCCATAGCATAACAAGGTTTTCAGACTTATGCCACCAGTTCCCCCAGATGACCTTTGACCTCCACCAAAAACAATAGGGCACACCTTCTAAATATGGCAAACCTACATACCAAGTTTGACTTTCATCTGACATTCCCCTATTGAGTTACAGCGTACCCAAGCAAAACAGACTTTTGCCCCCAGTTCCCCCAGATGACCTTCACCAAAAACGATAGGGCGCACCTTCCCAATATGGCGAACCTACATACCAAGTTTGACTTTCATCTGACTTTCCCTTATTGAGTTACAGCGTACCCAAGCAAAACAGACTTTTGCCCCTAGTTCCCCCAGATGACCTTTGACCTCCACCAAAAACGATAGGGCACACCTTCTCAATATGGCAAACCTACATACCAAGTTTGACTTTTATCTGACTTTCCCCTATTGAGTTAGAGCGGTCCTAAGCAAGTGTCACAGATGCACACACACACACACACATACACACACACACACACGCCAACCTGACTGCATAGGTTCCTTTGCTGACGCAAGGAACCAAAAAGTGCAACACACACAGATACCTGGCAACACAACATCTCACTCACAATCACAGTGATTAACATGGACAGAGCTTTTCCATTATGTCCACACTCCTAGTGCATAAGGATGCCAGAATGGAAAGGTGGCGCTAGTCCAGTATTAGGCCAGACAGCACCAGAGGCGACGTTAAAAGTTTATCGATACTCTTGCCATGGTAGATGGAAGTGCATTTGTTTTGATGAGACAGGTAAGTGAGGAGTGAAGTATGTACAGCTAAGCAAGGAGTGAAGTATATATTTTCCATGTTAACCATGAGATCCACTATTTTCATGAGTTTCACAGTCCAGCAATTTGTGTGCTACTTCTGAACATTTCGCCAATGTAATTAACTTTATCAGAGTAACTGTGAACACTTATGTTCATCTCACCTGTCGAACTTTGGGCAGTTAAAACTCTACAATTATTATATTTGTCTTTTGACATATCTATCGTTGGGTTTGGGAGAGCTAAAACACTAACAATGACAAGGTCCTTCCTTCCATTTTTTTTTTTGCTGTTTTTATTGAAATAGTGGCTGACAGAAAAATCAATCTGGTAATTTTCAACATGCCACGGACGAGAGGATCATTAGGGAAAAGAACAGAAATTCCCACCAGCTTCATTGGTCTGGATTAAAAGATGGCAGCACACAGCAAACAACACTTGTGAATTCACGACACTTGTGAATCTTTAACCTTGTGAAAACCTGAAGGACATACTGCATGTAATTATCGTCATCAAATATGTAGGTTACCAAGGGCATGAATTGATTGAGGATCAAGAGGCAGATGTACTGTACAATCTCATTCCCAATCTTAGTTTCCTTCTCACTGGTAACTCAACTTTGGTGAGAAATGGAAACAATGTTTCGCGGCATCACTCGATATCAATTTGTGAACAGGACCACAACATTGATTTTTTTCCCCTACACTTTACACAAAACTTATCAATCTGGGTTAATCGACTGAAACCATTTTCAGAGGGACTAATCAAATCAATAGTCAGTTTGAAATTCTGTTTTGATAAAATTGAGAGCGAGCATGCAATGGCATACTTTTTGAAGAGTTACAGTTCTTTCAAGATCGTCTACTACGTGACACTGCATAAGTACTGAGTTTCATTTGAGGAGGAACAGTTTTTATTACTGCTGTGTAATTTAACTGCACACGTCTGACACTTCCGTCAAGCAGGTGAAAGCACAAGTATAAAATGATTCCCCAAGTACATCCACTGACACCCCAAAGGAAGCGAGATTTAGGCTTTAAAGTGGAATAAATTACTATCTGAAATCTTCCCTAGCATTACAAAGCAAACCATCATGATTCTTACGGAGAATTTTTTGTCTGGTACCCCATCGCATTTTGCTTCACCAAGTGGGTCAATCTCTTAGGTCTTGTGCAATTATGTGTCACAGTTTTGCTTTTGTTTCAATTTTTTTTTCAAACAGGTCACTGAATAAGCTTCAAAACGACTGTAAATGGAGGGTAACTTTCTCCCCAGCCTCAAGTACTGCACGTAAAAATGTCGTCTGGTGTAATGTAGTCTAGATACATCTGTTCACCGTCTCACTTGGAAAAAGCTTTAATCAGTCTGACTCAAATTCCACTTCCTGGAGATTGCTTCATTTAGCAGGGCTTTGAGAGTTCTTCACATATCCCATCTGATCAAATTTATTAGTACGGCAGGAATGACAATGTGAAACATAACTCTGCTTTAAATCACTGTAAACCAGCTCAGCCTAGAGGTCTGATTAATAGTATTGATACTAAAAACCAGTGACTGAATTTTCCACTTTCCTTTTTCTTGATACAATTGATTGCTGCACAAGGAGTGTTCTACTTTCTTGAGTTTTACCTTTTCAGAAAAATTGCTCTCACAACTACAGGCTTATGTAAATCTAATTAACTCTACAGTGCATACATCTTAGTTGTGAAGAAAGAAATACATTGAAACAAATGAAACACACTTCATTTAACGGACAAAGAGCAGTGGGGTGGACAAGCTAAACCAAAATGTACTAAGGTACAGTATCTGATCTGTCTGTCATAAAATTTCTAAAACTCCATAAACAGCTCTGTATCAAAGGATTTCGTCCTAAACTTGTAGCATGGATCTACGCACTGTACGGAAGTCCTGGCTTACACCGATTAAAAGTTTGCAACGGCAGCCTGGCTGAATCATTTCTAAGCTCTGTCCACTAATTGTCTGAAAACTAATCGTTTTACAGAAAGTAGCAGAATGGACTTTGAAATCACTGCAGATTCTCCACTCACTATATGTGAAAGAAAAAAAAAATGAGCAGAAAGTAATAATCACTAGAAAAATGGTAAGAGAAATGTGCTGAGAGGTTCTATCTTAACCAGTGGCAGATTGAGGGAAGGTGCCATGGGTGCACATGACCCCCTCAAGAAAAATTTATAAATTGTTCCTATATCACTATAACAAAGACATTTTGCTGTTGCTCTTCTTGTCAGGGTTATGGTTTAGAAATTTGTACACCATACTGAGGGGACTATTTTTTTTTGTAAATCCTTCAGGAGGATACTCTAATACAATGTGTGAATTCTGTGTACCCCCCAAACAAAACTACGAGATCTGGACCTGATCTTACCTTGGTGTTATCTAATCATTGTTCTTAATCAGTGTACTCCCTATGATGAATCCCAAAATCTTACCAGGTTGGAGGATTTATGGGCAAAGTAACTTACAGCACCTAGTTTATCAAATATTAAAAGAGAAGCTGTTTTTCACACGATAGACTGTCAGTGCACCTTTGTGACAGAAAGAGGTAAACAACAAGGGAAATAAACAGTGAAAACTGATGAAGACAACGACGTTTCATGGAACATTTCTTCCAAAAGGCTTGCCAGACATGTCTTTGATAATGTTTTCTATTAAGATTGAGGTTTAAATTTATTTTTCCTTCTGTTTGCACGCCTTATCTTACTTTCAAAGTTTTTAACAACCTGAAGGATTAAACTTTAGACTGAGTGCAATGTACTTAACTACACATTCATTCCATACCCTAATCAGGGTCACAGAAAGGCATACCTCATTCCTTGCGCACTTAATGTGGCCTGCCACTCTCTCATATATGCAGAAAATTATCACAGACATGGATCACAGACAAAATCAGCAACTGTGTATTCTGTGTTATACAACAAATTACATCACTTCTTGTTAAAAACATTTTCACTTTTTTTAACTTAATTATTGAACACCACCCAGCAGCAAAGATGTAATAAGTAACAGCTTTGTAGGGCCTTCCTACATTATCATATATCTGAGGGAATTACAATCTGATAATGCAATCAAGCGGATTAATATACCGCTCTTCACAGAGCACGAGACTCAACGGATGTATCACTGTCAGACATATCACAGACGAAGACGTGGATGACCGTCAAATGAATGTCTCATCTTAGAAGTTAGTGCATTTGGACAAACTTCTTACATCCCTCACGACAAAAGAAACAGGATTCAATGCCTAATGGAAATTGTGACGTCACCGACCTAATAATTGAATTAAAAACGCATTGCCATGGCAGTGAAGGTTGCACGACCAAGGCCTGGCAATACAAGTTTTACTTCGCAGTAGAGAACCTACAGTAGCTAAACGTTTTTAATTGAAGAGGTTAAGTCACTTTTTTCTTGGCATCAACAGTGAATAATTCATCCGGTATCACTTCTAATTTTTCTAAAGAAAATTATAAGATTGCTTCACAAGTTGAACATTGCGTGTAGCAGTTCGTACAAACAACAGTAGAGTTTCCTGTGATTCTGTGACAAAATATGGAGAAAAAAAAAGACCCAACCGGCGATGGAAATTTTGAGGACTAAAGTACTCCCTAAATACTCACTGGACCGGTTGGTGATGCTTCTGTTTGGAATGTCTGTTGCTGTGGGTTCATTGAATGTGAACTAGGATTGGTGTTTGTTTCGGTGTAAGAGGCATTGAGAGATGTGTAAGGCGGAGGAGGGGCACTGTTGTTGTTATCACTGGTGACAGAAGAACTCATCAGCTTGGTAGAACTTGACGACGGCAGCGTTGGAATGTCTTCGACGTCGTTGTCTTCGTAGTGACCGGCCGATGGAATTCCCAAGGCTTTCAACTTTTTCTCCGTCTCTGTGATCAAAAAAAAAAAACATAAAACACATCAGGGAGGAATTAAAAGTCCTTTTGCTATGGATTAATGCTTCTACACTTGATGTCTGTTGAAAAATGCTGAGGTATAAACAGATAAAAGTTTAGAAAAGTATTTAATTTACAACAGATTTAGACTCAGTAAATCATACAAGAGGTTGCACCATCACGATCCTTGTGACCAAACCACACATATTAACGTCCAATGAACACTGAAAACAACCACAGAAAATGACCAGTTTTTGACAGTGATGGATTTGAGACACACACCTGCGAGAACCCTTTTACATTACAGCCATTCGCTCGAAGAACTGCATCCTTACTATCCAGTGCAAAAACCCAAGACATGAACATTCTCAAATTACACAAGCCACTTTTGTGTACAAAATTTTCAGTTCTTGCTTTTTCTTTAAGCGGAAGCAGACCACTTGAAGTTATCGAGGCATCTTCTACAGTACTCTGCTGTAGAAAACATGTACAGTTCACCAGGTGTCATACTACTGTGGTGCAAAAAGGATTAGATAAATTGTTTAAAAATTAATAAAACTTGGGTGATCATTCCACAAAGAGTCAATTACCGACTATAAATTGCTCGTATCATTGCTCATAGAAAGGGTTTGCAAATGTAATGTCAGTGATAATGACTACTACTGTGCTGTACAACTTGAAAAGTAAAACATGATGAAACTGTATGGGTCATGTTTGTTTTGTCCTGAAAAAAAAAACTTAAGCCACTTTTCTAAAATTTCCTTAGTTTTCGGGAAATCTGGGACGACATCCCTTTGAATCATGCCGAGAAATTATGAACAGCAATGTATGACAAGTACCTTTTAAAGAGTTCAGAAAAAAAAGAACTTGTTGGAAAATCTAGGACTGCAAGTCTGCCATAAATTAATTCGCTTCAACTGAAAACTTTGAGTGGTTTCAATTCCCTACTTTGTTGAATCAGCACTTGCAGTCTCTTAATGTTTAACCAGCATTTCAATTTTGACCAAATTAGGCGTTGTCGTCACATCTGCGATTTTTCTCCGTATGAAAAGGTCAGACATGTTAGACTGTTCAATAGGGTAGTGCGGCAACCCAGCCAGAGGCATACAGTAAACCTGTCACTAGTTCCCTAATGACGTCCGTGACATCGTCCTCCATGTAACGTTTCAATCGTTACGTAGGCAGCGCCACTCCCGCAATTGACTTTGATGTAACGACAGTGCCACTGGATGAAACCATAATGCAGCACAGTCTCTTGTCTGAAAACCCATCACTTCAAGATCACTGCAGAGACTTTGTTCAATATTTTAAAAAAATTCAAGTCAAGTTCCCCTGGGCATGCTTCCTAAAATATATTGTTCTTTTCCAGTGCCCACTTTGAAACCATTCCTCAAGAACCGACAGGGAATATTACCCAGATGACGGCGATCATCGTCCGGATCTAAAATGCAAATCTATTCTGTGCATACGATAAATCAAAGCTCTCTGCCATATACCACTAAAGCTGATGCAAGAGATAAAAGGCATAGATCTATCTTTTATGACATAAAACCAAACCAGTTTCTTAGATTCTCATGCCCGGGAGGAGTAAGAGAGATATATCTATATTTAACACCGTGCTTAATAGTGCTTCGATGCACACAGGGACAAACATGTATCTCTCCTAACGAGATTCGGTTTAAACGGAAACTCAGAAGCACTTTATGCAAAATTCCAGTTTTTTAATAATGGTCGCATCTATGGCAACGTTCGTTTGAAACCACTGTTTGCTTGATTGCGTCTTTTCGTTCCTTTTGTTTTTTTTATGAAGATGAGAATCTGTTTTGGTCCATACTGACTTGCAAGATGACTTGGGCAAACATAAATATGAAAGACAAGTTCCTGTTCACAGAGAACAGACGGTGCGACCTGATATACAGACACACCGAAGCTAATGACTTTTCTGAAGTAGTAAATATCACAGATGTCCGAACGTATGAATAGCTGAAAGTTGATTATGTACTGCAAGCTCTATGTGTCCACAATAGGACTGATTTCTTGAGCTAGTTGATGGGGTGCTATAGGCAAATTCGGTGAACAATGAGAGATTACTAGCTACAATAACTGAAATGATCAAGAAAGTGAGCGCAAGAGCTTCACCCTGCCCCCCCCTCCTCCTGACCATCAATAACAGATCTGTGAATGTAGTGGAGAAAATGAACTGTGTGTACCAAACACAGGATTGTTTGATTTAAGTCAAGCTGATTTCGAGTATGATGGAAGTTGTTTATTTGATTTAAATCATCACTTTTTTTTAAAGAAAAATAAAAAATAAACAACCGTGACCATTCCTCAGTATAGTGCAAATTGCTAGATCGATGATCAATGAGACCTAACTGCTACACAGATCAAAGCACAATATATCACAAACTTTCACTATGATTTGGTGTTATAATTAATTATTCAGTTTTATGATGAATTAATATGTATGCTAAAAGAGTATGATCGAATACTGTTAATTAATATGGAAGTTAATTGAGCTTACACTACAACTCTCGATATGATTCAATATTGTTAATTAACACAGATGCCTATTAGAGTGAACATGACAAGCAGCACATGTACTACTTAAAGAAGCATGATGAGATGTTTCCTGAAATTTGCTAAATTTTCATTAAACTGTCAGCTTTCCTTCACTGTACCGAAGACAAATGGTCGAACTAAGAGGATCACCACGTGTCACATACAAATGAACATCAACGACTGAGCGATCAACGATTCAATTTGATTTTTTGAAAATTTGTGCAGATAATTTTCTTATTAACACCTAATTCACATGCACACAACCAATATAAATCAGAGGTAAAAGTTAAAAAAAAAATTGAGTTTTCATAATTACTGGATGTGAAACTTCAGTAAATTATGATAATTATATGCAACGTCATGTGTCTGTACCCTTCGAAATCCTCCCAAACTTATCGATGTCAACTCAGTGAGTCTCTTTAATACACATACGCATACAGGTATGATTCAAAACTATTAATAGACATGTAGTGATAACGTCAGGCTTCAACACAGTAATTTGCCAATATAGTGTCAGCGTGTGAGATCTGTAGTTGCCACATGTATGTTAATGCAAAGAGGAGAGAAGATTTTTTCTGAAGAGTGACAGTCCTAAGACCTTATGGGGGGCAAGTAGAGGGGTAGCAGGAAATAAATGAATCACCTGTTCTTTCCTTGAACTGTGGCATTTCATCTTCAAAGTCATCTGTAGAGGAACTTCCGACAGCGAGTACTTGAATGGTAGTGTGGGAACCAGAGTTGTTTAAGCCATAAATGGATGATGCTGGTCCATCAATACCTAGAGCAAGCAACATAAACAAGACTGTAAACAGAACATGACTCACTCACAACCAGAAAGCCAAAAGGCTTTGTGATTCCTTGCTACATGGTTATACTACAACAAACATGAATTATTCACATGACAAGTACAAGATCAACTGCAGTTATTTTTCTTGATACACCACAAGCCTTTAACCCAAAATGACCTTTATTTTGGTGACCTAAAACGACCGCGACATTTGAAGTCCACCAAAAGCAATAGGGATCACCTACCCAGGCCATACAACCCACACATCAAGTACAGTATGAGTATGACATCAGTCAACATTATCTCTGAGCTCCAAGAAACACACAGTAATCAATGCTGCTTCTAGTTTTTCCTGTTGTTAGTTGAATCAAATAATTCAACCTTACCTCATCTGAACTCAGCTTGTCTGCCATATTCACCTCAAAATTCTTCATAAACGACCAGAATGTTCTTGGGTCTCCATCGTATGGTGGAATTTCTGCCTTAGGTAATTCCAACGCTAATTTTAAACTCAATTTCCTCCTTTAACTTTTTCAATGCTTCCTCCCTCTCCTCAGTATAATGCTTTTGGCATTCCAACATCCGGCTTTCTGCTTGCTCAAATGCTTCATCAGACAACAGCCCAGCCAGATCAACATGAACCTCTTCCATTGCCTCAAATTGGTGCTCTGCCTTTTGCAAATTTTCCTTTATCGACTCTGCGATAATTTCTTCCTTGTTACAAGTAGCTTTTAACACACTCAAAGTCCTCGTAAGTTGACCCTAAGTTATGATTCCTCCTCAATATTTTTGCTTGCTCCATCCTTTACGACATTGTGAAATATGATTGAAAGCACTCCAATTTGATTGTTAAGAAACCTTGTTCTGCTACCAGCTGTTCCTCTGCATATTGATATTATCCAAATAAATGACAGAACAGATGGTTTTTTCATTTTCTTCATTTTTTTTATAAACCCATTAACATTCCAATGCATGGGGTCTATCTGACCCCATGACCCCCAATACCAAGACAATCTCTCTGGACAACTTATCATCGAGGCCCCTCACACTAGAAGTTACTCACTAAGTTACAAATGCAGTACTGTAGGGAGCAATCCCCTTGAGTTAACTGTGTGTGACAGAATCAAAAACTGCCATTGCACAATGTAGCCCCATATGCATTTGTACGGTTGTTTATAATAACTACAATAATGGTGTTTAGGCTACTATTATTGTTTTATAGTGAAAAATTATCCCTTCCTCTCTATTGATAAGCATTAAATTTCACAGGGTCATGAACCTGTTAATAACAGACAACCTTATCAAGTTTAAAACAAATCTGACCCATGGATAAGGAACTATGGCAGTTTTAACATTTTTTATGTTTTACCCCATAACCTCATTAATATGCAAGATTTGGACACCAAAAACAATAGGGATCATCTACTCAATATGGGCAACCTACATGCCAAAAATGAAATTACTCAGAGTTACCCTTCTTGAGATAGAGTGTTTACGAGCAACCGTCACACACACACGCATACATACACACATACATACACCCACACGACATCAGGACTGCATAGATTCCCCTACCTACGGCAAGGAATCAAGAGTGAGGCAGGAGACAGGTCAACTGGGGGGGAGGGGGGCTTTCAGTAACACTTGGGAGAATGGAACCAATGTCTCTTATACCACTGCTGATGAAGACAAGAATAAGTCCATATAGGTAGGTGTTTTCACAGGGTAATTCTGGCACATGCCTGACATTTACTACCCAAATTTCCAAAATAACTACACAGCTAGTGGGAAACAGCATAATTAACGAAAACACTAATGCTGGTGGGAAGAAAAGACGGAAGTGAAGATATGGAGGACGGTATCTCGAGAAGTTGGCAAGGTTCAAACACTTTAAGGAACTAAAACACCAAGTGACCTTCCAAGTAGACATAACATACATAACTTCACCATTATGAGCTGGAATTGAATATGTTACAGCCTTCAATTTGTGAATCCATGTACATAATTGGACTTAATGCAACACATGGCCATTGCCACCAAGCAACATTTATTACATTTATCTGGATAAGGATGCTGCCCAAATTGGCTTGTAAGATAATGTGCAGTGTGCGTCCTATGCTTTTTTTTGTACATTTTTCTCTCTCTCTGCCCCTCCCCCCTTTCTTTTTAATGCTGGTATAACCAATATGTGATAATTTCAGTTCACCGCAAATTACAGTTATTTTTCAGATGTCTCTAAGAACTTCCAACTGACAGATCTTCAAAACGTTTTACCTTGTAACCCTTCTCCACCAGAACTACTGCGAGATGGTGACACCAGAGGCAGAGACTCCTCTGTCTGTCTCCTCCTTGACTTTCCTCCCGATCCTTGCCTCTCTTCGTTCGGTTGCACCATCATTGGCTGATTGTGTCTTTGACGTTTTTCTCTTAATAAGGCTCTCTAAATAACCAAAGAAGACGAAAATTAAAAGACATTTACATTCTGCCAAAAGCAAGCACTAATTACTAAAGGAAGCCCTCAAAGGATAGAAAGAATGAAATTCACGACTACTGCATTAATCATTATTTGACAGAAATGCTAAAAGCATCACAAACAAGATTATGAAAAACCCCATAAATTATGAAAACTACCTGATTTAAAAAACAAAGCAAAGATGTACAAGCAGCTTCATCTAAATAAGTGACATGATTTATCACAACAAATGTTGGACATACTACTAAACCAAAGTGCCAAAAGTACAGCAAGACACATGTTAAGTGCTATCGCAATTACTGTTGTGCAACAGCTGGTACGTGGTGCACTGTTTTCACACTGTTTCCTGATCGGTGGCATATTTAAGAGGTGGGCGGGAGGGTGCAGGGAGCACAGAATGACAAAGTCAAGCCTCCATGGTGTCCCTGTTACATGACATGTTGTACTACTACTCCTACAGAGAGGTTGAGAATTCAGACAGGTACATGCCCCCCCAAGCATACAGTACATGCCCCCCAAGCATACAGTACATGCCCCCCCCAAGCATACAGTACTTGCTTGAAAAATCCTGGCTACTGTACACCACTGGCTTTGATGCCATATTGCACATTGACTGGTACATACAGGTAGCAAGTGTGGACATTTGCTTATGGCAAAGTGTGAGAAGGGTATTGCAAAGAGCCAAGTATTGTGGAAAAAGACTGCATGTACTTTGTCCTTAAACAGAGTTAAAGGATACTGTGGACAATCCATCAAAAATTCACGTCTGCTAAAGGTGGTTCGACTTATCACACAACACGGTCTCTGTTTTCCGATAGCAGGGTTTCCCCTGGGTTTTTCAGAGTATGAGGCGGCGAGGGCGAATTACTTGACGCCGCCATGAATTTCGGGTGCAAATCCGTCCTAAGTAGGTTCTCGAAGATTAGGTGATTTTGACCATGATATAAACAGGGTCGGAAAAAGCGTAAATTTCCCAGGAGACTAATTACCATATAGTCTGAGTTTCCCGCCAGACCTAACATGGCGCCGTAGGCGTCATTCGATAGCAAAGCGATTGTCATACCAGTGTGGGGTCAATGGGCCCGCCATAGGGCCCCTTGTGGCGTTCATGGACGATCCCGGTAGGGGTCCAGGGTGCAAAGCAGCCGTAAACTCAGCGATTTTAGCATTTTTAGACGTGTCCGAATCACTTGAAACCCATGTTTAATTTCAACTCTACAAGTTGAAAACTGTTACTGTATCAGGTGAAAACACGATAGTTCGATCAGAAAAAAATAATTGATATTGCGCTTCAAAATCAAAACGTTCTGTGAAATGTTGCACATGTCATGTAGAGTAAACTGTATTACATACATTTTTGACGTTGAAATGTCCCTAAAAGTTTCGTGAAAAGAATCACGTAAGATCGTGCGCAGCCTTCCGAAAATTTTAAGTAATGATATCCTAACGCAGTGGACGTATATCGAATAGCCTAACCACCTTGGCAATTCATATTTCCGTATTACAGGGAAGTTGCAGGTTTCAGTTTTTTTTTTTTTGGTTCATTGATCCTACTAGTAGTCACTTTAAGATGTTTGGACTAAGGGTTTGAAGAAGCAGACTGTTGGTTTCATGAAGCGTTTTGGACATAGAAATATGAGTTCGTTTTTGTATTTCTGTGGGTTGTGATACGTCCGCTAGCTGTCATACTGCAGATAATTTGCGCATGCAGGCGTGGCAGGCCTAAGCTTATGCTTTTTAATTGACATTGAATGGAGTAAAGGAGGTATACGTAGACTCTTCTGCAAACATTTCCCAACGGTTGTTTTTTCACATATATAACTTGAAAAATATTGATCACGAGTAAAAAATAAGGGTGTTCTATTACACCAATAGTAATTTACTTCAATTTTTGTTAAAGACTGAAAGTGGATGGGGCATTTGGGATACACATTTGAATGGATTTATTCACCAGTTATTTTCGGACGTAACTATTTACGAAACCACATACATGTGTGATCTCTACCATTCTGTGATTGAAAGTTCGAAATAAGCATGGTATGTACAAGATAAACACGGCCAGAAGTACAGTACAGAAGCGGATTTCCCGCGAGACTTCACGGGAAGGAGCCTCTGGCTTGCTGACTTTTTCCAGCCCTGGATATAAACGTGTGAGGCGGTAATTACGGCATTTTTTGGCGAGGCGGTATTAAAAAGTTGCGAGGCGGCCGCCTCTGCAATTAAGCACCAGGGGAAACCCTGCGATAGGTATTTTGAAGCGTAGCCAAATGCCCAACCCACCACATCCTTGCAGGGTTGTCTACCTTCTACTGCAGATGGCAGAGTGTATTTAGTTGTTGAATATGGAAAGTGTACAAAGAGAAGTACCATCCATTTTTAACAAATGATGGTTTACTCTGCAAAAAAAAAAAAAACAAAAAAAACCTCATACTCTGCAAAAAATAACTCACCAGTCCTCCATTTCAACTGACATGTCATCTTATCATTCTAGTACACACACACTCATACACACACACACACAGCAACCTTGCCTATGGTAAACATCACCGAGCTCTAATTAAAGGCATGATGACAATGCACTATATGGTTTCTCACATGATTTAATGATGTTCAGAAAAAAGTGCAATGTAAAATTAGGAACCTAAGTTACATTTCATTACGAACCTTAGATTTCAGGATCTCTTACATTTCTGGACTTGCATCATAATCCTGCATACAATTGCAAAGAATCCTTTCCACTCTTGTTTCCAAATGGTCTTTTCTCATTGGTAAATACAAGAATAAGTTGTTCTAATTTATATTTCATTCAGTTTACAATTATTTGCAATTTTCTCATTTTAAAATTTACAGTATTACAAGTTTTACTACTTGCGGTCAGCAGTGTTATCCTTTTTTCCAGGAAATGGTTAAAATGAAAGGAGAGTGGCATTATCTATTTCTTCTGTTTTGAATAATTCTCAAACATTCAACTTTAATTAGTATTCCATATCAGCAATGTCGTCAGTCTCCGAAGGGCCAAATGCTTAGATTTATGTAAATTTCCAAGAGTGAAATGTTGTTAGCCACCCTTTAAGTCCTCAAAAACTGAATGTGATGGAAACAGAAAACCTGTCAGACTAAACAAACTAGTGATTAATATTTAAGGCACCCACTCTGGTGAACATTGCAAAGCTGTTGAGATTAAATCAATCGGAGATAGGCAGTCTGAAAGATGACCAAATATGCAAAAACTAAACAAAGCTGTAAATTAACTGCTCAAATCTTTCATTCGTCTGGAGTCGTAATGCCGTATCTCATATCATGAACACTGTTGGAGAACTGTGACTCATCTCTGTCAAGACGGCAGTTTCTCTCCATCCATCCTCCATCTTGTCAATACAGACAGCTAGATGACGTTCTTGTCTACGCCATGCTCTTCCATAACGTGTCTTTTCTAATTTGCAGAAAACGTGCGGCTAATCAAGTGCACCTGAATATGCCTGCGGTGACGTCAATGGTTGCCGGATGTATTTATCAACATTGCACCTTTGCATACACGCACAGCGTCAACAACGCACTGGGCAACTTCCATTAACAATCAATCCTACTTTTTATTTACTGATTTCTTCTTCTTTTTTTTCCTTTAACAAATTCCACTGAAGTGATACAAGATCCATTGTGGTAATTTTCCTCCGGCTAAAGACCAGCGCCTGTCTCCTATTTTTCTTGAACGGTTGGTTAACTTAATTTGGCACATCTTTTCTCGTGTGGGTGGTGGTTGGTACTTACAGTGCCGTGGGTGCTGTAACTTTAAAACATCAATTTTCAATTTTTTTTTTTTCACATTTGGCATAGCTTTTGTCATCTTTCTAAAATCAAGATAGCTGCATTTGGTTATTAAAAACTGAAAGACACCAAACAGGACAGAACCAAACCAATAACACAGCTAGGAGAATCAATACAACATTTTGTGTACATATTTGGGGCTTTGTGAAACAACAATTGGTTAGTGTTGTTTCCTATTGTCTTGTTTCAGTGTAATACTAGTTTTCAGTGATGATCATGGTTTGACCACTTTTTCGACCTGTCAAATAAAATTTCGGACTCCACACAACAACAGACGGTGAGGCTAATGGTCCTCTCGGAATATGCAGTTGATACAACGAGACTGCACGACATTGATACATGAAGAAGTTAATTATACATCATGTTGTTAGCTAAACTGAAGATTTGTACATTCAGAAACAAACAGTATTCACGGTGCACACCTAGAACAGCTAGACACAAGTACCTGTATGTCATGTATTCATAGGTATGGTATGAGAGAGTTACTATGATTTGACAGGCTATACAGTACATTAGTACCAATGCAAGAACTTTCACAGGTTAAGCCAGACGGTTCCAATTTGGATCAAAACGAAGAAATGTTGTAACACTGGCAAAATCACAGAATCACTTTTTATATCTTTGCTTACCTTTTTTTCGCCAAATATTACACTTTTTTACCAATATGATAAAATGGATTATGCTAATGGGGTCGATTTGTCCCTGACAGAATGTGTGTAAGGAATTATGCAATTTACTGTACCAAGTTAGCCTCAGTAATAACAGTCTAGTCTAAACAGCTAAACTTTCAGCTGTTTTGTCCCAAATTTGGAAAAGTTTTCCTCTCAAATGCAACACTTGAAATGTTCCCAGTACTGAACAGAGTTCTGCAAGCCACAGTTCTCACCATGTACCATAAACTGTTATTCCTGGAGGAGTTCTAAGCTTTCTCAAGTCATGTCAAAGGATATGCACAAGCATGACTGATTTCCCACGCAGGCCGTAGATGTAACTAAAAAATCTGGGGGCCTTCTCAAGACCATCACAGGGCAAATAATGTGATCAAGAAACTACCATGCTGACTGTAGTTACGTACTGTACGGCATCCTACAACGGAAGTGATGGCACTGTAGGTCTAAGCACTTGTTTAAGTTTGAATCGGGTCACTTTCTGATTTGGCCAGATTATTTAACTGTTAAGTAACTTACTGTAACTAAGTGCATAATGTACCCTCAGATAACAGTCCACCGCAACACGAATGTAGCAAATCAGCAGTATTGAAATGATTCTGAGACAAAACAGTAGCAAAGCGGCGTGTTTTGTACTAGAACTGTGTGATCTGTAGCAGAGAGATGTGTCTGCCGCAGAACGATTTTCTTTGTAGCAGAACTGTGTGCTAGCTCTGTAGCAGAACAGATGGTTCGTCGACATGATCCGTACAGAAGCTACAACTCACCCACAGCAATCACTGGCACTATTTGCATGTCGTCAGTGACATTCTCTTCAGTGCTGATTATACAGTACCATTTAGATTTAAGCTACATAGAGCCGCTGTTTTGCTTTTGTGAAAAGAACTAACTTCGGCTTAAAATTGTGATGCTGTTTCCACTTTACTCCAAGACGATCCAATTTCCTTAAAATTCTGTGCAGCATGCTTCAGGGGGCTGCACATGCAGTAAAATATGTCATTAATACAGTACTTAATGAGATAAAATATTGCCAGTGCCCTTTAGGATTATTCTTGCCAGCACTTTTTCATGCTTATTTTGGGTCCTGTTTTTACAACATCTTAGGCTCACTTTACAATAAATCCCAGATTGATCCGCTTTTCAACTGGCTCAACTGTCAAGGTCACATACACACTCCTTAGAATAGATCTACGTTTTAAAGTACTTTGACGGTGTTATGTAACAGTCAAATTTTGGAACCTTGAGGAACCCAGAAATGCCTATTCACCGGTGAGACAGCTATGCCTTAAAGTGATTATGTGCGTAGACAAAAAGCAAAAAACATTGAAATTTCATCTCCAAAACTTTGGTAAGGCTTTTACTTGCACCATTCAGACAAACTGGAAAAATGAATGTGTTCCAGTTGATTAATTCTGCCATATGATTTCAAATTCTTCCAACATAACGACAAAAAGTGTAGAATATGATAATGTAGTGGTTGACAGTTTTCATTCAAATCAACGGTGTGCTTTTTTGAACAAGCCAATGGGAAGTATACTAGTACTGAATATTCAGTTAGTCAAAACAACTCATGATCACTGAGTCTCGATGTTGTGATCTACTCGGAGGTTATTTGTAAATACAATGCTTCCTTTCACCAAATACTACAATTACCGATACCCACCATGGAGCGACGACTTCAGTAGTATGTTTTTGATACATCGTGAAACCTGTACTATTGCACATTCATTATGTAGGTGCTTACAGTAACAACCGTTAATTTTCAAATATGATTTCTGTTTTTTACTGTTTTCATGCCAACCCTGTTGCTTTGCGAATGAAGTTACTGTCATTTTCCTTCATTGAAAGACATAGTCCGTCCATGTACAGCCTCGCGTGTACATTTTAAGTATAAACAAAAAGTTAAGATCAAACATAATCTTATCCTTATGGTTTTTCAGTACACACGCAATCACTATAAGTTATGAAAAAGCTGATGAAGGGTTTGAAGCTCCTGCAGTGGGCTGTCAATCGTGTCCCATATATACTCAAACAGGGCAGCAATGCAGCATCCAGAGCAGTTTGCCTCACAGTATTGCTGTTTGATGGCATATGACCTTTGCCTATACTACAACTGTACATGTGGGCGGAGTAACTCTTCAGCGTACAAACTGCAATGACTTTCAAAGGCGAGATAGTGTTAAAACACACGTCCACTCCTGTGTACCACAGGGTCACATATAAACCATGATTATTTATATAGTGATGTACATATTGTCTGTCAGACAAGCTCAGCCTTTTTGCGAACTATCGAAATGAAATGTTTTGATAAAGCTTTTGATTTTTTTTAGTCTGTTTTGATGTTAAAGGGAAATAAGGTGTTTGTTTTAGAATAGACATCCATATTTTTGAAACCAATGTTAGTGGGTGCAGAATGATAGATTACTCAATACAAGGAAGGACAGTAGCCTTCTCTTCAAGAAATAAGCTCCTTACAGATAGAAATTCAGTTATTTGTTGCTCAACACTAATTTGTTCACGCAAACTTTTCAAAATTCAAATGATGCATCTTCCAGTTACTCATCACATGCATAACGTTTTGAGGAGATGAAGCTTTGGTAGATGTTTATTGATGAGACTGAATGATTTAACAATGATTACCGCTATTTTCTTTGTATGTCATGTTGGTGTATTCTTAACGCCCTACTTTCCATTTAAAGCTGTTTAAATGTTAACAAGTGAGTGTCACTCTACACTTACTGGTGATAAAAATAATTTTAATAATTGTAATAATAATGATAGCTTACATTTGTTTTTAGACGATACTGGTTCTAATAAACTGAGGTGGTACCAGGTAATTTGTGAAAGTGCTTGTAGCAGTTATGAATATTTACACCTCGGCACTGAGAAGAACCGGTACCAAAGCATTAGTACTGACTTGACAACCACAATACTACGAAAGCCTATTAGTGACATCCATATAAATATTTTCAATCTGTAATAACAGATTAATAATGTGTAAATTTAGATTATTTATCTGTAATAACAGATTATTAACATGCAATTACAGATTACTAATCTATTTAGATAGATGGTACTAATAGGCTTTTGTACAATATTGCCCAAGCCTTAACTAAATGTATCCAATGGTTCCTTCTGTTGTGTAATTTCTGTACACTGCATACCAGTTTAACTATTACACAAGTTACTCAATTTGTATGATTCTACATATGCACAAGCACTTTACATCAAACTTCACTTGACTTTAACAACTATTAAAACAACTGTCACATTACCCATTTTGAAACATCCTCTGGAGCACAGTCCACTTCTACTGTATAAATTTCAAATGTAATCAGACTTTTAGGTGGGAAAACTTCCAGAGGTTTAAAAATACCTCTGTTGTCAAGATGTACAATTTAGTGTACGATGAAAGCCGTACTTTACAAACTTTCCTTTGGGGATCTTCAGAGATATTCATCTACCCTAAATTTCTCTTCTTCAGATCTGCTATTTTTAGTTTTTAATCTTCAGAGATTTACATACACCTCCTCTAAAAATGTCCTGAACAGTCCTTTTCTTTTAAACCTGTCTCCATTCTTTCCCTCTTCTCGCCCTTCCCACTCCCCCTGATTTCCCTCGCTTCAGATCATATTTAATTAAAAGCAACCCTGAGAGATGGACCTGTCATTTTACATTGACAACTTTGTTGGTAACATCTAAGTTAACAAAATCTACATTGATGCTACATTTCTTTCTACGTTACTTCCTTTCCGCACGATCCATTTTTCAAAATCCCTAGACATCTGAATGGACCGATCCACGACATTTATGAAGAATCTGGAAATATCAACTAACCAGTTCATGAATGTAGATCCACGAGACAACTTGCCAGACATCTGGGCAGGTTGTATTCAATAACGATCTCCTATTTCGTCCTCCATGCTGGATGAACATCATTGCACCTAGTTCAGGACCTTGTCTACAAATAAGTCCTTAGACACCACCACTTTTCTAATCTCGTCTCAAAATCGTCTGCTACTTTTTCGTGGACGATATATGGCAGACAAATGGATCAAACTGCATATTCCATGCCAAACAGAAAAACATGACGTGAGGTTTCTTCTTTTTTATTTCCGTCCCTGTAATACTGCCAGACAATTTAATCACTTCATTCACATACATTTAAATTGCAGATTTGAAAAGTGAACTTGGCTCACGTCTGACTAGTACAGTACTGTACGGTACAATGAGTACATCCGGCTGAATGATGAATCATCCATAGGCTCCTAACACACAGATAACATAACCCTGTAGGCCTAGTATGTAAATTTACATCACATGCAACGAGGAGAAAGCATTTCTGCAGACGTAAGATTTAAAACAAAAAGCAAGAAAATAGTACTTAGCTTGGCCTTTACCTTGCTACAGCACCTTCTGAAAAACATAATAAACTGCATTTTCTTGCACTGCTGATCTTCAAGATACCATTTAAACTTTACGGAAGCGATGGGCAACCCGAAATCGTTCCTCTTGGGTTGATACCAACTATTACAGATGCAGTGGCAAAGTGAGCACACTTCCTTTCCAACGTGACATCGAGTCACGTACATCACCAAACGCTACAAAATGTGGAATCTCTAGTTGCAATGCTTCAGTAGTTGATTATATAATTTTCAACTCCTCTCTCCCTTTCCCACACATGTTTTTCTTTTCTTTGTGCATGTTTCTCTCTCAATAATGACAACTGCCGATTAAATGTGCTCCAGCAACCACCAATGTCAAATACTCACCAGTTTTCTGCCGCCCGCAATTGCAAAAATCAGCCATCCAGCCATATGTTTTCTTACAAGTAGATCATTACTGAACTGCAGAAAAAGAGAGGCTCAACGGTCCTGCAAACGGTTCCGCCGGACAGTAGTTCCTTTCAAGATAGCAAACTTACCATCCTCCCTTATGGCTCCTCGTTTGTTTGATGTTTGCAATCTCTGGTAATAGAATTACTCCCGCAAACCCCAAAAGCAAATCAACCTGAAGAAAAGACTCGACAGTTCCACCCTACCACGTATATGATGTTGCATTATATGATATGTGTGTGTGAGAGCCTCAATCTCTATATGATACTAGATATCCACTATATTGAAAATCTATGGAGGTCAAATTCACAGCTCTACTTCCCCAAACATGTGCTGTGATGAGAGAAATTTGACCCAGATTTTTTGGTATGAAATAGAGCCAGATGATTTATCTCCATTTCTACGCTCTTTCCTTTTTTTTCTTTTTTGGAACAACATTCTTTATTTGTTCAGTAGTAACAAACATCAGTTCCTCAGGAGAGGGGGATTAATTCACAGCTGAGAAATCTTGTATTTTTCCAATTTTAGTGGTATGGGCAATATCACGGTCATTGGTTTAACAAACACAGATGGGTTAGATAATATTGGATCAGAGTTTACAATGTGCATGGCAGTAATTTTCCATCTGACCCTGTCATACAGTATGTCAGGAAAATAAAAGAGGGTGGACAAACAGTATGTAATGCATTGGCTCTACAATAAAAAAAATGTTTACCTTTTATGGTTCTTAGTGAAAAAAAACGATGGGCCTCATCCATGCAGTTAGTTACCTGAGGACTGTTTCAGTGCTCAACTAGAGCAAATAACTGACCGCATTCGTATGCCCACTGCGTTTGTCCAGATGCCCCCCCAAGTTTGATTTTGCATAAGTGGCAAAGAGCGACAATTTTTCAGCATAAAAAATAATCAAATTTCATTTTTTCTTTTTGTCCAATTCTGTAACATGTTTGGAGATCTGCACATTTGACAGAATCTGTCCAATTGGTACTTTGTGGAAAAAAAATTGCAGTGCCCCTTTAGGAGAATTGTCTTTGCCAAGAACTGAACACTTCTGCTTGCACATGACCAATGCAACTGTGTTAGTTTTCAAGTTTAGAATGATCAATAATAATGTACTTGCCATAGACTTGCAAAAGCAGCTATGACCACATTAAAGGAAAATGAATAGTTGCGAGAGTCGTAACCGGTGCTCCTATCTGAATGCAGGTTTTCTTCTAAATGAGCCTGAAAATTACTGATGCATCCTAGAAAGACAAACTGATTCAACTGTGACTCAAGAGGCTTTGTGATTCCTTGCATATGGTTATATTATAACAAACATGAACCATCCACATGAGAATTATGAGGAGAATTATGAGATCAACTACAGTTATTGTTCTCCAAACACCATATTAACTTTTAACCCAAATGACCTTTCACCTCCTCTTAAAACCTAAAGGTGCAAAACTTGATAGAAATCATCTATTCAACATGAGCAATACACATACTGAGTATGAAATCCCTCACATTTAACCCTCTTGAGATAAAGTGTTTTACAAGATTTTGACGACCAAAACTGAACTACTGAAAATGAGGGGTAGACTTGCAAAGTGTGAGATCACTCACAGTTTCTTTTTTGAGATAGGAGTTAACATGATTTTGACCCTTTGACCTCTGGTGACCGCAAATGACCTTTGACCTCCATCAAAAACAAAAGGCATCTTTTACTCAGTGTATACAATCCACACAGCAAGTATGACATCAGTCAAGGTAACCCTCCTGGAGATATGGTGTTTACAAGTTTTTACAGTCTGACCTCTAGTGACCTCAAATTACCTTTGACCTCCACCAAAACAATAGGGATCTTCTGCTCATTATTGCCAACCCACACACCAAGTATGAGATCAGTCATGGTTACCCTTCTTGAGATATCGGGTTTACGAGAAGTGTCACATTCACATCAAACATACTCACAAACACACGACATCACCATCGCATAGATTTCTTCTGCCTTCCGCAAGGAATCAAAATTACCATACAGTCATTGATAGCAAACTGTTTTCTGTTGAAACCTTTTTCTGAGCATAGGACCCCAAAAAAACTGAATTCTGCCTGTTTTCTAGCACATCTAAAGCACCTTTGGAAGATGGATGTATATGGATCAGTTGGACGGAGATTGTAAAGAAAACTGGTCTTCATCCATGGATAACCTCAGTAAATGCCTACGATGTGAATTAAAAAATAATATCATTTTCATCATGTACAGCCGTCCATATATGTCTCCTTTATTCGACAATGTTAATGACACTGCCAGAAGGTCATCTTCATCGGATGCCAGGGTGCTCGCCTGTGTTCGTGCTGAAGGCAGGATTGCATGCATCCCGCATTTGCCTCCGACATCCCCCACTAAGATAAATCCTAAGAGGGAAAACTGCACACTTTTCCACAGCTGAGGTCACAGCTACAACTATAAATTGCACTAGTATCCTTTAATACCAAGTCACAACTCCCTCTTTGAGTTTGGAAATCCCTCCCAAAACTTTTTTAGAGGGGCATTTCCCTTTAAGATTCAATTCCTTAGTGTGGACACTGGTACTCGTACTAACTGACAGATATCAGACAGAAATAACTTAAGTCCGATTTGAAGAACCAATGGAAACACAAAAGGCAAAGAACTATAGAAATTATTTCTAACAAGAGTCTTTTATTCACAAAAAGATGAAGAGCACAATCAAAACCACACCGATTAACAAATTTACAAAGGAAGTTAAGTCTTTGACTTCTTTCTCATGGAGGTAGCCTTTACTGCTGCCTTTTAAAGAAAGGATAAATTTAATTTATCACAAATTTTAACCGGGCGATGCTTGTGGTCCTCGTGCTTACAGTGCTTCTTCCATGCGACATTTCAAAGTGAAATTCAATTATTACGTAGCTGATTCTGCTGTTGGAAGTTTGCGAAGAGGTTAGTAGATGTCTTTTGACATTTATATGAACTTAGGATAAAGTTTCCGTGATTAAATGCAGTAACGTCTAGGCCAGCTGAAACTGAGAGATGCAGTGTATCTGAGCAGAAAAATGAGACAACTTGGACACCTATGTCATTCACAGACAGAACAGGCATCCATTTACAACCCATGGGAAATTACATCAGTTGCATTTGTGAAGATATATACAGTCATGGCACAACTACTGTAATTGAAGAAAACTGAAGCTTAGGGTGAATTATGGTTACTGAATATTACATCTACTCAGTCCAGGGACTCCCTGCTCTGATCATAAAAGCCTTTCACTGGGGGAAATTAAAGGAACTAAAAACAGAGTGCATCAAAATTTGGTTTGGTCCACCTTAACATATGGCACAACAAAGAAGGAGACAATTTTGAAATCACCTCAATCTTTTCTATTATTGTAAGTAATCCATGTTATGATGCAATGGTTGTTCCTTTGGTAAATGGGGAAATACAGGGAAATACCGGTTTGTGGTTACAACAAAGCACAGGGTTGCCCACTGTACAGAGCAAATCACACTAGGAGTGAAGTAAGCAAAGTTCACTTTGTCACTGCACTGTCATTGAAATGAAAAAACAAAAGCAAAAAAAGAAGGCAAGTTTGTGCAAAACAGGGAGTAAAACAGGTGAGAATTTTGAAGGGGGTGGAGCCTACGGCAAGCGTCTACAGAACAGTTTGCACAAAACAGTGCAATGAAAGCATCTTTCAACTGGTATGTTAGAAAAATTTTGGAATTAATCCAATGTTTTGTAATTGATAGTGATACATACATTTCTCTCATGATCCTTGACCTGTGGTGTACTTGGCAGTAATACTTCTGCCACTGAGTCGGTCGAACAATATGATATATGGCACTCATTTCACTGAACAGTACCGTTCAACTTTCACCGCTATGATGCACACAAACTTTTCCCACGATGTCCACTATTGTTCAGTCTAACCCCCCCCCAATGGGGAGAAAATATTGTCACACATCTACGATGTGTATCTGCCATACGGACAATTTCAAACAGATATTGTGATCATTAAAAGTAAAGAAATTCAACACATATTTGACTGGTATGATTCAGAGTTAACATCCAGTAGTAAGCTGCTTCATGCTTGACAAAACACCTTTTATACACCAGTTTTGCGTCACAGTGAGACGCGCATTGGACTAATAAATAGCAGAAGCAATTCTACTGTAGTTCAAGATACCAGTTGACCTACATGGAGTTTATGAAAGATGCGATTTCAAGGATAAATTTGCAAGAAGCTGTTTAGAGGCTATTGGCTCATGAAATTACAAGAGGGTACAGAGGGTAGAGGAGTTTACGGGTTACCTGTTTTTCCAGTTTCTGCTGGCGTAACGTATTTGGTGACATCCCTCCTTCTTCATCCATAACACTACCAGGAGGGGCACCTGATGACCAGTTACTGGACTGAGAGAAGGGTGAGCTGAAAGAAAATGAAGAAAAGGAAGAAAAAAGACTACCTAAGGCTGTTTCAAACAAATATATAACCAAAATGTTCAACTGCGTTGTTTGTCATTCCGAGCAAACCAATTTTGCTGGCAAGAAATGTTACCACAGCTTGGGTGAGTGACAACCAAGGTTCTCTGAGTCAAAGACAACATTAGTTTCTTTATTTTGTATTAACATTAGCTGAATAAGAAAAACAAAGTGTTACTTATGTCTTCAGTGAAAATTTCACTATTCATTAGTTACTTTCAGTTCAACAAGTATGTCTAATTAATGTTAATCATTCTGTTTCAAGTCAAGGCATACAGTAGCAACGGATTCTGCCCATGGATACTCATTACTTACCGATTAGGCTAGGTCTACCAAATAAATTGGCCAAATGCCAGTTATCTATCATACAGTTTATAGATCTGAAAGGTTTTAACCACTGTAGTCCACTATTTCAACAGTTTAAAGATGAACTATGTTACTGTACCTGTTCCATATGCATTTTTCAATGTGTTGTCTACATTTTCACAAAGATCACTAAATTTATCAAGAAAGTCAAGTACATCCTATGTTTTCACAGTGACTGACCTTCCTTTGGGGAATTTTAATTATTGTGAGTGTTTTATCGCAAGTAAAAAATCTGCTTTGGTTTCTCCTTGGATTTCCAGTCTGTGTACATTTACAAAATGCCCTTGATACAAGTTTAAGTTGTGTACTGCTTTCACAACCTAGTGTCAACTAGAGGTTAGTATAAAGTCATGTACAGGTAAGGATTTACACTTCACGCTCTTGAGCTTATTTTACCTCCGAAAGGAAGTGAAAGACTTACTACCCACAGTTCTCATGGGTGACCTCTTTGTTCCATTTTATACACGTGTGGAAATCCTCTCGTAAGCTTTGTTTCCATTTATTAAGTAATTATTAATGCTTTGTGATTTACCAGTTTTAATGAAACACTTTTGGAATAATTGGAGAATCTTAAGTGGAAAGAGGTGCGATTTCCAAACACAATATCGACAGAGGTTCTTATTCAGACTTGACAGAATCTCTCTGAAGTTCATTTTTAAGTTTGCAGTGAGCTGCACCTCTAAGGGAACCTAATTTCCCTCCAGTGGTTGGCTACATGAAAAAACTTTACCGTGTTCTTAATAGACTTTTACAGTGGTGACTGGGAAAAACATACGATGACATTTGACTCGTTTTCTCCCATTATCTTCTTTGCAATGAATGTAAAACTTGGACTTGTAAGAAGCAGATTTTGCTACATGTTTGTTGGTTACTGTATTACACTTTCTCCTTTTATTGCCGTGGCTTTGACGAGAACCTGCCACTTCATCTTGCTGAGCTCTTTTCTCTCTACTATTTATGGATACAATTGTATCTTTATTCTTGCAGCAGTAGACCTAATACCTTATTGTGACTTGATGTGACTAATTGAATTCTCCCCTTCCTAAACTTCACACAAATAGCTTTGGATATTGTCCTTTTGGCATTTAACAGGCCAATAGATACATCTGTAGGGTAATCCGCAATTAGATTATATCCCTCTTCTCCAAAGGAGGCCTGCAAGTTCCAAGCAACCAATGACAATATCTGCCACGATTGTTAAATTAAGTTACCAACTTTTTGCAGCTGACTGGCAGAGAGTAGCAACCAGAAACAGCACTCTCAATGCGGTAGTTCAATTTGTTTGATTTTCATCTTGTTGTTTGTTTATCTGATGCAGGTATACTCAAACTAGATAAGTGCTAGCTATATATCCAGTGGAGAAGTGGGAGAAAGATGCGAGAGAAACAAGGTCAAAGTTTATCAAAGTTGGGTCAAAAGTGAAAGCAAATGATGATGCAAAAAGGAAGAGAAAAGCAGGCAGTCATTTCTTTCTGCTTCTGAATGTTTGCTGCCCTCGGTAAATATACAATGAAACATTAACTTCATGAGCTCTGCAGATACTTTCTATACAGGACAGGTTGACAAATGTGATATCCCATCAAAAACACATCACATATGACTGGCTGCCTGCCTGACGCCGGATCTCAAACAAATATCACACGGAATTAGCAGGTAGATTAAGAAGGGGGGGGGACTGAAATCCATCATTCTTTCACACTATTTAAGACAAACCCTAAGGCTACCTGTAGTAGTTATGTGGAGACATGTGGGCAAGAAAGAAGTATGAAGCTTGTTATTATTGTGTTCAAACACTATTGTTACAGAAAAACCCAGATAGTTGTGTTTTCATGGTTCTCTCCTTAACACGTACACACAAACAGCGTGTCTTTTGTAAAACTGGTAAATTATAAGACTATTGTGCTCAGGTATACAAAACTTAAAAACTAACTCTTTAAAACAATCTGCTAACTGCATGAATGCAAAAGGAGCAATAAAGCATCCACCATTTCAAGCTACTGAAAGTTGAAGCAGAAAGCCAAGTTTTATTCCCCCCCCCCCCAATCATTTTTTCACTTCCTGTAGTGATCCTACAAAGACTCTATGGCTGATGCTGTATTCTTAATCAAGAAGTTATTCACTAACCTACCTCCATCCTTCATGATTCAAATTTCTGTGGAATTGACTGCATAAACAGCTTTTGATTGCTGTAGATGTTACTTGAAGGAAAGTGATTAGATCTTTGCAGAAAGTATAAAATACAATGTTCCTGTTTGCCTTAGAGCACTCAAAATCAATCATCTCAACACAACTCTCAAATGTGGGTATTCGCGAATGACTTTACTTACCCCTTGTTTCACTAATACATACATTTGGTCTTGCTCTAAATTTCCTCGAAGACAGTTCTAGCACCGCGCACTCTAGGGCCTGGCCAGCCTCCGATGGACTGTTATGAGCAAGGTGCACGTTATCGAAAACATTGAACACCAACCATAAAGAGGGGCGACTCCGCCGAGGTCATGAAGGCGTTGCTCAAGTGCCCAAGTAGCTGGAGGACTGTCTCCCCCTTGCTACACCCCCCTCCACTAAGATGCTCTGACCCTGAGCCTCAGCCCCTCATGTGTCTCATGTCCTTTTTGTTAGTTTTTTTTTTTACTAAGTACAATATTTACAGAGAAGAAAACCCTCGCTCCTCTGAGAGTGAGAACTAAACTGTAACTTATGGAAACACACAAAAAAAAAAAAAAACAGAGGACAGATCCAAACATGTTGTGGAACACTCCAGCAAAAGGAAAACAAGGGGGGGGGGGCTAGGCATTTGAAGGCATGGTGCTAGAACTGATTTCGAGGACATTTAGAGCCACTTGAGTGAAAGGCAAATGAGGGTGGGCTAGGCCATTGAGGGCGCCGTGCTGGAATGTTTTCCAGGACATTTAGAGCAAGGCCAAAGGTATGCATTAGTGAAGCAAGGGGTAAGTTTATGTCTACGACGTGAATTTGTTCACAACTGCAAGTACGTCTCCATGTGTTATATTCACTGATGGATAACTATTAGGTGACTATAGCAACACTTTCACTGTAGATATTTCTATAGAGTACATCAAATGATACAGCTACTGTGCAATAACTGTTGAATACATGCAGCTTTCAAACAGTTAAATAACCAACAATTAAAACTTGGTTGTCCTCTGCACTTAAGTTGTCCGTCTAAAGTTACATACATACTGTACAGAAACTTTAATTTCTACATTGTTGTATTTGGCTATGTAGATTACTGCCAGAAGTTCTGCAAGATGTATTTTGCTAATGCATGTCGGGCAGGACGATCTCATCACAGAATACCGCTGTCCCTGATGGAATTTTAAATCGTCTAGGCTGTGGGACTATCCCTAAAATGCTTCATCATGTTTGTTGATTGGCATCCTAACCACACTGCTTGAAGAGTAATGCACTTTACTGAACGATTCCTGACTCACTGCATTCAAAAGACACTTCATATTGACTTATCCTCATCGAATATTCGCATGGGGAGATATTCATGACTTATTCCTCTGAGGGCTATTTCCACTCTTCATAGCTGAACGCTGACTTCAGATGTCACAACATCATAAATAACCAACCATCAAATGCATTAATAACTCAACAGTGAGATCACCACCCTTTGATACATATACTGGCATGACGTTTGCAACATACTACACTCTAAGTTTACATATTTGGCACTACTGAGAGGTATTACAAAGTGAACTGCAGAAAAAGAAAAAAATTGTAATCGGTTTTATATTCAGAAAGAAATGATCATACTCTACTTGATATTATGCAAACCCACTTTGCTAGAAATACTGATTTTTTTCCATCCTTGATACTTAAATTTTACCAAAGCTTCCAGTTTTGGTTTCAACTTTTTGTTTTCAACTATCTCTTCCAAATCAGGTCAAAAAAGCAATTTGCGATTCTTTCTGAAAAACATGACATTTTAAAAAAGTAAAGGAGAAGAAACTGCCACAATTTATCAGTTTTGAAAGTGCATCTGCATCTTAAAGTTATTGTCATCAGAATCCAAGTCAACTAACAGACCCATCACCTGCTTGCAGTACAACTGACTAATTACAACAACGCTTCTTTTCCCGATTTACTGCAAGAAAAGTTTCCATCCACAGAAATTGCAGAATATCAAAGAAATTACATGCATCCATTTATTACAAGTAGTGTAGTGCATAACCACTGTTTCTGAAAATCATCCATGCATACCTAGTTGCTAAATGCAGCTGTTGAAAAAGAAGCGCGTGTGCATGTGTACGTACTGTACGTGTAAAGGCAGGCACGCACGCACACATGCACAAATATCAGTAAGGGCCTGATGGCCATCAGTTATTGTTAGCTCTGTGTATACATGTAGGGTTGTTGCCAGCCCAATATGAGTGCCTGTTTGTTTGAAGTAGGAAATGTGCTCATCCTACCCCACTGGAATCTGCCCAATCTTTAAGCCAGTAATTTTTCCCCATTTCCCCATTTTTTTATATTTTAATTTTATTTGATTCATCCATGGATACCGAGTGCTTATACTGTTTATCAATGATGCAATCATTCATTAATCAATTAAATCATGCAAAAACACTACACTCTGCCTCACCTCAGAAAAGTTGCACAAAATCAGATTCACATGACTATTTTGCAGGCGTAATTCATGGTCAAATGGTGTGTTGTGTGTTGCACATTATGATTTTCATTAAGCACTTTTTCCCTGAAGTTTTGGTAAGTTTTGTGCTGGTCAACGACTCTAGGCTCTGTGTCCGGTCAGCAAGAACTGGTGCCGGTTAGGTCCAAATGATGTTGACTGGCATGGCAAATTCCCTGCATATGTCTGAAATTTTTGCATCGTTTTTACTTCAAAACATAAATTTGTTCCACAATACCCTCGTACAAGGAAACATTCACCAAAACTCAACAGCCATTCCCTAATTTTGACCTTGCCATACTTCTGTCAATGCACATTTCATGAGCAACAACATTTATTTAAACACATTTTGTTATCTTCTCAATCTCAACATTAATCACAACCAAATGAAAAAGTGATAGAATAAAGATTGCTAGATATTTGCAGAAATATTGATCACATTCATGTCAGTATTAAATCAAGCCAATGATCTTCCATCTATATGCACTATGTTACATTCATGTATTAAACTGGCGATGTAAAAATGTATGTCAAGTGAACACTCCAGCTGGAAAATATGGGGCACGAAAAACACAGTTCAAATTCCAAATTTTATGTCAAATCCACTTCGCTAGCGACGTACCCACCTCATAAAACCTATGCATTTCCGTATTGACTATAGTCTAGCATCTGGCAATTTTGTGTGTGTGTGTGTATCTGGCCACCGCCCTTTCCGTAACTGCCAGCCTTTTAATTATATGAGGTGAGGGAGTACGCGCTGTGAATCTTGTGTTCCAAGTAACCACAATGTAAGAGCTAAGTTGAACAAGAGCCCAAGGGCACTGTGTCTAATTGGACAGTAATATAAATTATCAAGTAAAAGGAGTATTTTGCATAACAATAGCCCATGACCAATTTCTGACTGATGAAACCTCACTTTTTCGGCTATTTCGGACTGTGGACCCAAAACATGACAAGCACCAAGATGGAACCACTTCCATAGTACTAATGTGACTGACCATCAGAAAGGTCACATACAATCTGTAAGAGAAGAAGTATTTTGCATGATTTCACCAGAGCCCAAGGGCACTATGGTTCCTTGTACTTGGAACATACTGCAAAATGATATGCTTAAGTTCATAGAAGCCATTTCAATTAATGCAATGAATTGAAGATGATGATTCCTACAATTTACAGCAATATCTCAATCATTTTACATAGCACAAACAGCTGTGAATCTTTCATGTAAAGCCCTAAAGATGGGGTTCTGCATATTGTAATTAAGCTTATCACATCTATGTCCCTTTAATTTTCCCCCAATTCTGACAGCATGCTCAGGAGGGGACTACTGGAGTCTAGTTTCTACCAGTAAAAACACCAACTGACTTATTTTCTTTCATTGTGTCTTGCCCACCATACTAATTAAAAGCCATTTACATCAATGCAAAAATCACAACTGAAGCACAAAGACAAAAACTGATCCAGCCGAAACTTGCTAGCATGACCACCTACAGTGCTTCCCACAGCACTGTTGCTTCTTCATCAATTTTGATAATGAAACAACTACCTCAAGCACTACTTCCATGATTTGCTGGAGGGGGACTGATGGAACAGACAGGTACACGCATACACAGCATAAAATGGAGCAAAGGAATTTCAGTATAAACCAAAAGTCAATTGCCCACAGCATGCACAAAAATTCTATATTTCCTGTACACTCTTACACAAACTGAAGCCAAAAATTCCAAAAAGGTTTATGACATTGAAAATAAAAATGGTATGGTTATGTACATTATCTAACAACACCATCCTACCACATCTGAAGTAAATCCAACAAGGCCATTGCAATGATATTGCCATATCAGGAATTTTACAAATACATCACGCCCACTCATTAATATGCAAGACATAGATGCCAAAAACAATAGGGTACATCTACTCCATATACAGACCAAGTATGGGAAGAATCGAGCACTTGATTATCGAGTTATCAAACTACATACCTCACATTCCAATTGTGGCATAAAAGCCTGCTCACTCATTAATATGCAAGAAATTAGCAAAACAATGGGGCACATCTACCCAATATTATACACATTACACACCAAGTTTGAGAAAAATTGAGCACTTGATTACTGAGTTATCACACCACATACAGTACCTCACATTCCAATGGTATCACATACACACACACACACACACACACACACACACATACGCCAACTTCACTGCATAGGTTCCTTTGTTAACGCAAGGAATCAAAAATCTGAATAAAATTTTGTTTCAACCTCACTTAAGATTCTGTGTATTAGTAGAATTTCTCCTGAAAGAAACGTGGCATGGATCTGGTATTCCTGGTTGGTATCAAATGAAAGAGACGATCTGCAGAAGATTGACAATAAAGGTCAACTTTTTTCATCAAACAGTACACCCTGCTAAGACACTCAAGCAGGTAAAAAGGCCTACAGTACTACAATTTCCAAGTATGGGATATTATCATTATCCACTGTTTTGGGTACTTTCCTGCCACTGATCACGTGACAAAAAAGTTTCCACAAAATACTACAAAGGCAAGTGTGAAAATAAGAAAAAGTGTTTTATTCCTGTCATAAATCTGTTTCAGTCTAATAATTCGTATTTCTTGTTATCTTAACAAAAGATGACATTTGCACTAAATCTGCCAACAAAACCACAAGCATACCCCTCAATAGAAAATGACAGAACTATGCAGTACTTTGCACCTTAGCCCAAACATGTATTGTTGAACAACAAAGGTTCTTACATGTAGAACTTGTCCACAAAGACTTTTCTGACCACCTTAACTATTTTGGAGACAGTCTAGAATTATTAAATTAGATCAAAATCAAGGAGAGAATGGACAGCACATGCCCCTGTAATATTAACCACCTCCGATCCACGTTATGAAAACAATATTGCAGTAACTGGCCACTTCCATAAAGAAAACAAGGTAGCCTTAAGATAACAAAAAAAGGGGAATATATTAGATCATACAGCTACTGTCAAGTACTTTATGCTTTCTAAAAGTCAAATTCTGGCTCTTTTTCTTTTTTGGCTGACTTTCCAAACATCTTTGCATGGTCATTATCTGTGTTTCACAAAACTGCCATGCTGCAGGAATAAAAGTAAACATGACAGTTAGAAAATTGCCACTGAAAAGAAGAGTATTAAAGGTTGTTTTGGCAAACAGTACTTAGGCAAAGTACATATAAATAGCAGTCTATCATGGTAATTTCTGTTCTTACTTACTCCATTTTTTCCCCCTTTCTAACAAACTGGCTTTTACTGCATTCTACTCTGAAAATGCTCAAATTCTGTGAAAATTATGGAACTGCTGTTACCCCATGAATCCATGTAAAGCAGAGAATTCTTGACACTGCCATCTTCTCACCAACTTTAACTCGTCACAACAATGTCAGTTTCAGGGATTGATTCCAACACTGAAATGCTATTTAATGTTTCAGTATCAAAGAATGTCCACAAAATGAAGTTGGCAAACATTTAATTGTAAAAAGGAACCTTGGAACCATTAAGGAGGTAATACCACCAAGGTAGTGACACGGCCAATGAACATTTCAAGAGTTTTACCAAATGTTAGAGTCGCATTATCTCTTGCCTTCTGATTAATATGGAAGATCTCTACACCAAAACTAAAGGGATTTGTACTTACCAGGGATCCACTTACATGCCAAATATGAGATCAGTCTAACTTTCCCTTCTTGAGATACCATTCTCACAAGTAGGGTGGTCACAAGCACATACACACACTGCATGAACAGTATATATGCTATACAAGCAACATGCTTAAAGGTCATGTGACATGAAAATGACATTATGGAGTATTGTGTGCATTAATCATTGAAAATATTAAAATAGCCACAAATTCCATCAAAAGTCAAAGACTGACGAATTCACAGGCAAATTAGAGTCTCACAGCTGCCTCATGAATAAACATTGGTTAAGTATGCAAATCTGTGACATCACGAGATGGATTCCTATGATATGTCTTATGTTAATCCTTTGTTTATGTAACCTTTATTTTGAGGACGTTTCACAACTTTACACGTGCAGTACTGTAGGGTTTTATTTTGGAAGCATGTATTTTCTTCTTCAAAAATATCGACATCACTTACCAATGTGAAACTCAGTAATTACGAGGCAAAATACATAGGGTTAACAAAAGAAGTACTGACACTGTGCAAGCACACCACTTCATCTGTTTTACATTTTTCTCAAAATTTGAAAAGTCATACCTCAAAAATGGTAACAGGTTTCAAAAATCCAAAAGATTTTCACTCCGGGTTTTATTTTTCAACTTCTGAGAGAGGGGTGCTCTTTTCTAGATGCACGTCACACAACTGTTAAGGAGGGCTACTACTATCACCGCTTGTTACTGTCTGTACAATATGAGACAGAGAAACAACCATACTGTATACTGAGAAACAACCATATACTGGGCTATTACTTGCAAAGTCAACGAGAATGTCTTGTAAATAACCACTGCATCAATCATTAATCTTCTTGCACAGGAATTCACTCGCAGGTAAGTAATAGAGACCATCTGTCTTGATAAATAGACAATGAACAAAATACACAACCACATGATTTTCTTGCACAGCAGGTTAACTTTGGACATACATACATACATACATTACATCACATTGAAACATCCGAGGTATCATGCCAGTGAGTATGACTGCACTGTATGTGGTAATTTGATAATATTATTGTATACAGTACTAATTGCAGCAGACCAGGGAGGGGGGACATGATGAAGACAATCAGTGCAGATCTGTCACTTGATGTGTTAACAATAAAAAGAGAGAAATGAACAAAGAAATGGATATTGTAAATATCATCAGCTTCCTTAAATAGATCAGGCAGAATCAATCAATTTTCACAGAAGGGAATATTCATGACATGAGTACTTCCTTCCCTCCTCCTGAGAAGAAGGAAAATGTAGTTTCTTAACCGGGCAAATCTCGAGTGGTTGCCTGATTCCAGATGGAACGCAGAACTTTAGGTCAACAAGAAGTAAAGTGGTGTATATTTATCATAGGAAAAAAAAAATGGTCTGGTTTGGTATATTCAAAGTCACTTATAAATGGACTACAGTACTGTATGTATATTCTGGAATTTAGATCCAAGAATTATCAAAATTGTAGATGGCAAAATGCACTAATTCCCCACCACCAATATGGACTGAAAGTGAGTATGACAGAATGAGACAAATGTTGTCATGAACATACACAATGCTAAACATTGAATGTACATCTACAGTACTCTATGGAAGGTATATAAACATAAACCTGATCCATATGGACATTCACAATTAGTTTATTGAATGGCAAACAATAACAAGACCATACCAATTGACAAGAGAGTGACAGATCAATAACAATTGAGAAAATCTTTCATCAAGATCATTATCCAAAGTAAAAGAGGATCATAGGTAAATTTTAACTGTAAGAAAAGACAAGAAGAAAAGAAATTGGCACTCATTTAATGAGTGTTAAGGATGCATCCACAAAAATGGTATAGTAAACCATTTTCATAATTTATCTATAGATATATTTATCACATGCCCGATGAACTACAAGTACATTATGTAGGTCCTACACTAAATGTGAAGATAGGAAGAACTAAGTGTAAATTACACTAAAATTGCATTGCATAAACCACACAGTATGGTATTTCTTCTTTAGGATTGCTGCAGTATGAGTAAATATCACATTTAGATTCAATAATACTGGCCTCGTTCATCAGGATGCTACCGTAGGAGTAAAACACAGATAGGTTTAACCTTCAAAATTTCTCCTAGCACATCCCTCTGCCCAGTCCTTAGACCCCCTATCCTCTCTCTCCCTTGGATCTTCCTCATAACACGATACACTCTCACTTCATTTTAGTCCTAAAAACATACAAAATAAAGACAAAGAAATAACATTTCCACAATGTAAACCAGTATACAGTACAAGGTGCATTGTTAAAAACAAGACTAAGGAACTATTTTTTTTACTTGAGATGCTGAAACTTACATTACTTAGGTCAAATGACTCTAACAGTTTATGTGCGCCACTGTTTTTTGTGGACAATCACAAAGAAAAACCAAAATTTAAGAGAGTGTAATACAGATTTTTACAAAAATATTTGTGTAACTGAAAGCTTGATGCCATGATCAATGATATGACCTGTTTGAGGCATTGTTAAATTTTTGTTCATTACAGGCCTACTGTTTTCCATTCTTGAGGTACTGTAGGAGTGTCACACCTTTCACACTGCCATCTACCAATCAAGTACAATTTTCAGGATACTTTCTGTGCTGTCCATGAACAAGGACTAACTTAAACTCTACATTTTAAGCCTTATGTATTGGACGCAATTTCGTTTAAGCCAAAATCCCCAACCCACCTACAGTACTGTAGCTGCCCATTTTTTTCACAGAACAACAAGCATGTGTACAACACACTAGTATTGCAGTTCTCCTGCCTATTATGATTGAATGAGTTCCGAGGAAGATTAAACAAAACATAGAAGAAAGTCAAAGCAAGTGCAGACTTGACATTTTTCCACCTGATGAAGAGCTCCCCCCCCCCAAACAAATGTTGCCCAATGTTAGAACAAAACGTGACTTTCTGTTAAACATTGGGCAAACAATTTTACCATAACGGTTACCAGACTTTGGTGCCATGCAATGTAGAAAAATGACTGAATGTTGTATTAAGGCAAACTGTACAGGGTCACTGTTTTCTGCTTCAAAAAAAAAAGCAAATCTCATTTTAAAATATGGGGTTGTTGTTTTCATTTTCAAGCGATACAATTTCGGAAAATTTCATAATAGTTAAGAGTCTTTGCAACTTGCCTGTTGTTATCCAGTGCAGGGTACAGGTAAGTCCAGGGCATTTATTAGGATAAAGTGTACAGTAACCCACTTCTCACAGACGTTGAAAAGCAAAGACGAATCTTGTGCGTTGGTTAATGCTGCTACAAATGGCAACCATGTTCTGCTACTGAGAGTGTCAGTCAGTAAGACTGTTTTGAAGACTGTTATTTGGGTAATTTACTATCAACATCCCGGAAAAATTTCCACCCCTGGCTGTCCCTGACAGCTCTGGCTGCCTACACAAAGTTGCAGGCAAGTTTATCGAAGCCAGGTAAGATTTGTCTGGAATCAAGTGACAATTCATTCATGTTGAAAACAGGACTCATACACAGCACAGATACTAGCTCAGGATAAGGAACAGCTGATGCGATAGACTACATGCAGGCTTGCTCTTTTTTTTTCTCCTTTTTTTCATGGGGGATGACTGCTTTTAGAACGCCATACATTGTCCATCCAGACTAGATGCTGCCAAACGTTACTGTAAATGTCCAGCAGACACTTCGCTGAAGAAGGTGTACAGTAACTTTGCCACTGCGTGATCCTCTTTTCAAGCGTGAAAAAAAAAACAAAAACCTTGTATCCAATCTGGTCATTCCAGTCCAAATACAGTACATTTGAATGGTGATTCAGCACTACCATCCATTGCAGTAGGAGATCTTTGAGGATACCAGAGTGCCAAAAGTATAAGACATGCAGTTTGCTTCCGATGGTTCTAAAGTCAGCTACTCCGTAGATTGTTTTAAAAAAGAGTGAAGTAATGTGGAACCACCACCCTCACTTTCTTTCACTGAGAAAGGAAGCCAATGCATGACATGAAATCACAAGGTACGTGTTACCAGGGACACTGCATACTACTAGCTTCTGTACCTGTTTCGACAAATCAAAGGCAACAGCATAGGACACCTGCTGCTAACTTCAACTCACCTAAAAGTTGGTGATCATCGTTATTTTCTGCAGCCATTGTGCCTTCATATACAATATCTACAGTACTTGCCTTTAAACGCTCAATGAAATCATCATCTTAGTTTTTTTTTTTTCTGGATGGATCAAGTAACACAACAGTATTAGTTTACATCTACAGTAGATGTTCACCTTTCCAGTGAATCTTTCACTATGCATGCATGAAACACAGGTATTCTGAGACAACACACTCAGGAGAGAGGTGAAAAAAAGAGCAAATGACAGACTGTGTAAATTCCAACAGTACAAGCTGTAGGCTTCCAGTTACAATTCTAGGAACGGTGATAGAAAGTAACCTAATGCTTTCTCATGACTTAGCCTTCTCTTCTTTTTAAAAAAAAACCATTAACGTGTTTAACCAGCTTATGTACCTCCACTTATCAGATTGACCACATCGAGGCTAGGATTGACCCCCTTCAGATTTTATGGAAAATACCAGGAAACCATCTACTCATGAAATGCCACCTAAATGTCAAGTAATGACCAATGTCTAGAGGCGGTGTTCATCAAACGATTTCTAGGCTTTGATCTCTGTCGTCCTCAAATGACATTTGAGTAATTATGAAAACAGGTAAAAGCCAGCCATGCTGCAAATGTGCTGCAATTCATGTTCAAACTAATTTGATCATCCACAAACACAAAGCCTCCTCATGTGTTATGTTTCACACCTTTGATCTCCGTGACACAAACATGGTCACAGATCTGCAATCTACTAATCAGACTTCAAAGTTTTAAATGTGATCTTGAGGTGCAGACTACACAACATGTGGCCAAGATAAAGCACAGTACAGTGTCCTAAAAATAGGTTATCCTATAAATAGCTGTCTGAAAGGTTCCTGGTGATCAATGGCCTTAGGGCAGCAGATTCATTCACTTTTTGGCAAGGAACCAAACAGCCAAAATATTGAACAAGAAATCCCTGCTTTAATGGCATGTGTTAATCAAAGCCGCCAAAAAGGTCACACTTTAAAATCGTTATTAACATTGGTTATTGCTAATGAGACACACTGCCCAAAAGTGGTTGCTATGCTATTATCCAACAATATTACTAATGTGAACTAGGACATCTTACTATTGATTGCTTTACGGTGTAGTGACTGAATCTACCTTGTACCTGGTAAATGCATTGTGCATGAACGATGATTTTACATTATTCATGTTGAGCGTCTTCATGGCAAACACCATTCACGGCAACAGCGGAATGCCAACGTACTTCCAAGGCAGAGAAACAGTTCAAGCTACAAAATTGTCAATCTCAATAGATTAATGTTACCATGGTGATTATGAAACTAAAGCTACTAGGCAACCTGCTAATTTATGTATACAGCACATCACACAAAGCAAACATTGATTATGCCTTTCTATATTGACAATTCAATATACTACAGGCTACACCAAATACTATGACAAGATAATGTGAAGTATTCAGTTAACATAGGACACTCTTTTAGGAGTAATTACTGTAAGCCTTTGACTTCACCTTAGAGCTGAAAATAATGTGTTTCTTCACATGAACAGTTGCAGACATGAATGAACTACACACTGTAGTGAAACTCTCATGCAACATATTATGCTGTGATGCAGATAAAATCATTGGATGAAAGAAATTTATGTGAAACTACTATTTTCCACATTTTCAAGACGATTCAATATGACAATTTTGTTACTTATATACTTAACCTTAGGATCCTGTTGGACGAGACACAGCCACTGATCAATATGTTTATCAAACAAAAGATACTGTAGGCCTATAGTACGTCATTCTTTGAGAAAAGAAATTGACAAAAAATATGGTGCATCCTGAGGTTCACCATAGTTTTGGTACAGCAATTAAAAGAAGAACAATGGCATTAATGGTAACTGAATTAATATACCTCTTGTGCATGGCCCTCCTTAAGAAATCTTGCAATAAATCTTATCTATTATGAACATTTATACCTACTGTACAGTACTGCTGACTCCTCAATCCCCTCCAAAAAAACACAAAAAACTAAACTTTGTCTCGATTCCCAAACTCAGAATATACAGTACTGCATCCTTCAACTGAGAATTTCCTATCACAGCTCTTACATTGTCCCAAAAATATTAAACGCATCTGTACTCTACCATACAGTACTGTATGTAAGCTCCTACAAATGTGTATAGCAGTTCAGACAATCCTCGACAAAAATACATGGGACACCTTTTCCCACTCAATGTTGAAATTTGGGATATGTTTTGGTTGGGGCAACATTGATCATTGTGAAAGATGAACTAATGTATACTTCAATACAGTCACATTTGTGTATAAGTGTCCCATCATTTTTGTCGAGGATTTTACTGAAGGTGGTGTAAACAATTGAGAATGAGTTCCCCCTTATGAGTTATGAAATACACAAGGAAGTACTTGAGCTACACATACTCAAGGACTTGACCACTCATTTTTAGGGGTTTCTTATTTCAAACCTGAGAGTAAGTTCAGCCTGATGATTGCTAGAACTGTATAAGCATCTTTTCTCAGGGCTGCAAATTCTCTTACTGTACGTCTGCAACAGCGTTAACTTTTTTTTACCAACCCAGCCATGTCATGCCAGACAAAAGTTTTCACGCAACAAGAGAAGTTATTTTGAGTTAGAAGACACGCCAGTGACAATGTTGAGCACAGTAAACACAAGTGATGTTCGAGCACATTGGTACTGTATCTGCAACTTGATCCACCCATACTCATAGCTACTGTACAGTATAAGCTGGGTCTGAGCTAGTAGTAGTAACATTAGTAGTAAATTAATAATTTTTGTAAAATGTGATAATGTGCAAAGTTTTAGACCACCAAAAGTATGAGACTGCAGCCTCGAAAAACAACTCACAACTTGTATTTCTCTCTGTGTGGTGCACACTTTGTATGATGGATATTATTTCCTGCTCAGGAGAGCAAGATCAATCATTGAAAAGTATGAAAAAATACCCCAGTCCATCAAGAATACAAAAAAAAAAACATTTTAAAGCATACGTGAGCAAAAGACCCTAAACTAAAAATCCTCAAAATGCTGTATTCACTAATTTCAATCTGAGCGTCTTCTCCTACAGGTAGGGGGGAGGACAAAGTTCACGTCAAAAGTTTGTACGTTTAAAACTAAAGTAATAAATTAGAAGTTTACCGGATTTGGAATTTTACAATCCAGCCAGAACTGGATTTGCCGGATTTACAGGTAGGCAAAAGTTCTAGCCGGGTTTGTCAGATTTAGTCAAATTAAAGCAATTAAACCTTCTTGGTGGGGTCATGTCTATTTTATTTCTAAGTGAGCACAATTGTTGGTATTTTTGATGGTACTATAACTAGACAGCCCATGCTATTACTATTATTACGCTATGTTGGTAATTTTCCCCACATAGAAACTATGGCGTTAAAGTGTTTTATTTTATATGACTGGAAGGAGGCATTTCTACATGTATAATTTAAAGAACAATTATACCTAGTCTAAAAATGATGTGTTTTATGGAAGGGAAGGCGACAAATGTTCATAAACGAATGCAAAGGCGACAAATGTTCATAAATAAATGCAAATTTCTTTTTATTACCTTAATGTATTTGCAAATTTCTTTTTATTACCTTAATGTATTTGTTAAATTTTGAGGGGGCCAGAAATTGAAAATATGAAACCAAATGGCGGTCATCATCCACTTCAAATGTACGGCACTAGAAGTCAATTTGACAAGGAATCAACTATAAATCTTAAAGGCATTAAGCAGTCGTCCCTACTTTATTTTGAAAAATCATCAAACTGTTGCAATTCTCTTCTCATTTCTCCTAGTGTTTTTCATGACGTGGTTGAATATCAGTACTGCATGTACAGGAAAGTGTTAAACTGTAAACATACTGTAAGCAGTTCAACAACAAAAATGATACCACATAATTATATGGGCCACTGATGATTTCGAATAGAGGGGTATATTACAGTAACTCAGTCTGGGGTGACTGCATTCTTCCTGATTGATGCAAGTTTCAAATTTTGGTAAAGAAGACTTTTATAGTATGAACAGTGGATAACCATGCTAATAACAGCATAGGGGTCAATTCCATTGGCAGGAATTATCATAGAGAATATTCCAGTTGCCTAAGATCCATACAATATAGGACTTCTGTATAATGTCAAATTTTCTGAAATTACTTTCGATCGATTTATCAATCATCAGGCCTGCATATGTAATCAGTTTTGCATCCTTGATTTGTGAAGCTGATTTTAATAGCCAAGGAATCACTAAATCTCTCACCGTTTTTTTTTTAACTGATTTCAGTTTGCAAGAAATGGTATTCATGTGTTTGGTAACAGTTGTTAGTTCCGTTGTACCAACATATATTTAGATATTCCGATTTATTTCATCTGGGTCTTTTCATATTTTGGACAAACTTTATACACTGAAGCTTAACATACAATTTGCTACTGTTCTGGACTTACAAGATACATGGTGTACTCAATATTATTAACGGCTTGTGGACCTGGTAAACATTTCAGTTTGGTAAGCTTTGGATTGATTCATGGACACTATTGTTTACAAGTAAATCACACAACTTGTTTTAACTTGATGCCTAATTGTCTTTACTGAGTTGGGAGGGGAGGGGTGACAATGCTCTTCAGGCTGTTTATAGATAGTAAAACCCTTATCATTAAATAACACCAATAGAAGAATGCAATTCATAGTCTTATGCATTTTATGATATCTAATTAAAATTTATAGTATGTTGTATTGTATAGCTTACCTACAAATTTGGCAATTCCAGCCGGATTTGGAAAAATCTTCAAATCCGACTAGAATTCTATCGGATTTGAAATCTGGTGCACCCCTAAAATAAATATCTGTTATGAGAAACCAATACAAACCCAATGGAGTTGAGACCAATCTATGTGGTTTTCCCTAACGTACAATAGGAAGATGGGTAAGAAAACTCACAGGCACTCAGTTCTATTTTAAATTCCCTGCTATTCCCCATAGCCCTCAATCTTTTATCCACTGACTACATGTTCAACTTATCATATTGTCAGTTGGATCTGGTCTCTTCAAAAGTTCAAACTTTTTAAAAACAAAAGCCCCACACAGGGGCGACAGCTGTGGGTCCCTTGGACCCTACAGGGGGTGGCAGGTCACTTCGCAATCACGGCTCCAAAGAGTTAGCAAATCCATTTTCAAATTCGGACACCCACAACCAAGATTTCTGCTTCAGAGCCCATGTAACTTCACTGAAAAATATGGTAAATCAGTAGAGCCTGCAGAAATCCAAAAGAATAGGCTATGTGATACCATACCAATTTTTGGCAGTGTACATTTTAAGCTACTTAGTTTTCACAGCTTATGTCCACCTTGACAGAGTAGACTTTCCTCGATGAAACACAAACACTGGTATTCAGACATTGCACCTCCCCAGAAAAAAAAAAATTCTTGAGAGCTAGGTGTCTTCATAATACTACCGTACGTTTGCATCCATTGGTAAGATTTGGAAATAAGTTTTTGGAAGGTTTGCCACACAGTCTCATGCTTGTAGCTTAGCAACTGAAGACTACCCATTATGCATTGAAAGATAATGGCCAGCATGCATTTACTTCAGAAAATTCGAGAGCATTTGTCATTCTTTTATCAAAGTTTACAGTACACGATTAAAGTACCATTCTGGCATAATTATTTCATATTTTTGGAAAATTTGTTATGACAACTCATATTAAACAATTGTATACCCTAACTGTGTTAGTCCGGGAGTAAGACGAACTTGACGTGCTGGCAATTGTGTGACCAATCATCTTTTGATTGGGGTTTTATGATGGTTATGAGAGAGGCTATAAACAGTCTTGGTTCTTCGGTGTGTGCACTGCATATCTTGGTGTCTTTTAGGTGCTGGAACACAGCTGATATTATTACCAGCAATATGGCATACTGATATTTTCAATATATACCTATATTCCGTACGATTTTTACTATATATCTGTATTTGTCGGAATACACTATAAGGGTATGGAAATGAATACTGGTAATACTGAGTATATCAGTATCCTGACAGAGCTTACCTGTACATGGAAGCATGTGCAAGACTCTTCATTGGCATGGCTTTCTGATACACTTTTGAAAAATCGTCAAAGAAATTAGCAGCGGGGTCAAAACATTTTGGGAAATTGTCAAGGGGATTTGTCTATTATTTTCTTTTCAATTCATAATTTTTACAGGAATGTCGCTACTCCGATTCCCACTGCTCACATGGATTCCCAGCCATAGTCAGTGAAATCTGATTTATGCTGATCATCTGGATTCCTAATTGTAGTCAAGCCACTTTGACTATGACTACGAACCCAGCTACAAGTGGATTCCCCAGGCCAGTGACTGTCTTAGCCCTCACTTCAACCAAGACTAGGAATCCAGTGAAAAATACATTCCCAGTGACTGTCAAAGATCTCACTTCGGCTTGGAATCCAGCTGCAAATGGATTCCTAGTCAGGTGGCCACTTCGACTGTGACTAGGAATCTAGTAATTTTGGATTCCCAGTGACTGTCAAAGATCTAACTTTGGCTAAGACTAGGAATCCAGTGGCAAATTGATTCCCAGTGACTAATGAGGGTTGGGGTGCAGGGAGCATAGTAGTTCTAATTGAAAAAACCTGTGTATTCGGAAGATACACCACAGTAAACATCGCACAGTTCTGCAAAGCAAATACGCCTAAAACGTTATATTAATTACGAATCCATACCCAGGATTTTAAAAAAGTGTCTTTCAGTTCACTACAGCTGAGTATTTTATAGTTTCTCCAAGTTTTCTGCTAACCTAGCAAGCCTAAGCCTATTATTAACTATTAAATCCACCAGGGACAATTTGTCATGGGCACAATTTTGGCACAAGGACCTTTTGACCAATAGCAGGGATGTTTTGGTACTGTCAGTGTCTCAGTAATAGGTATAACAGGAATGACCATTGGATGTGAACGTAAGAAATCTATATGAATTCAAAGATTGTCACAATCACATGGAATGTTGTCTAGACACACACACATGGGCCTGCCCAGTCAACAGTCACCTCATCATATGGGGGATGTTTTGCTTTTGGTCTGGGTGTATTTTGACTGGTAAGCGTATGTTACCAGTACACAATTGCCTGGGCCAGGAGAGACAGTTACTAAGTCGTACCCACTGGTAATACATAGGGCCTAATTTAGAAAGGATTCAGGCTAAGGCCCTAGCTAGGCCTAACTTTTGCTCTTGTCCCATCATCACTGAATTCAGTGCCTATGCAATTTGTATCACCATCAATCATTCGTTAGCCTAAAACAACAATACAACTTGCACTTGAAGTTACAACTTACATAAAAGTTACAAGCACCGCCTAACTCAATGTTGGCCTATACAGGCTACAGCTAGTCTGGCTACAGTCTGAATAAGTTACCACCCAAACAAACTACAAAGAACTGCGTAAATGCTACTGTCAGTACTGAGTCAGTGAGTGATTACTGTACTACATGTACAGCAGTACTAACTTAACTGAGTAAACGTAGCCTACACAGTGGTGCTTACCTGGTGTCACGGTGATACATCGTAGCTACTCCGATTGGCCCAAGGACGACACAGAAAACTGGAGTTAACCTTTACTTGGAATGTAGGGGGAAATTTATGTTTGGTTTGACTTAGCAGCTCAGAGTTAAGTTTTTTAACTAGTTCGGTGACTCTTCGGTCAGTAGAAAACGGTGGCAAGAGGTTACTGTACTAGGCTACCACCAACACCACAACTGTTTCCAATACGTACTCTCTGCATGCAATTCGTGAATGCAATATACCGGTACGGCCTAGGTTCTAGTTGCATACCGTACAGTATGCAACTGCATGAGCACTGTACATCGTACTACAAAAATTCTGAAAGATTGTGTACATGACAACATGTATCATTGGTTCCTCAAAACCACGTGACCACCACATACGTTCTCTAATTGGATAGCGGTTTGGCAAATTTGCTGGAAGATCCGGGTTCTTGGAACATTTCCTTGGTGCAACGACGCCTATCAATGGTAATGCACGTTGTTAATTTGGAATTTGGTAGACATGTAGCAAAAGATTGTAATATTTCGACGAAAATGTGAATGTGGTGGCTGGTGATTTGGAAAATTGAACTGTGCTGTTCACTAGATTGATATTTCTTAAACTTTGTTTTGAGGAAGTTACTCGAATGTCTACAGGATTAATGGGTTACTTTGTGACTATGATAGTTTTAGTAGTTTCGGTCCAGAAATTTTAGTTTCAAATTCAAACCACATTTTAATGGGAATAGGGTATAAGTCTGCATACTGCACACGTTAGAGCAATTAAATCGAATAATAATAGAATTTCCATGACGCTTCACGATTTGGTATTGCGTGTAATTTTCGATCTTCCTTGGGGAAGGAAAAGACATGTGGTGCAGTTGGGGGAGTATTGTTGGATTAGTTGGTGTAATATCTTGGTGATATTAAATAAATGATCACGCGGGTATGACACCAATTATGAGAGAACTCCAATATGTAAGTTAATAGCAGGTATATATTTCAACTGTATTCTACAAGAGCAGATTAGGAACTGAAGACAAAGAACAAGGGTACATCAATTGGTATGCAGTATAAGCCCATTGTGGTCTGATGAGTCATACCACTGGCATCCACTGAGTGTCCTCCATAACTATGAACTTCACTGCTGGTTGAGGATAATATAACATATAAATATACTACATTTCCTCCCCACTTAATTTAAACCCTCTGTTGTTTATTGGAATTTACACCAGGCAATTTAACTTCATAATCCTTCAAATAACTAGGTAATTTAGATTCCCTTTTTGGATGAGTAACTGTGATTTGTTGGTTATCACCTGTTGCCTGATCACTCAACAGCTTACTGGCAGCTGGTTTCACTTTTGTTTCTGGCTGCTTAATTGGGTTTTGTGGGTATTCCTCTCCCACTGCAGGAATGTGTGGTATGTGGGGTACAACTATCATTGGTGAACTTCCATTGACCTTCCCACTTGACAGAGTCTGCTGTCCTTGAGTCTCCTGAAATTTGGTTATACCAGGAATCAAATGATCAATGTGAACATGGCGAATATTTCCATTAACATCCACTATGTATGATAATGAACCCAGCCGCTGCATAATAATGCCAGCGAGCCACTTGTCTAAACCCCGAAAATTTCTTACCATAACACTATCCCCTGGTTCGAAACTTCGAACCTTTTCCCTTCCCTTGTCATGCTGCTGTTTCATTGATTCTTGTTTACTTTGAACCTTAGATTGCAGGTTTGGCTTGAGCAAGCTAAATTTAGTACGAATTTGGCGTTTCAAAAATAACTCAGCAGGGGATCTACCCGTCACTGAGTGAGGTGTGCTACGATAAGATATGAGAAAATTTGCAATACGATGTTGCAATGTCATGGTATGATTCGAGTTACTTGTCTTTAAGGCATGTTTCAGAACCTGAACAAATCTTTCTGCTGCTCCATTGGATGCAGGGTGGTATGGTGATACCTTGATATGCTTAACCCCATTCATTTTAACAAAATCATTGAACTCGCTGGACACAAACTGTGGTCCATTGTCAGAGACAATTTCTTCAGGCAATCCATAAGCAGCAAATAATTTTCTTAATACTTCAATAGTTTTAGATGATGTTATGCTTAATATAGGATATACCTCTGGCCACTTAGAGTGTGCATCAATGACTATAAGAAAATATTGACCTTGAGGCTTTTCAGCAAAGTCTATGTGAATGCGCTCCCATGGCTTTGAGGGCCACTTCCATGGATGAAGTGGAGCTACAGGGGGCTGATTTCTAACGGCTACACAAATCTCACAATTTCTAACTCTGCTTTCAATGTCCTGGTCTAAACCAGGCCACCAAAAGTAGCTTCTGGCTAATGCCTTCATTCTGCACATTCCCAAGTGCTCTTCATGTAATATTGTCAAGACTCGCTGCTGAAGGGTGCTAGGAATGACTACCCTCAGCCCCCACAACAGACATCCCCCTTCTGCTGACAACTCTGTCCGTCTTTGAAAGTAGGGTTTCAAGTGGTCATCATCGATACTGTTTGGCCATCCATTGAGAGTGAATTGCCATGCCTTTGACAAAATTGGATCTTTCCTTGTAGCCTCTTCTACCTCTCTAGAATTTATTGGAAGGTCATTTAAATAGTTAAAATGCCAGATAGCTTCATCATGCGCAGTGGTTGCCATGGTTACAGGTAACCTAGATAAGGCATCAGCATTACTGTGCTCTTCTGACTTCCTGAACTCTATTTCATACTGGTGGGAGGCTAATATTAATGCCCACCTTTGCAACCGTGCTGCCGCTAAAGCTGGCACACCTGTCTTAGGTCCTAAAATATTTATGAGAGGCTTATGATCTGTAACCAGGGTGAACTTTCGACCATACAGATACTTGTGGAATTTCTTAATCCCAAAAATGAGAGCCAGTGCCTCTTTCTCAATTTGTGCATAATTCTTCTCACTCGAAGTTAAAGTGCGTGAAGCAAAAGCAATTGGTTTCTCTTCACCACTAGGTAATATATGAGAAATTACTGCGCCAATGCCATAAGCAGACGAGTCACAAGCTAACTTGATGGGTAAATTGACATCGTAATGGGTTAGAACTTTGGCCGATAGCAAATTTGCTTTAGCATCATTGAAGGCCTTTTCACACTCCTCTGTCCATTTCCAGTGTGTTGTTGGTTTAAGTAATTCATTTAGAGGGTGTACCAGGGAAGACAGATTAGGCAAAAACTTGGCATAGTATTGGATCATCCCAAGAAATGACCTCAATTCACTTACATTCTTGGGTTTTGGTGCCTCATTAATTCCTTGGACTTTTTCAGGATTAGGGTGGAGCCCCTCTGAGTCTACCACATGTCCTAAATACTCTACAGAATCTTTCAAAAACTCGCATTTCGAGACCTTCAGTTTCAATCCATGTTCTTCCAATCTCTGGAGAACTGCATCAACTCTAGACAGGTTTTGGCGTTTGTCGTTGCCTACAACTAAAATGTCATCCAAATAACACATCACCCCCTCCAGACCTTGTAAAATTTTGTCCATTACTGACTGAAAAATAGCTGGTGCACTGGAAACCCCAAAAGGTAAGCGATTGTACTGATATAGGCCCTTATGGGTAGAAATTGTTAAATACTTTCGTGACCTTTCATCTACCAACATTTGTTGATAGGCCTGCGACAAATCAAGTTTAGAAAAAACTGTTCCGCCTGCCAAATTTGCAAAAATATCTTGGGGATTTGGCAAGGGGTACTGGTCAATGTCAATACACTGATTAATGGTGACTTTATAGTCACCGCAAATACGAATACTTTTGTCAGCTTTCGGAACAACTACAATAGGAGCAGCCCACTCACTATGCTCTACTTTCGAAATAATCCCCTCTAACTCTAATCTGTCAAGCTCATTGCCCACAGACTCTTTTAATGCATAAGGGACTGGCCTTGGCTTAAAAAATTTAGGAGAGACATCATCTTTTACCTTGATTATTGCCTTGTGAACGTTTAAAGTTCCGAGTTCTCCATTTAAAAGGCTTTCATACTTATGTAAAAGTTTATCGACACTGTCACCATTTGTGGATGCTGGATTTGGTGCTTTCTTCACGGAAAAGATAGAAGCCCAGTCCAAACGTAAAACTCTAAGCCAGTTTCTTCCCAACAGCGGGGGTTGCCCCTTCACCTTTGCGATAACTATCGGCAATCTGGCTGATTGGTCCTGGTACTCCACAGATACATGAGCCTGCCCTAGCGTCTCTACCTTTTCTCCCCCGTAAGCCTTGAACCCATGGTCAATTACGTCTAAGTGTAGGTTAGGAAACTTTGCTCTGTATACGTCTTCGGGGAGAATAGACATGGTTGCTCCCGTATCCAGTTCCATTGGAATTTCTGTCCCCTCAATAGTCACGTAAATTTTAATTGATTCTGTTCCGGGATCGTCCACTCTATGAAGTCCAAAAAGGCTCAGGTCGTCTTGCTGAGGTTGGGGCACAGAAAGTGTACTGGGGTCAACTTCCACCAGATTGGCATTTGGCTTACTCGTAGTTGTACCTAACTTGGATCGACAAGCTCTGGCAAGGTGTCCTGTTTTGTGGCACTTTTTGCATTTGTAGGTCTTGAACCTGCAGTTTTCTGCTGCGTGATATGATCCGCCACACCTATAGCAACTGTTGCTATTATTCTGTTGAGAGTTATTTGCAGCCTGGTCACGCTTCCTTCCGGACTGTCTTTTTTTCATGTCCACATTGTGTACCTGGGCTGGAGTTCCTAAATTAATTTCACTTACATTGTGGGCAGCCATCTCTGTGGCCAATGCACTTTCAAGGGCCTTGGCATAAGTTAGGTTTTCCTGTGACAATAATTTCCTTTGTGTGGTAACATCCCGTATTCCACAAACAAACCTGTCTCTCAGCGCTTCCTGGAGAAATTGTCCAAACTCACAAGTAGACGATAATTTCTTTAATTCTGCCGCGTAAGCTGAAATTGATTCTCCCTCTTTCTGATTGCGTCGATGGAACTTGAACCTTTCGGCGATGACTAGAGGTTTAGGCGTTAAATGCTCTTTCAAAACTTTGATAAGTTCATCGTAAGCTTTTTCCGACGGTTTCTCCGGCATGACTAGGCTTTTCAGAAGACCGTACGTCTTAGCTCCGATAACACTAAGGAAAACTGCTACCTGTTTCTCAGGCTTTACATCATTTGCAGTAAAGAACTGCCCAAGTCTCTCTTCATAACTTGCAAAGTCCTCACAGCTGGAATCAAACTCCCCAACTCTTCCAATCAAGGCCATCTTAAAAAAAAATGAATTTGTTGGAACCAAAGAGAATAAGTCCAATGAAAACAACCTTCGTCGCCAGTGTAATATCTTGGTGATATTAAATAAATGATCACGCGGGTATGACACCAATTATGAGAGAACTCCAATATGTAAGTTAATAGCAGGTATATATTTCAACTGTATTCTACAAGAGCAGATTAGGAACTGAAGACAAAGAACAAGGGTACATCAATTGGTATGCAGTATAAGCCCATTGTGGTCTGATGAGTCATACCACTGGCATCCACTGAGTGTCCTCCATAACTATGAACTTCACTGCTGGTTGAGGATAATATAACATATAAATATACTACAGTTGGCTCCTTTTATTGCAGGTCCACAATTAAGTATCCTGTCAGCCATAACACTGTCCATATATCAGTATAATGTGAGCATACAAGTGGAAAGTTCCACATTGCCGAATCTCAAGCCCTTCAAAAACGAAATGTAGCCATACTCATGGCAAACATTCCGGATACAGTGACTTGATTGGATCATGCACATATCGGACAGTCTGCGAAATGGTAGCCTACGTAGCGCCTCTGTGGCTGCCACGTCTCTTAGGCTGCCGCCCAGCGATAAGCTGGGCGAAAAAAGTTCGTCCGCCACGCGGGGTAGCGGAATGGCCGCTTTCAAACAAATGGGATATACTGTGTGGACATGCATCTCTGATTTGTAGACATCTGTCCTTACACCAGTTACTAAGCAATAAAAAACCCTGCAAGACTAGAGTAGGGCGTAGCAGGGAATTGCCAGTTACTGGCAATTCCCTGGGCACAGCCGTCTTCGAACCGTCATGTGACATTGCCCTGATGGTACTTCGTATTGTTGTATTCTACCTATATACCGAGGAAACAGACAAATTCAATGAAACCGCTATAGATTAGAAAACAAGTCTAGCGTCAATTGATTCCCGTATGAGCGTATAAGTTAAAAATGGCTGACAAGAGTTTGTTACAAGCAGAAGAAGATGCTTTCCTTCAGCAACTGCTTCTTGGCGTAAGATAAACACATTATTTTTCATGTATCATCGTTTGTTATGTCTATCGTTGTATACTGGCAGTCCCTAAATACTTGCCATGTGCGTACCACTAGTTACTACTTCCACGATAATATAGATCGCCATTTATTTAACTAGCTATTTCAGTATTGTGTTTCAACTTATCATCCTTATGGCAGACAAACTAGCAAACAGTTGTCCTTCTTTGTTGAATTTGACAATAGCAACTCATATTGTAAGTCATTGTTATTTCATTGCAGATGGTGAAAATGATGTGTTCTGCCAGTGATAAGTGTGCTCATCATTCAAAAACTGAAAGTGAACTGGAAAGGGATTGGCCACTGAAGAAATTGATATTTCATAAATATTGCAGATACACTTCGCTCTATATTGGTGACAACCATATCACAAAAGCATGTTCCATTTGGAAATAATGGATATTTAAAGAAGTATCTTTTTCAAAAGGTTACATTGCATTATATTTAACAGTCCAGACTGAGACTCCAGACTCGGTCTTGAACAGGGCTATGGGTTACATTTCATGGCCTAATCTCATAGCACTTAAAGTACATGCCACATCAAAGCCCTTGAACCGACACAAATTTTAAACCCATTAAGCGACCCTCACCAGGGGCGTTATCTCTCACGTTCAAAAATAGTTACGTGTTTTTACCAAACTTCACACAAGCGATCTGTGACATCGCATCCACCTTTCTGTCTAAGCTTTTTACCATAGTCAGATAAGGAAATGGATGAATTTTGACTCAAAAAACAGAAAGTAAGCATTAAGTCAGGATGACGCTGTATTCCATAGTTTGCAAGCCTTCAAGTGAGTGAATGATGCTAAATTTTACTGTTTTATGCTTCAAATGGCCACCAACGACAGTTTTGTGGATTATCTTATAGCGGTAGTTATGTATCATTTAGTTGGAGTGAAAGTAGGCTATTGTGTGGCTTGTTTTTGCCAATTTTGGGGGCATTTTCTAGCAAAACTGAATGTGTTGTAAATTTGTGTTAGCAGCACAAGGGCTGCGATGTTGAGTGTAACGTAAAGCGTAGCCCTGTTCAAGGGACTAGTCCAGACTGGAAATTTTTCTGCGCACATCTCTGGCACAAAGATTTCACTATTTTTGTCCAGCCGTGAAAAAAAGATGAGGACCCCCTGTACATTTTGAAAACCTTCCAGTCTGGTAAACGGTAAATCTATGATGGCACACAGGTGTCCACAATTACTAGGCTAGACCTTATATATATCCACAAGGTCAGTCGATCCTTGTGACAGTATGCAAAGCTTGGCCTATTGTTACATCTTTATGCCAACTACAAATCTTGTTCAACCCTCTTAGTCACATCTTTTGATGTTATAGTCTGTATATACACTTTCAAACTCAAATGTATCCATGAAATCACTCTTAGACAGAATTATTCATATAATTTCAAATTTGCCATTTACATGGTATCAGGGCAGAAATTATTTTGTTAGCTATCCAGCAAGATGTCAGCAGTCTGTGTGGCTGGCTATTAATCTGCTACTCTCTTGCCTAAACATGCAGAGCAATAAATATTATCTACATCAACTATGAGGTAAGGTACTGTTGAAATGCCATTGCTAATGATAGAGGTTACATTTTTGTCCTTGGGTACCTGACGGGTACAAGTCCGAAATTACTGTACATGTTTCCAGTTTTAGGAACCAGTGAAAACCCTAGTTAGTAAAATCAGATATTAGTTGATTGGATGACTGTTGGTAATCGTAATCAGCTAGGCCTGTGTATTCTCCGTGTCAAACTTAAACTTGAGTGTTTGTTACCACTGTTTGCCAAGATCCATAGTGCAATTTTCCCATGAAGTATTGTGTCAATTGCTAAGTGGCAAATTTGACTGTTGGTGCCCCATGGCAGACTATCACTGAATCATTTAGGATACATAAGGAAGCAGTGCTCCTTCCGCTGTTTAGAACTATTCCTACATGCAAAAAACTAAAAAAAATGCAAAGTCAGGATTCCAACACATTTTTTGCCCTTTACTGGTCAAAGTTATGTGTTGCAGCATTCCTGTACCATAACCTCACTAGCGCTACGCCGCACCATGGGGTGTGTGGGTGGCACAGTGCATATCAAGGGAAGAAATCAGTACTGACCCTAAACAAACCTGAAGTCTGCATATGTAAACACCTTGGTTAAATTTGTTTTCAAGTAATCCATTCGGAGTCGATATTTCAAGTTGTAAAACCCATGTAAAATTGCAAATTTCAAAGTAATGATTGGCAGAGAAAATTTCCATTTTCCTGTTGTGAACCATGGGCTTTGCCACAAAATTTTTGAAAGTAAGTTCTACTGGAAGCATGAGAAGATTATCATTTCTACCTTTCAGAGAATTTTGCCTGGAAAGCAAAACCGTGCACCGGAAATGAGGGCAGGGTCCCTTAAATATGACTCTCAGCTTAAGCAGCTGCAATAGATAATTACATTACATATTCAGTCTGTAGGTGCATGTCATTGAGTACAAGAACCCTTCGGTTTTTAGTGTCAGTCAATGGTCATCTGAGGTCAACAGGGCTCCCAGTCCTGAAAACCTTGTAGACATAATCTCCAGATCTCAGATCTCATATAAGGCATAGGTAGCCTCGTGACCCATTCTAATGGTAAAATGTCAGACTCAGAAAAAAGAGAGTTATAATCGGATCATCAAAACCACAATGCATTTCTGGTAGGTTTGAAAAGGTGAATCTGTTTTTAAGTTGATATTTTGCATGCATTAATGTAAATGGCAATTCAGCAAGTAGAATGACGTGTTGAATCACGTTAGTGTGTCTTCAGGAGTCAATACAATGTGTTCATTTTTGCTTAAATTATGCCTCTTTATTCCCTTCTTTGTTTCAGTCTCCTGGTTCTGAAGAGATGAATTGGTTTCCTGATCAAGCCCATGGGGAGCCACAGTTCAGTGTTGTAACACCTGAGGCAGGTGTCTGCATCAAGACAAAGGACAATAAAGGAGAGAAAGTATTCATTAATATTTGCAAAACAAATCAGGTACTTTTTGCAATTCTTTACCAGTGGCTCAAGTTGTCACTGATTGTAAAAGCAAAACTTCATGTAGGTTAAATTGAAGATTTGATTTGAGTCATTATGTAGCCTTGTTGTCATGGTAACTTGGACTTTAGTCACAGAGTGACAAATGCATGGATTACCGTTTTTGTCAAAATGTACCCTTTTGTCACTTGTTGTGTGTACTGTCACTGTCATTTAAGGTTTACAATTTGTTGTGTTTGGAGATGGACAAATATGGATCCGGGGTGCTTGAGACAATACTAAGGATGATCAAACTAAAACTCTAACCCATGGATGTGATACTGCCTCTGCGGTTGCAGTGTTCGCGCTAAAGGGTGGAATTGCGTGAATCCCACATTTGTCTCCTGAATCCTGCAGGCACAAAGATAAATCTTATGCGGAGAAAATCCTGCACACTTTTCCACAGCTGAGGTCGTTGCTACAATTCTAAATACCCACAATAAATTGCAATAGAATCTTTACTAAGTGGCAACTCCCTCCTTGATTTTGAAAATCCCACCCCCACCCGTTTCCCTCCGAGTTTCAATTCCTTAGCAAGAACTCTACTCAGTTGTATATGATTGGTATCTACTGTATAGGTCTACTAATTCATATGCAGACAGCTAGTAAAAGTCATGGTCAAAATGTAAATAATTTTGAAAGTTGTCATAATTCCTAGATGTGAAAGTTGACTTAATAGGCTAAATGACTAAATATGACCAAACGTACCAAATGCACATGAGTGCGTTGTCATGCACTCATGTGGCTGGGCATCCTTCACAAACTTTCTGATGTCAACTCTGACTGTGTCACATCAAAGAAAGCACCTGTCACAGTTTGTGCTTCATCTGTAACTGTAACAACCGTAAGCCATTCAATAAATGATAACTTGCACACTTATGACTGATGCAGTTTGCATTGAAATTTCCGCTGCACATGGTTTGCTTTTCATTTAGAGATAAATCATTGGGTATCCCCCATCATTGTTTTCACATCATCCAAGTTATCTCATGAACATTACTAACATCCAGTTAATCTGATTGTAATTTGTGTACAGTAGAAACAGTTGAAAAACCACCGGTCACAAGAATGTCTCAGCGTCATGAAATTGTAATAAGTGGGAAGGACACTTTTTATCATTTTAGACAACATTGCGCCCAAATGCATTGTACTGTATTTTGAATGAAAACAAAATTAACCATTCCAAATTGACTATCCATTGCTGTGTTGCTCTAAGATGAAGTATAGTTTAGAAGTTAAATTCCAAGCATAATGGACAATCTTGCTCTGACACTTTCCCTACTTCAGTTACCTGTATTTGCTTCTTTTTTTTTTCTTCATCATGTATGTGTGTATGATGTTATGTGATGTCACCAACCTCTTCGCAAAGGCTAGATAAAGTTGTGATGAGTTTATGGTACTGTAACGCTAACCTTCAAGATGGTATGTTTAGTGAGTGTTTTCTCAAGGAGACTCAAGCTTCTCAGTAATGGGTGAGATTTATCACAATATTGGTTCAGAAGATTTATGTTATTTCTGATGACTAGTGTAGATTAGGATGATGGGTAAGTAGAATAGGATGTGTGTCAAATTGCATCTTGTTTTAAGTTTTGAAAACATACTTGTGATGATTGTTTCCTTGATTACGTTTATTTGCAGTGTTCTTTTTCTTTTCACATTTTCAAAGATGCCATCACCAAAAGATATTACAGAGGAAGAGCTTGTGCAGCTATTGGAACAGGAAGTACCGGATTATCGTATCCCAATGAGCATTGGAGAACCTCATGCTGAACTTGATAAATGTAAGATCTTTTTGTCATGAAAAATATTTTGACTGAAATGCAATGAGCAATTAAGTACAGATAGAGGCATTACATGTACCACCTTGTTGTGAACAGAGTTTTGGCTGTGGTGGGTGACGTCGGATGGCCCTGCTGAGTACTAGTGATTCATCCACGGTATTTCACCATCAGATTATGTCTTGCTGCCAGGCACTCAATGTCACAGAATGTAGTGAATGTGATGGAAGAAGTGACCTTATGAGTTAACATTTGAAGATTTTGCCAGTACTTTTCCCATAACAATGCTTACAAGACAAAGAGTGCTCCATGGGCACTGTTTACTTGACTCCTGCAAACCTCAAGACCTCACCAGAAGTGGTTGGTTCCCTTGTTTTGAGCCTAGCCCTAGAATTTTTCTAGCTATGACCCTGGTTGTAAATATTACTGACTTTGCATTTGTGTGTTTGTGAATTCATGTCAATGACTAAATGATTCAGTGGTGACTATATGTGTGCATGTGTAAGATACCTCAGTTTATTTACATGACACTTGCAACTGGATGTGTCAGTCAGTCCCTCGCAATTTAGTGTCTCATTTAGTCCCTGATGACTGAATGTGTCAATTTATTCGTGGCAGTTTATTGTGTCAGCTTAGTCCACAGCAACTTAATGTGTCAGTTGATCCCTGGCAACTCAGTTCCTGGCCACTGAGTGTGTCAGTCAATCATTGGCAACTTAATGTGTCAGTTTAGTCTCTGGCAACTTATTGTATCAGTTAGTCCCTAGCAGCTTCATGTGTCAATTAGTCCCTGGCCACTGAATGTGTCAGTTAGTCCTTGACAACTTAATGTGTCACTTACTCCCTGGCAACTTAATGTGTCTCTAACTGTGTTACAACTTAAAGTGGCAGTTACTCATTGAAAACTGAATATGTCAAAAAATCTCTGGCAATTTAATGTGTCAATTTAGTCCCTGGAAACTTAATGTGTCACTTTAGTACCTGGTAATGTAATGTGTTGGTCAGTCCCTGGCAATTAAGTTAGGTCAGTTATGTCCTGGTAAGGTGGCAGTACCTATTGTATTTATCATCTTTAAAAGTCATTTTAGAATGAAAGGAGAAATTTTTAAAATTTGTAGAACGTTTTGCCAGAGTCTGTAGGTAGCCCTTGATCGATTAGTAGTCCTCAATAGGAAGTCCTTGGAAGGTAGGTTGTCCTCTATTGTTTGGTAGACCTCAATAGGTTGGTAGCCATCGATAGGTTGGTAGTCATCGAAACGTTAGTAGTCATGGAAATGTTGGTAGTCATCTATAGGTTGGTAGTCATCGACAGGTTGGTAGTCATCGATAGGTTGGTAGTTATCGATAGTTTGGTAGTCATCGATAGGTCCGTGGTCAGCGATAGGTCGGTGGTCAGCGATAGGTCGGTGGTCATCGATAGGTCGGTAGTCATCGATGGTTGGTGGTCATCGATAGGTTGGTAGTCATCGATAGGTTGGTAGTCATCGATACGTTGGTAGTTATTGATAAGTTGGTAGTCATCTATAGGTTGGTGGTCATCGATAGGTTGATAGTCATCTATAGGTTGGTGGTCATCGATAGGTTGGTAGTCATTCATTGGTTGGTAGTCATCGATAGGTTGGTAGTCATCGATAGGTTGGTAGTCATCGATAGGTCGGTGGTCATCGATAGGTCGGTAGTCATCGATAGGTTGGTGGTCATCGATGGTTGGTGGTCATATAGGTTGGTGGTCATCGATAGGTTGGTAGTCATCGATAAGTTGGTAGTCATCTATAGGTTGGTGGTCATCGACAGGTTGATAGTCATCTGTAGGTTGGTAGTCAGCGATAGGTTGGCAGTCATTGATAGGGTGGTAGTCATCAGTAGGTTGGTAGTCCTCAGTAGGTTGGTAGTCCTCAATAGGTTGGCTGTTGGAAGGTCAATTTGAGATGAAGTTTGCAATGGTCTGCATAAATCACACTGATGAATTAAAGTTTGGCTCTGTCTTGGTATGCATCTATATGACCAAGATCACTACATCCATGGTAGAGTAACTTGTATTTAGCAATGGAGAAGTTGAAAATAATTTTATATTAAAAATGTTCCTACAGTAGAGCTATTCAGAAAGCGAATGGCCATTAAATACTTGGATCACATGTACTCTCTTCCCAGAAGGTGACCCCAAGTTATTGAACTCAGTGGATTCACTTTACTCGTTGACAGAATGATAAAAATGTGAAGTCAAAAAAGATTAGCTCAAGGCCTTTCTTTATACTCTGTCCTTATTATTTCTCTTTAATACGAACCAACAATAATTTAGAACGATGTGGAGGCAATCGAAGGAGTGAATCTTTGTCTTGTGCGTGTATCTGCCACCATCATCACCAAGATGGATGTTATAAAAGTTCCTTTAATTGTAAAGAGGATGGAAAAGTGGTGAGACTTGGACATATCTCTCCCACTGCTCTTATATCCCCCCACCCGCTTCCTCTTGGAATAAGCTGACATACTGGTGTTGATTCTCGTAATTGTTTTTTGTCTTTTCTTTTACCATCTTCTTTCCTTTCAGCTGGCAACGGTTGCACTGCGTACGATGTCATGATCAGTGATGAGTTCATGGCTAAAATTGTAAAAAGTTACATCTTCAACGGATTCTTCATGTCGGTCGTCTTTGAGGGACTCGAGAACAAGTTTGGCATCATCTTGGAGCGCAGTTAGTACAAAATCGCACCTCATATGTTCTAAAATGGTTGAAGAATGTAACCCAGATATTCCATTCATTGGCAACTGAAGATAATTGATATGTCGTAAAATTTAGGAATGTTTTTCCCTTTTTATTGGTGAAAACCATATCTCAAAATCAGATTCGTTTTGGAAGTGATGAATTTTGAAAGTAATATTTATTTTTATTTAATTTAAATATTTATGTTAACTTGCACAATGCTGAAAATTGTGATGTCACCAAGGCGGAACTACATAAGTATCCTTTGTATTTTTATAAATAATCTTGACTGTCTTAAAAGACACATGACAATAGGTTTAGAAAAGTGATCATCATTTGCACAATATTTTGAGGTAAATCTGCAATATACTCAATCTAAATTTTCTCTAGTGTCAAATAAATTTCAAAGTAAAATGAGGGCTGCGGTATCAAAGAAAAACAGACTTGCAACTGTTATACGACATTTTGGTAACTTTGAGGCAACTGGAATTTTTTTTTTTTACCAGAGAAGTCTTCCTTCAAATAGCGATATCTTAAGTTATGAACGTGATCCTAGCATCGGGATTGGAGTGCATGCAGTGGAAAATGTTCTCTTTCGTGTAAGGTTCCCTTCAATTGTCAGTAAAATATGCCATTAAGGTCATGCTACGAAACATTGAACATTAAATATTTCAAACATTATTATTGGAGGCATTGTTTTAATTTGGATGGAACCTTGAATTTCTTTAGTGACATGCATATCTTGGTAGTTGTAAGACAAGAATGAATATTTCAAGGTTATCTTACCTTCATGAAATGTGGTTCCTTTATATCGACCGTAAATTGCTATTATTCATCATGCTGATGGCATTTACTACTGAACTTGTGTGAGTTAAAAAAAAAAAAAAAAATCATTCGGAAACTGCAAGGTTGCAGTCACATGGTAAAAATATCAGTTACGAGAATGTTGAAACTTGATGAGTTGGATAAATAAGATCAGATCCCAATTGGCTGTTACATGAGCTGCAAAACTTGGTGTTTTAGAAACCTTCATTAATTCGTACGAAGCTGACTGTCGCAATGAGTGTTAGGTAAGGGTCACATCATGCTCATTATACTTCTATGGGGATTTATATCTTTTTTACTTAAACTCAGTTTTGTGATGACCATGTGACGCTGTCATATGCTGGCATATGTCCCTATCTGGTCTTGTGATCATAAACCTGATCGGCTTATGAATTGTTTTGTGTCCAGAATTGTTTCTTGAAAGTTCCTTTGAAATGAGATGGGACATATTTTGAGGTACCGATGCATCTGATTTGGAGTATCATTTCCTCTGCTCGTTCTGTGCTCCTGCTCGTCAAACTTACATGTCGATGTCGTTTGCACTCGAATCTTTGCTCATTTCATCTTGATAAGAAAAATTTGTGCTACTTTGGACATCTGGGTGAGTCGTTGCCCCATCCCTCACTGAAAAATGAGACAAAAGTCCTAATTGCATGCCAGGGTGGTTTTGATATCAAAAAGAGAAGTAATCCTCTCATCATTGAAGTATGAATACATTGATGAGGAGCCAAGTGATACAAGCACGATTTGTTGATCATAAATTCTTATTTTATGATCAGAAAGTGATGGTTCATCCAAAGTTGTTATGTTTTTCTTGCTCTGAAAAGTAGGTCATGGGTAACTTAATTTGGTTTTTGACTCTAAACCTTGCCAAACACAATGAATGTATGGTTTTTTACTTACATTCTCTTTCATTCCAGATTGGACGCAGCTGAAAAACAGAAAGTGCCTTGGTAATCTTCATGATCACCATGTACGAGCTAAATCTAAGCCAAGAATTCAGGAAATCAGTGGGGAGGCATCACCGGAAGAGGAAACGAAGGGACCTCTCATATCTGAGGTACCCTCGGGTCCATCCGCTGAGTTGGTTAATGAGTCTGGCAAAGCATCAGAGGAACCAGATTGTGTGATTATGCAAGAACCAAAGATTGGACACCCAGAATTCCTTGTGGCTGAAGTAAAGCTCCCAAAAGTTGTGAGTATTAACTTATTTTTTTTTTTTTTCGAGGGCTTCAGTCTACTCGGAAGCAAAGTTGAGGTATGTCGATCAGCTTGAATGTTGGTTCGACTTTCGATGTGAACTCAGTGATCATAACTCAAAAACACTAAGCCATCCCCTTTCATTATTGTAAGACACTTGTACAATCACACTTTCACATTGATGTGGTTCTTTTTATGATAAGCTGTCTGTTTTGTGGAACAAGTTAAATATTAATATCACAAACTAACATTGCGTGTAGTTTGCGTACAAACTCGAGGCATTCCCTACTGGATATGAAAAATACAACCAGGGGTATTCGTCGTTCCTGTTTCCTCCACAATGATTGCTGTAACCCTCTCGTTGAATGAGTTGTCAGCTATCATGTCATAGAATGTAAGGTCCTTAAACTCACTTGTACAGTATCTTGCCTAGAAGTATCAAATGTGCTATTGCCAAAGGGATTGTGTATGGGCAATCATTTTTAATAAGGGTTCTTCCATGACACAACTTTGACAACATTTTTAAGCAGACTGTGTCATGATATTTTGGCCACCTTTGAGGCATTGTTCCTTGCCCTATTATACACATCGGTACGTTTAGTTTGCACTAGAGACTCGGATCTGTGAATGTCGTATAGGACATACAGACCTTTTTTCATGATCTAATGACCGTAATGTTCTCAAGAGGTAATGAATCAGCTAAAATCATTATGAATCTGTAATTATCGGTAGGTATTAGTTTCTTCCTGTGGATGAAATGACCCTGATAGATCAAATTATAGAATCATGTGCTCTGAAAAGTGCTTGTCCACACACAAGAATACACACAAACTCACAGTCCGCAAGGGTGACTAATACCCGCAGTGTGGACGTTGGCGTATGCTCATATTTGAAGCCATCGTGGGAACTCACTTAGGATTTTCATGTGGGGGATCCTTCGTTCCTCGTTTCATTCTGAAAAATTGTAGTGTGAATGCTTGAAGACCTAATGACCCTCGATTTCCAGCAAATGAAATGTTCTCGTGCAATAGAACATGGAGAAGTATGTACCAGAGGTACATTGTTACAGGCACATGCCCACCAGGGAGCAGCACAGGAAAAGTGTGCAAAACTGATGTGCTCTTTTTTTTATTGCTTGAGCAGTTCAGGATGTAAATCCCTCAAGTTGTCTACATGGGAATCTGTCTCCTTCTTAACTGTGTGTCTCATTCTCAACTCTTAGCAATCAGGATCTCGTGGATGGACATTTCCACATCATATGCTTAGAACAGATCATTCCATAGTCCCTGAGGAGGCACAGGTGGTGTTTCTGCATTCAAATGACCCCCCATGGCAATGTTAGACCCACTCCCAAAGAGGTTCCCCCACCTCCCCCCCCCTTACTTCTGGACCTCTGATCTATTTTGTTCAAATACTTGCAATCAAATCTTTATGCAGACACAGGATAACAGAGAGGGAAGGTAAGTGACAACAGACACCCATCAGCGTTGGTGCATTGTCATCACAATGGATGGACTTTCTCAAATACCCTGAGCTAAAACAAGCAAATACAAGGACCAGCAGTAATGGAGCAGCTGTCTGCAGAAGAACAGGGCACATATAAAGGGACACAGCAGTTTTGAATACTGCTTTTGATTCACTATCATAAAATCATTAATCAGTAGAAGACCAAAAGATGTGTCTTCATGTTTGCTGGCAAACCTGTTCGAACTTTGCCAAGTGAGGCAACCCCAAGCTATGATTCAAATTTAGAACCTGGGAGTACCAACCCCTCCCCTCAGGCTTAATTCTATTGTTTGTCTACCAATAGCTACATTAAACAGGTACATCTTTGCACCTCATACTCAACCCAAGTGCTCTAGACTAAAAGCTGTTGATTCAATATATGCATCCACACAGAAATTTTGAAGGTATGGAGTAATGCCATCATGTAAAATTGTAAATGAGCCAACACATCAGAAACATTAACCTGAAGGACACTCAGATATTCATGTTCACATAGATGGTGATTCTTCGCGATTAAGCTCTTTACGATCAAGTTCTCACTTTTTACATTGCACCATGATAGTTGGGTGATAATGAATGCCGTGTGGCACACCGGTATCAATTGTCCTGTTCACTTTAATATACCTTCACTGAATTCATCATTCATTGAAAAGTAACGTAGCCTCTTAAGCCTTGTAGAAGTTTCTTGCAAGCACAATTGAGCAAGCATTCTCAGAGAAGCTGATGCATCATTCATTGTAGTGTGCCTGTAATTTGCGAGAGTTTGACAAAATTTTGTGGCATTTCCCAAAGTTGATGGTAAAGACCCAGAGCAAATGTTTCCCCCGCTGTCCTGAAGGGTGGTATGTTAGTGTTTTCAGATCTAGAATTACTTCAATTCCCTACATTTTCAAAATATATACATTTCTACTTACAGGCAGTAATATCCAGCTCATGAAAGAATCCAACCTGTAACATGTCAATACCCTTTTGTGGGGAAATGCCCAATTGCTAAGAAGGATATGCGGCTTAGCAAAACTTACATGATCTGGAAGTTGGGCCACATTCGGTCATTCATTCATTAATCAAATTTGTCTATACAAGCAAATTACAGAAACAGGATATGGGCAGGGAAACAAAAGTTCATTGAGCTAGTGCCTGTGAAAAAGGAGAACACAAAGAAAAAAAAACTAACAGATATGAAAGAGGAAAGAAAAACAAAGAAACGAGCAAGGGAATCAATCGATGTACTGCACGATTAACTGAGCTTTTACCTTAACCTTGAAAGAAGCATTAGTTTTGTAGTTTCTAATATCATTTGCTTGTATGCCTTATATTGTCCTTGACAATCTTGCATGACCATTGGTAAATACACATCTAACATATAAGGGAAACTGGGTGTTTGTTTACAGGAAACATCCATACTTTTAAGACCAAAGTTGGTGGACGCAGAATGATTGATTATTCAAAATAAGGAAGGACAGTGGCCTTCTTTTCCAGAAATAAGTTTCTCACCGATAGAGACTCAGTTATTTGTTGCTCAACACTTATTTGTTCACCCAAACTTTTCAAAATTCAAATGGTGCATCTTCTGTTCCACATCACATGAATAATGTTTTGAGAAGATGAAGCTTTGGTAGATGTTTATTGATGAGTCTGAATGGATTATCAAGGACAAATGCTATTTTCTTTTGTATGTCATGTTGGTGTATTCTAAACGCTCTATTTCCCTTTTAGTACTTAGATGAGGGTCAACGGAGGTCATGTCAGATTTTGACAGAAATTATGCAGCCATGGATGTAATGTTTGTTCTTTGAGTCCTTTGGCCAATTGCTTTCATTCCCTGTTGAAAAACCTGACCAAAGGCCTGTGCATTGGGGATTTTAGAAGTGTGCATTTCTGTAATGGGCCATTTCATGGCAACAGAATAACATGCAAACAGCTCTCATTGTTCTTCGAGAACATGTCAATTAAGAGCAGACAGCCTCCCTTACGAATATTCATTAAAACGGTGTCATAACAAGCAAATTTGTTGTCTTTCACTCCCTTACTAGTGGCAAAGTGATACAGTATGTTTAAAGCTGCTAAGCTGATGGGGACACAATGCCACAGAGAAGCATTTTCTCGGGGTTACTCCCATCAAAATGTAACTTTTACATACAAACCTAGTGTCGTTAGAGTAGCATCTAGGGACCTTGTTTGAACTTTATATTCTGATGTTTGACATTGTTGCATTTCAAAAGATCCGGTGTAAGGACTTCTAGAAATTGGATGGATGCAGAGTGCTGAAAGGTTCCTCAATTACATTTAACCGGTGGGAGTTTATTTGCATCCCTACAAGCAGGTAACCAGATCCTGACTTGAAAGTGAATGGAGTGAATGGATCTTCTGCACTGTTTACTCAAGTTTTGTTTCAAATCGTTTTCTCTCAACATTGGTTTTGTTTTTCCTTTCCCTCATGCATTTCTGCATTCGCTCTCACGTTTTTGATGAGTGGTTATAGAGTTGAATTTTATGAAATACTAGTCGATAAGTTTCTTATAACTTTCTGTAAAACAGATTTACAGTGAACTCTCAACCGCAATGAACGTACTATACACAGATCACTGTAGACGGTCACTCAGTCATGCCACACTTTTGAAGGAGATCTTTGACAAAGAAACCAAACAAATCTATCTGCATGTGTCATGTTTAATTAATCTGATGGTGATGGCAACATCCATTAACTCAAATCTCAAAGCCATAATTGTTGGTCGCAAGTGTGGAGGTGAGTTGGTCTTGTTGAGCGAGGATGAAGGTAGATGGGATAAGAAAGGAGATCTATCCCTCACTCAAATTCCAGATCTGGTTTTACATCTGGCATATCTCTTTTAATAAAATCTTGATATGGTATGGCCTTATAAAACCAGATACAACTTAAAATAAATGTCTCCCAGATGTGAATGTAGGTTTTGATATGGCCACTGTACAAAATCAGATATATATTTGATACAAGTATCTTCCAGATACAGTATGTGTATGTAGTGTTTGATGTGGCCATATAAAACCAGATATAAGTTAATGCAACCGTCTTCCAGATATGTGTTTATGCATGATTCAATTGTCGTACAGAGATATATAAACGCTTTGATTCAGCCATGCAAAGCCAAGTTAAACTTGGAGAAATCGTGATCCAGATTTAATATGGTCAGGAAGATGTAAGCAAGAAAAAAACAACTGTAAATTAGAATATAGTCGGAAGGAGCATTTAATTGATTTATCCTTTTGTATCTAGATGTCATTCTTCTATAATTTGCAGTTTCTTTAATTAATGGCTTTACTTGCAACATTAATGTAATAGCAAACATAGGACTTTAAAACTAAACGCAGTTCAAATCTGTGGACCACAACATCGTGACAGGTTTTGCTTCATACTCTTACCAATTAGTGCCATCTTGGTGTTGTCATTTGTCCACCCTTCTGTTCATCCATTTGTATGTCCACATGTCAGTCAGCAATCGCATTCAACTACAGTGACCATTTCCGTGTCACAGAGAAGCGAAAAAGAACATGGGATTTGAGACAAAATCAAAGACATGATTTTCCTTGACGAAAACTGAAAATGAAGGGAAAAAGAAACAAAATGCGAGTGAAAAATTAAAATGGGATTCTGTCTTGAAGGTCGATGGAGCTCTTAAGTGATTACCTTCCTACATATCAATTAACTTTGATTTGTGAAATATTATTTGTGGTTACAGAATGAGAATGCAGAACTGAAAATTACATTAAGGATAATCACAAAATCATGTATTCACAACCACCCATGGAAAATTGAAGAATTTTGCCTCAATGCAACACAGAAGATTTGTCACCTTGGACGAAACCAGAAACCCTGGAGTCCCTTTGATTCCTTTCCTGTGCTAGGTCACTCACAGATTTATCCCAATCAACAGTCCCTTTATTGCCACTGTACAGTGATCTTTACAGCCATCATTTTATTGTTATCTGTAATGGGCTGTATCATCACAAAAGTGCCCACATCAAAGCCCCCCCACTTGAGACATACAAAGTTTAGAAGCAAAGATCAATTTGTATTTCATGCAGCCACTACTTATCACCCCAAGCATGATGGGGATTTTTGGAAACTCTTTTTGAACCACAAGTCAAAGTGGAAGAATAATAATAATATTTAACTATATGCAAAATTGCCAGAAGATTATTTTGTCTCAATAGTGTTTAATTAGTACATGAAATGAGTCACAATCCATCCTCCTGAGGCGAGAGCAAGTGTAAACAATCACTGCCTGATTTTTTTTTTTTCAGTTACCACAAATGGTTGTCACATGAACAACCTCTGACTTCCTTGAACTTGACCTCTGTCAAAATCATAACACGCAAAAACTCATGTTGCCATGTCCATTGATGGGTAGAAAGAGTATTCAACTTTGCAATGTGAAAATAACCATCTTTTGGGTTTTTCAAAAGCAAAAATGACCCCAATTGACCTTTCCCCGAATGGGGAAAAACTTGATTTCTCAATGTGGGAAAGTGACACACCATCATCTAAAAAAAAAGGTTGGTGCTAGCCTTCATGGTTTTCATTGCTTGACCTCTAATGACCCTGAGCGACAGACACATGACAATGGAGAAACAACAATATTCGGCTCAGGACTCAATATGGTACACTCTTGTAGGGTACAGTTTTATATAGCACACTTCAATGGGGTACACTTTTATATAGCACACTTTAATATGTTACACTCGAATATTGTGTACTTCAATATGGTACACTCTAATATTGTGCACTTCAGTATTGTACACTTCAATATGGAACACCTCTACCAGATGTCTGCAGTTAATGTATCTTTAATATCCAGTATCTTGTTCACAAGATAGAACGTTGTGTATTTGAAGTGACCTCAAATGGTAGTTTACCTTCCATCAAAATAGAAATTCAGCACTTATCGTTAGAAATCCATTTAAGAGTGTGACTAGGCGATTCATTGGAATGTATAATCGATAGAATCTATTTTTGGCAACGGCAAACAAAGGTTAAATGTCAACTACGGATCACTGTGTGTATGATGTATAACCTCCAGAAAGATGCTTTAACCACAGAGTTACTGTAACGTGAAACTTAGATCAAAGTTACAGGTCAAGTAGCAAGTTTAGATGTTTATGGTATATTATATGGTAATTGTTTGGTGATTTTCATTGAGCATGAACTGTGATTTTTGGACTAAGTTTGCATTTTGCATAGCATTTGGTGGGTAATGTTGAAAGTTGGTAATAGTGAGGGCAAGGTGATGGCAAATGAGATGGTTAACAAGGACCAGCATCATTGGTGTTCAGGGAGTGAAGCAGTGTCCACGTGAGGGCACAGGATTGCGTGAATCCCGCATTTGTCTCATGAATCCCACTTTAATATAAATCTTTTGTGAGAAAATCCCAACAAAAATTTTCAACAGCTGAGTTTGTATCTACAATTATGAATAAACACATTATATTGCAATAGAATCTTTGCCAAGTTACAGCTCCCTTCTTGATTTTAAAAATCCCTCCCAAAAATTTTTTTAGAGAGGGATTTCCCTCATAGGTTCAATTCCATAGCACAAACACTGGAGTGAGGGGCAAAGGACATCAAGGGCCCTGCTGCCTATTTTGTGACTTGCAGGCTGATTCTCCTTCAACTGTTTAAGTGGGGAACATGAATAATTGTGAAAGCTTATTATGGCACCATGGCAAGCTGAAGGGGTCTCTAAAATTTATATAAGAGGTCCCCTTTGAGCCATTTCTGGTGAGTTTAACTGTCTCTGAGCAATGATTGTGGGTTTTAGAAGTAAGGTGGCACAACAACATCCCACACTTCGCTTCATAGTAGTGACAAATGAGACAGCCAACCAATATAAGACTAAATTATGCATTGGAAGGATGTACTCCTGGGGGCATGCTTTGATTATTGATTCCTTGCTGAAAGCAGAGGAATCTATGCGATGGTGATGTCGTGTGTGTGTGTGTGTATGTATGTATGTATGTATGTGCGTGTGTCATGCCTGCTTGTAAACATGATATCTCAAGAAGCGTAACTCTGAGTGATCTCATACTTGGCATGTAGATTGCCCATATTGAGCAGATGATCCCTATTGTTTTTGGTGGAGGTCAAAGGTCATTTGTGGTCACCAGAGGTCAAAAAGTAAATACCTTGAAAATTGCTTGTAAACACGATATCTCCAGAACGATAAATGTGAGAGATCTCATAGTTAGCATGCGGATTGCCCATATCGAGTAGATGATCCCTATTTTTTTGGCAGAGGTGAAAGGTCATTTGTGGTCATGGGAGGTCAAAATGTGAAAAACTTGAATATACAATATTTAAAGAACGGTACTTCTAGTGAATTTTATTCTTGCAATGTAGAATCCTCATGTTGATTTGATGGTTCCTATGCATTTTTGTAGAGATGAAATTTAGTTTGGGGTTATTTGACATGGAATGCAATGGCCCATTATGTGAAATTCTGTTTGAATTGTTGTTTCTCACACATGCATCCATGGATTTATATTTAACTTGAACACAATAATCCCTAGGTGGTGCCTTATCTGTGGTGTACAAAAAAGTTTCAGTCTAAGGTCCCATGTGGACCCTATGGTCCATTTTAGGAAATTCTACAAAATGCTTCTCCTCCTACAGATTATGTTGTACTATGTTGATGGTTTGTCACAGTGATACTCAATTGTTGGTCCCTTCAAGGTGTTCAGGAATTGGTAGTCCAAGACCCCATGTGGGCCCAATGGCCCATTTTATGAAATTCTGCAAATTGCTTCTCCTTCTCCCATTAAAGTGCCCCTTTAAACTGTCCTACACATCTCAAATATCCCTATCGTGCATGAATGATAATTGAGTAATTGGACAGTGTTAGTTGGTACCTAACTGAAACTCTGTATTGCCCTTAGTATGTTGACCAGTATATGGACTTAAAGGGGCACTTTGAGTTGTTTCATGAACTTCAGTTAGTCTTCACAAAATATACCACTTTTAGTAACTGATCAAAATTCAACTAAGAGGGCCCATTATGAGTCACATGTAAATGACCACTAATAAGTGAGTTGCTAATGATTTAAATTGGTTTTGGAAAACTCGTGAAAATGTACTTTTCCACATTAGTACCAATTCATATACACATAGCCAGTAAAAACCAATAAGAAAAATTAGTAAAAATTGACAGTTTCCATAATTATTGGATGTGAATAGTGATGCTGATTATAAGCATTGTTATTTGGTAGCACCAATTACAATTTTTACAGCTTTAATTTATTGACAAAGATCAAACTTATGCACTGTTGGTGCACAAGTTTATGAAATTCTGAAAATTGTGCAGTCCTACAGATTCTCTTGTACAATGTTGATGATTAGGTATAATGATACTCAGAGGTGCCTATGATTTGACATAATGATACATAAATGGTACCTTCAGGATTTTGAGGTACGAGCCTCTGCACCAATGGTGCTCTAGTTAATTTTCAAGGGCCTCATAGCCATTGGGAAATGCATCACGCCAAAAAATCAAATACGAAAGAGCTGCCACCAATAGCTGTAACTCCACATAATAAAGCGCTATAATCTTGATTAAATACACGTTACCTTTCATAAAGTTATTAGACACCACAAAATATATTCTTCCCCTGCAACCTCATATCAGTTTGGGAGTTTTCTCATGTTTGTGGGGGTCAAAGGTTATTTGGGGTGACAAAAGGTCAAAACCTTGTATACATGAAATTTTAAGGGTGATAAATGTGAGGGATCTTATACTTAGCTTGTGAATTTAGCATGTTAATGGCCATATAGGGTAGGTGATCCCTATTGTTTTAAGTGAAGGTGAAAGTTCGCTTTGGGTCACAAGATTTCAAAAGGTTTTGACCTTACCAAGATAGTGTCTCAAGTAGGCTAACTGTGGTAGATTCATTTTGCTTACAATATATATCATGAGGCAAGGAATCACTAAGCCTTTTGGCTTTCTGGTTCATAAAGATGTAATTCAAATTATAAATCTGGTGCTCCTGTGTAATATCACTGTTTTGTTTGGTCTTTCTGAAATATGTTTGCGAGGTTAGGAAACTGAGGATGACCATGATATTGTAGATATAGATGATGTGTGGTTAGTTTGTATGAGGACCTTGTTCAGAACATGTCAGTCAATATCACATACATTTTGAATGATTGCAGTGGCTCCGAATTCAACTTCTTTTAAATTGGCCGATGAATCTAGCCATAATGATCAGTAAAATATAAACACCAGCTGTTGGGGGAGGGGGGAGTGTTAAATGTTTAGGTCAAAGGTTGCCCATGGATCTTTATACATCGGTATATATGTGATTTCAGTGGGTAGATTTGGTTACCGGTGTTTGCCATAGGATGAGTGTACTGTTACCTGCATTGTCTTCTTTCCAGCGATGACCAGACAATGTACCAGTGTAGCACACATCAGGAGAGCAGAGGCACTTGAAGTGTTTTGATACAGGGGAGGGGGTGGAAGGGGGTTGCAGATGCTGTTTTCTCCTTCAGTACCAAAAATAAAAAGTAAAGGGTGAGATACACTGTTCCCAACAACGTGCAACTTTATTTTTTATTTTGTACAAATATAACACAAAAGGCACATTTCCGTGTGAAATGTGGAACAGTCTAGAGGCAATCGACTCACTCTCACGAATGAAAGCGAATGTTTGTTCAAGGTATAAATACTCTAATCAATGGAAACTTTCTGCATACTTTATTGAAGAGCACTTTGGTAATTCTGTGAGAATTAAACGACCAAAACAGCAATAACTATAATGACACTTCATTGATAATAATTACAACAGCAAAAGAAAGAGACGTAAAACCTACAGTGCTCAAAATACCATCCCAAACACTTAACATAGAGGTACAATACATGGTTTTGAAATGCCTGACATGTAAGTATTTTCAAACCATTTAGCAACTGACACTTTTCTTTCTATGACTGCAAGTTTAGTTTCAGTTGGCGGAGTCGAAAACTCTGCCCTCGCCGTCCATGATGAACATCGAATTCATGCAGATGTCGTCACATGACGATAAATTAGTTTAAAACCCTAAAGGTTTGTCAGGGTAAATACAGCATATGTTGGATTTAATGAACTACGTTGCAACCACCTCATTGTCGATGTGAAATGAAATCATGTATAGTCCTCTGCATTTCTTTTGTTTCTGCTGGGAGGGATGTTTTGATGAAAGTTACAGATAGACAGAGAATCATGTCAAATCCTGACAATATTCTCTCTTCTTATTTTTTTTATTGTTATCTAGAGTATTAACAGCCCAAGAAACTATTCGAAATATAGAACATAAAAGGGTTGCAGCACCTCCCAATTTTCAATAGAAAATTCATTGTGCATTGAAATGGCCATGCTGTGATTGCAAAATCTTTCATCTGTGTGTGGATAATGGGTAGGTTATCACGTGACAGGTAAAGTGGAAAATACGCCCATCGTGGTGAAGAATTCTGATGAAAAGTGCCAATAACTGGCAATAGATAAATGACTTCCTTCATTTGAATTTCCTTTTTCTTAAAATTGATTCTGTATTGAACATAAGTGTCAGGGGCAAAGGACTTCTGTCCTGTCCAAAAGGATAAAGTTCCATTTCCAATTGAAAGTTTGTGCAACAAAGATTTCTCTAGATCCAAGAATGTTACCGAATGTATGCCATCAAGCAACAACCCACCAATTCACAAACACACACATGTAGCATCACACAGAGTTATTTTGACCTCTGGCAAGAATTCAAACAGATGCATTTTTGGCCCAGTTCCTGATGACAATCTCAGTGATAGTGTATTCATGCATAGAACATCACACCAGTGGGCATAGATACATTCACCCACACATGTACTTGATTCAGATTGACATGTTTTTGCATGGATTTAACAAAACAACAGCAACAGGGTTCCTGCGCTTTCTAAAAAGAAAATCAATTTCCATGACATTTCCACGATTTTTATAGGACCAAATAAAGAAATTCCATGACATTCTCGCTGACATCTTCAACTATAATGACAGAAAAAGCCAAAGCAGTGTAAGATGAAGAGAACAATAAATTTTGATATTATGACTGAGAGAGAAAACGATGTCACTTTGTATAAATTTCCATTACTTTCCCAGGATTTCAAACAATTTCCATGAATTTCAAATAATTTTTGTGACTTTCACAGATTTCGGACGATAGTCAATGATAATCACTGATAGTCGTTTATAGTCAACAATAGTCGATGGTTACGACATCATTACCAGATGAAGATTTTGTGAATACAAAGAGATGATCTATAAGAGATCTGCAAGTCGAGCTGTGAAATTTCACCACTTGGATATAATTCCCCGTGCCTTGATTCACATTTGTGAGGTTTAAAGAAACTTAAGTCCTTTTTTTTTTTGTTTTGTTTGGCTGGCTAATAGCTCAGACATAGGTTTTCAAACCACAGAATGACATGAAGTGACTATTTCTGTTCCATGGAATACAATGAAGGAAGTTAAATGCAACCTTTAGCTAATATTTTCCTTGTTTTAAACAGCAAGCCTGGTTATTATTAAAATGAATACCTGCCACACACTAACTTTCAGTTATCAAACTTTGTATACTTGAACAGTTTTCAACATGCTCCCTTCAATATATCAGTTATGAATATCAAACCCTCCACAAACTGGTTTAGTTTTCCCTTTCTGTCAATTAAATTGAGAGCCAAAGAATATGATACTCTGAAGACTGAAGCTTAAAAGTAGTTGTTTCTTAAATAACAAAGTACTTTATCAGGGGTTGTTGATTCCATCAACATTTAAATCAGTAACATTTTTTTATATGTTCATAGTGAAGCAGTGTTGCAGTGAACTTTCCAGTGGCAACCCCCTGCCCAAATCTGTGGTCAAGGATGACCAGGGGAGAGCCCCCTCCCAAAGAATGTTTTGTCCTCTCAAGAATTTGCTGGGGTGAAATAAAAAATGTCTAAATTGTTACCAATGCTATTTCCTCCCCAGAGATCTGCTATGACACTATGGGGTCTGCTCTTTCCCCAGAGGCAGAATTGCTAACTTTACTACCCCCCCTGCCTTGGCACCTCGAGACACGCTAACAGTGTATATAAAAGGTAATTTCATCACAGTGTGGCGCCCTTTGAGTATCCTTCCAATTTCCAACACTGGAAATCACTTTACCCCTGCCATATGCACAGTAACATACAGCGTCGTGGAATTACGCAAATTAACTACATCTGATCAATTACCAGAACTAACTGCATTTTCGGTGTTTGAGATGCATGAATTTTTTTTCATTGGAAACAACCAAATCCTCAGAATCAGTTTGGACATCAACCTACTAAAGGGTTGATATCAGAACACCTGAAAAACACAGTAATAAATTCAAGGCAAGTGAACTTGCTCTCAAAAAGCACATTGCAGGTACTTTCATGACACAGCAATGTACCGTTGATGTATAAGTTGGTCATTGGACAACCAGCTGAAAATTAAATTTTTCAACAACTGCTAGTGGTAAAGTTGCTCAAATTGTGTTATATTCTTATCATACATTTAATTTTTGAGGCACACTTATTAAGCATTATTGCTTCTTTAGTAAAGAACTGGGCAAAATTTGTCAAGGAAGGGACTTGTAAAAGACTATACATGCATAGCGCCAACCCTGTATGCCACTACAGGTTTATGCAATGCATAAAGAATAGTTTTGGCCCAATGTACCTCTCATATCTCTTTAGATGGAACTTCTAAAAGGTCTTTTAATGAAGGACAAAATGTGTAGCTCTACCCATCTCAACAGCTGAAATACTATGTGATTAAAGAAAAGAAATTAAAAAAATACCAAAAAAAAAAAACCCAAAAACATGCTGAAGGTGGACTGCCCCCTGCCATTGACACAGTTCAGCTGCGTAACGTGTGAAATGATTTGTTTTACTGCTCTTTAGAGTTCTTGTAAACAAAATAGTTAAATCTGATTGAGGTCCACTTGCTGATGGGCAGGGCTTGCAGCAGATTTAATGGGGGCACACGTGCTGATGAGCAGGACTTTTTAGATGGTGCCTTGAGGATATAGCTTTTTAAAAATAAATGGGGCGAAATTAATCAGAGCCCTCAGTAACGAAAGTGAATTTTAACAAAACATTTGAATGGAAAGTTTACATTTAAACAAAATGTTTTGTGTACAATTATCTGGAGCGGTTGCAGTCTCCCTTTACATGCATACAGGTAAATGAGCTCTAGACTTGGGTGACTCCGACATTTTTGTAGTGGAGCACTCACAGCCTGAATAATCGTGACTCTGAAGCTAGTTGCGACTCTTACTTGGAATTGGTTTCAGTTATGTCATAGCTGCCTCCTGCACCTATTCAGTAGCTTATAACATTATATTTTGAGCAGGAATTACCATATACATAGACAATGCAGGGCCCCAAACAGTGTCGGTGAGTTAGAGTTGGACTTCTAGCTATAAATCTAAGTTGTCAGACATAAGCTAGGTCTAACTGGGAGACAAGAAATATAATACAGCCACTATATTTTAACATTATGCCTTATCAAATTTGCGAAAAAAGAAAACATTCCCTCAAACTGTAAGTCCACAAAACACAAATTCTCATGAATGGTTTATTATAGTTTTAAAATTCCACAAGGGTTGTGATGCCAAGGAGAGTGGAGTCGAGTTGCAACATTTCAGTAGAGTCGAGTAACCCGGCCAACCCTGGTGAGCTCTTTGTGACTACCATGTTGGATCCAGAGAGTGGAATAGTCGATGAGAAAAGTGTCCTCGTACAACAACTTGAGCTACAGCTTCATGTTTGGAGAAAGGTGTATTCAGAGATTGTTGAAAGCTCACATTCCAGGACATCCATCACACATGACGACAGGGAAATAAACACTGATGGAAGTATATGCATTTATCATATTTCTCAGTCTTGCTCAGAGAAAACATCATTGAACTTTGGAACAGAACCTCATATGAAGAAATGAAGGGACTGAAACTGCTTGTTTAAGATGCTTTTTCTCTGTATGAAACTTACCCCTCCCAGTTTGTCTGCAAGGGTTATACCCAGCAGGAAATATGTAAGAGCATATCACGTATCTCATGTCATTGGTTCGTACCCAAAGTGCGTCGTGTTAGTTTGAAAAAAAAAGTTAAAGGACATTGAAAACAGCAAGTGAAGATAATTTTAAAATTGATATGTGTAACTTTTCTTTCTATTTACAAATCAAAAGATTCTGCATGGATGAGGTACAAAATGAAAAGTACTTCAGAGGCACAGAAGAAAGGAAATCGTGAAATCAGAAGATGATTGACGTTGTTTGTTGCAGTTGGTAGCTGTCTGAATGGTGATGGAAATCTAAGTATAGATCTATTACGTCGATATCGTTATTTAGCTGCGATAACGATTCTTCTCTCTTTTTTCCTTTTGCCCTGATAAGAGGGTATTTATTGTTCTCTGGTTACAAAATGTCTGTAAGAAAGTGAAAGTGCAACATTGCTCTTTTTTTTTTAATTACTTTCCTTTTGCCCCCCTTTTTTTTTTCATTAGACAAGGATTCTTTGTGCAAACAGATTTCCACTATTTTCTTTTTCAGCTCTTTTTCTTTTTTTGTCTGAAACGTGAAAATGGGGTGCATTTTCGATCTTAGTTCTTTTCTTCTTTGCATGACTTATTTTAAACCTTGTTTTGATAGACAATTATCTGTCCTGTCTTTTTCGCTTCAAAGAACTGAAACCGTAGTTCGAGTCATTCAGCCACTGATGAATAATCTGGAAAGTGAAACTTAAGTGCCATTAAGCCGTAATGACTGATTAATTTAGTTCGTTAATGAAATCAATAAATTTCAGACTGACTTAAAAGTGTACAAGCACTTTAACCTGCTGTTAATACCTTAGAATCTTAGGGGGATGAAACTGATGTTTGAGACTTAATGCCCTTGCAATGATCTTGCGCTCATTTGGACTCTGATTTAAAACTATGGCTTGAACACCTGATGTAATTGTTTCATTAGTTATTGCAAGGTAGAAACACTTTCATTCCAAAGTTTACTTGAATATGAAATTCATTCAAATAACTTTCAAAGCATGCAGAACGTTAAGAGAGATGGATCAGGAAGAAGGCAGAAAATTGTAGGCGCAATTTGAATTAAACCCCTGTTTCCTCACCTTCGTTGGAATACACCATATGTATTTGAACTTTGGCCCAAATTATGTCTCCCCCCCTTCCCATCCAACCATATGGATTAGTCACTCTCAGGTAACATTAAATGGGGTGACAGCAGGTGCTTCAAGTAGCTAAATTAATGTATACTAGCTTAAGTCATCTGTGAAGAAGCTCCACCAAAGGTGGTTCTGCCTTCAGAGGTATCATTTCATCTAAAAGTTGCAGGAACGTTTCTCATGTGTAAGCTTTTACAATGTACCGTATTCTTATTTTATGATTTGGGTTTCATAGCTGTACACCATCTTGACACTTACCAGTGTAAGAAAAGCTGATACAGTGTTCTTGATAATACCAACAAAGTCTTGATGGCCACTCTTACCGGATGGATCAGCAGCTATTACCTGATCAGCTACTCTTTTGTTTCTACTTCTCCCCAATCAGTGCTGTGCTGGTTTCCTCTAAAGTAATCTCGGAGATTGCACCGGCCCCTGGTCATGTAGTACTGCTTCATGTCTGTATGATCCTCTCTAACTCGGCACTTCCAAATCGGTCATTTAATCTTTTTCCCCTTTGTAAAAGTGATCTTGACATTATATCCTTGATAAACTGCAGCATAGCCATATTTCCAGAATTGTTTTGCAACCATTTCCCCTTTATTATTACGAAACCAGTTGCAGTAATTACAGTGAAGCAGAATTATCACTTTCAATAGTTCTTTTTCAGACTGAATGACTTTGAATATTATTTCAGTGCACTGCATTGCTCACTGAGCGATGTTGATAGCGACAGCTCATCAGGGAACAGACCTTACGTTTAAAATATTGTAAAACCCAATTGGAGCACGGCTCACCCGACAACCCACCTAGAGCACGGCTCACCCACCAATGAAACAACCTTGATTATCTACAGTCAAATACACTGATCGAGAAGTCAAGCCACAGTCAACCGATCGCTACAATCTGGCAGTCACCTATCCAGCCATCAATCAATCAATAAATCAATCAATTAATGAGTCAATCAAAGTACAATCACCATAGAACCTTACAACTGTTTATTCTCACTCACATGTCAAACAATCAAAAACCAACTCACCTATCAACCAGCAACTAATGGACAGTCCGAATAGTGATTGTTGCAATCTCACCGACCCATCAAGCGAACAATCAAACTGCAATCATTGATTAGTCAGCCAACCAATCAATTATTGCAATCCCAACGACCCATGAAGCAGTAAATGGCAACCACCGCTCCGTGATAGAGCTTTGCAATCTCAATCAACAATCAAAAATAAAAATTAGACTCAACTTCAAAAATCAACAGTTAGCCAATCAAACTGTTGCCATTTCACCCATCGATGAATGAATGAATCAATCAGTCAAGTGATCGATCAATCGAGCTACAATCAGTGCTCAACTTGACAACTGGATATTCTCACTCACCAATCAAGCCATAAAAAATGCCTATCAACCACCCGAGATCAAACACCGACCGGTCCGTTCAAAGACAGGATTCAAACAGCCAAAAATCCACTCACCTTTTGCCTTTTCTGAGCAATCAGAAAATCTCACTCATCATGATTTGTCAAGCACACATACAGTACAACAAATGAGCCAAATTGAACGTGGCGATCTCATACATATGTGTTTGATTTACCCACAACATTCACCCACCAACCAGCAGACAATATGATCCATTTAATCAAGCAATCAAAATGCAACCACCTCCCCCTGCCGTCACTGACCGAACAAGCAGTGAATCTCACCGACCAATCAGGTATGCCAGTGCTTAAAGTACAGACCGTCATGTTGGCTTTTCACATACTTGCATTCTTACAACAAAAGGAAAAACATATCAAGATTTAGACTGCTGCTCTTTAAAACCAACGTACTGGAGATAAAAAGGGAATCTATCGTCCACCAAAATTTGTCAAGATGTCGATGTGGTGAGTTTGATACCCCTTGGATCCCTGTGCAGGTGGTTGTGTTATATAAATTTATAAATGGATCACATAATGCCGTATCAAGGAATCATGGGAAGGCACATTGGATAGTACAGTAGCCATCTTCCCATTCCACCTCTGTTCATTTTTGGGATGAAAACTACTAGCACCTGGAAATAAGTCACACTTGGCTCTCAAAAGCTGCTGACTGTGCCGTCCTCGGCCCGCTACTGTCGGTTGTCTAAGATGTAATCCTCCTGACCGCCCATCACTCGTCCTGTCAGCTGGTACTTCCTTCTGAGTCTCTTGCACAGTTGCGATATGCTCTCCCTCGATGTCTTCCACACCATTTCAAATTCTAGGTGATTGCAACGACTTCCGTATTTTTCTCTCAGCAGCTCTGAGAAAAGAGACCGCAAAGCAAACCGTGAAAATGGAGGTGACTTTTTGCAGGGATGTAGATTTTTCTACGATTTCAAGAAAAACAGTTGTTGTTTTGTTTTTTTTCCCAGATGATGCATGCAACACCCACATATTGATTTACTACACTTTCTAATGATGCAGTACCTTGACCAATCTGTCCCAAAATGACGATATACTATGAAGTTTGCAGACACTACTGAAGAACACACACATTGGTGCTACAGAGCAAACAAGAATCTGAGGGTCTCGAGCAGTTGGCTCGAGTCAATGGCTCGTCAAATGAAAAATACAAATAAACTCGTAATTGTTCAAAATAAATTTATGAACAAGGCACAAGAATAATTTGAAAAGTTAAACCTGTGAAATGCAAATCCTATCTTGCTCTTTTTTGGGAATAATGCCTATCAGTCCATATGGTAAAGTTGTAGGCTCTTGTATCAATTTACTACACTGGTGTTTTAACGTTTGCACCAGTTGTCTTCAACTAGAGAAGATGCTGAACCGCTCACAGCTGTTCGCATCTTGACAAAAAGCTGCGTGGAAGTATAAATTGCTATGAATGACTGACCTTATCCCCCACCTGATATAATTTGGTTTTGATGAATCTCTCAAGGTTAATCTGATTAACCTTCCTTGATTCTGAACCTTTGATACAATCCTCCAGATGAGAAATTTCTGGAGTTTCTAATTGTTTTTTCAAAATTTTTGACCCCAAGAGACCCTTAACCCTCCACCAAAATGTGTTAGAATTCTTCCCGTTTTAAGTCACATGTTATGTACCAATAACTTTCAAAGTTGTCTGAAACATGGATATTGAGTTTTGTGTGCTTTAGAGTATTGCCAATGCACACATGCCCATGAATGTGTACAGACAAGGCCAATTTGACTGCACATAACTTAATTGTATGTGCTCAATGATAAGAAAGTGAAAATTGCAAAGATTTGAGCAAAATATTTTAAAACCATCCATACCAGGAATGACCAAAATCGTTCCCTACTTTGGTAAATATAGAACAAAAGTACATAATGTGTTACAACAGCACTGCATTAGGTGACACGACTTGAAACATGTGCCTTTATGATCACACTGTCACCAATATATATATATTTACATACACAACTTAATACATGCCTAAAATCTATTTAGATATCTACACGATGTACTTTAATATTTAATCCAACATGATCCGTAAAAAGTTGTTTTATCAAGGTTCGTTTTATTACCTAGTCATCTGATCTGTCATCCAGTTTAATCATTGACATTGTTTTCAGCTAAAAAATACAGAGTTTGTTTCTTTCCTTTAGAAACAAAATTTTAACATTGCTTACTCCTCTCAAAGTCACACAAATGTCTACAAATGTCTATTTTATGGATGTTTGGCTTGAGTCACAACCCTAGAAATCATTTCTGGAGGAACATAGAGTTAAAATATGAATTTCATTGTCTTTCACTCAATAATGGCATACTGCTAGATTATAGAAGTTAAGTGTCTATATCCACTACTGCAATGTTACTGGCATGGCATCTTATTGGTGTTGTTGGCATCACAGTGGCATAGGTGTGACCAGACTAATCACACTGGCATGGCATCCTATTGGTGTTGTTGGCATCACAGTGGCATAGGTGTGACCAGACTAATCACACTGGCATGGCATCCTATTGGTGTTATTGGCATCATAGTGGCATAGGTGTGACCAGGCTAATCATATCTGAACAGAAGAGGGTAACTGACTCTAAATGAGGAAGGGGGGGGGGGGGGATGAGAGCTTCATGCATGACCAAATCAATGTTTTATGTATTTTCTTATAATATCTCAAATTTTCAGATGCTTGTTACCATGGTAATGGTACTACTATGAATGCATTACTTTTTAATCCAGATTGAGTCAGCTTAACACTACTCAACAACAGTGAGTACTGTTCCACTGCAAGATTATGTAACTTTGCTTTAGTTTCATCTTAGGTTAAGTTTTCCTGATTCTTCCTTTAACCCTTATGTGCCATTTGGTGAGAGAAAGGGGAGGCAGTAGGGGCATAGAGAGGACATCTATTTTGACTGGTAGCCTTATGTAGCCTCTCCTCCTACTCCCCCCCCCCCCCCCCCCCCGTGTCCTGTCTGACAAAGAACATTGCTTCAGCTTCAAGACACTGTCATACCACTTCTAGAAGCAGCTATTTGTGTTTTGTTGCTAAGGTTGTGACTTCTTGAACAACTTGCACAGTTTCATTCAAAATATTAAAATAATTTGTCAAACTGAGATACACTTTTTCTCCATTTCATTCGTCAATGAATTTCATTTGATGACTCTATTAAATTGCTTCATTTTTGTTTACCCATGAATTTACTTTGCTTGATTCATAAACATACCTCCAAAATGGGCCTGCAAAACAGAAATTTGTAGATGATTTGCAAAAAATGAAAAGAAAAATAAAAACGTTTTAATGTTAATGCTAAGAAGGGAGTACACCTTCATCTCACCTTTAATTTTTTTCATTGCAACATTGTTGAGAGGATTCTTGCTGTTTCTACCGGTTACGGAGGATTCCATGAGGACTTTGGTGCCGAAGATGCAGTATCTTGCCAGAGCAATAGCTAGTCGTGGAGCTCCTGCATACGGCGTCATTTGGTCCCACCTAACATCGTCCAAAACCTCTCTGATCAAAGCTTGAATATCATGAAAGAAAGAGATACGGGTGAAAATTTCGAGCCACGGTATACTCAGACAAAGTATTTGTCAAAAGTGAAACATGACAATAAGCAACACAAACTGCAAATTGTTTACAAATGACTAAGTGCTTCGTTATGCTCACATTGATTGGCTGAAATACTGAATCATCAGCTGTTCCATCCAACTGACTCACTCAAGTTTCCTATCCCCCTTGATCTATTGTCATATAAAACTTAACAAATCATGACCAATGCCCCCACCCCCCATCCTCCCTACTTTCCCAGTTAAGGAGATATTATCATGCAAATGATGGTTACATAGGATCTGACACAGTGCTTCATATCGTGATCATATCATTTACAGCAGCAGCTTTGCAAAGTCTGCAGGTTGCATTAATGGATCCGTCAGCAGGGCAAGGATTTCTGTCCACTCTCCCTACCACCTTTTCCAAAATTTAGGAAAGGCATGTTCTGTCCCTGTATTGGCAGTTTAACCATCTTCTTCTTACCATCACTTGCTGGTGTACCAAGAGTTGGTATTTCTCGAGATTCCTTGGCACTCGGTGGGCTCTCCTGATTGTGGGTGTTCTCTACGGTATTGTCGTCGGTATCGTCGACGGTGTCCGGAGAGTGGTCGTCGTTACTCACGGGGGATGGTACTTCCATGTTCGGAGTGTGTCCGTTGGAGGTCAGGTGTCTCATCTCAGTGGGTGATAGTCTCTGTTGGTGGATGAGAGACGGCATCTGCTCCACGATCAGTTGAAGCTGCCCTTGAATTGTCTCCATGTGTTGAGAGAGCCTCCTCATCTGTGAAGAGGGTCATATGTGTGTATAAGTAAGAACTAGAGACGAAGAGTAATTTACCTTCCCTTCACACTTACCTGTCTCCACACGACTACTGCACCTCCATTTACCATGCCTTTAACAATGTCTTAAATAATGACAACATGTCATCTGGACAGGCACCCTCCTCTCAATCTACCAGAATCGAAAGACCATATTATCAAAGTGGCAAAATGGTGGAGGGTGGGGAAAGGGTGGGATGAGGGTAGTGGAAAAGGCCTAGAAGGGATAATATTTACCTCTTTTGTCATCTCTTGGAACATTTCTCGAAGAATTTCTCCACTTTCACCTGCGCTGTCTCTTCTCTCCTGTCTCTCCTCTGAGTTTGTCGTCAACTCTTCGTTCATGGAATAGTTGTCTGGTGGGTCTATCTCCAACTCCGTCAAGAAGTCTTCTTCATCCAGGTCAGACTGGTAGTACAGAGGGGAGACAACCTCGTGCCGCGGCAGTCTAGCGGCCATTCTCCTTCGGTTATTTGCGACAGCACTCACTACCCTCCCGCCGGAGAGATTTGTGGGGTGCAATTTGTGTAGTCCACTGCGCATGAAGGAACGAAGCTGTGCCTGCCGTGCAGCCTTCATCATCTGCAGCGTTCGACGGCCCTGCGTGTAACTGGCTCTTCTACCATTTGACTGGCCATGGAAGGCGTGCTGAGACTGTTTTCGGCCATCTTGCTGTGACAATGACTTTATATGTGGAGGTTCATGTCTGACTCTGAAAGGAATTGGGGTGCTGTTGCTTGAAGGACGATGAAAGACTACTGCAGGTTTTCGAGGTGCCCTCGAAACCTGTCCCTGGGATCTCATGTTGGTTATCTTTCCTATTGCTTTGTTCAAACGGAATTGCTGGATAGCTCTCCCTTTGGCATCCTTCTCCACTCTAGCGTAAGTGTCATATTGGCTCGACATGAGTTGTGGGCTCACGGATTTGGTGAGCCGTTCGCTGTGGTGGTAACCTTCATTTGAATGTAAATCTGATGTTCTTGGAGGAGGGGTCACGGTATTCATTATGGGGTGATGTTGCGTCGCCTCCGGGTCAGAGGGGTCATCTATTTCTATTTTAATCACCGGATCTGAACTCTCCTGGGTGATTTTTGTCTTTTTCTCTGGATCAGCTGTAGCTGGAGGTAAACTTTTTTGAGGTGCAGTTGTCGTTTGTATGATGGCGTTACCTATTGATGGTGCACCAGGTAATGTGAGGACTTGCTGAGTCCTCAGAACGGCAGGCGAAGCCACGGTTGTCATCGGAGAGGACGTCGGCACCGTTTCCTTGGTTATCTGCATCAGGCCAGTACCGATGTTGTTTTCTCTCTGCAGAAGACAAAAATGAAAAATATGACAAAGTTAGTTTGGACTGTAAGAAAACTATTGCATTCATTTCAATTAATATGATCTCATGTTTGGTTTAATCACCCAACCACTTGGAAGTTGGCAGATGTCTCTGAAGGTAATAGAAATATGTAGTGTAACATCATGTGGATAAGAATACCTGTAAGTTAAAGCACACTGAATGTGCACTAAACAGGGACAAAGAAATAAACCGCTTTTTGAGAACAACAGTGGCACAGAATGCAAGCATAGTCTTCAGTCAGTAACAGGTGGCTATGTCTTAGTATCCTGCACATATTCAGTGGCATAAATGGAGACAAGTTGTTTATTAAAAGCATCACTGTTCTTTGTCAGACCTAAACCATCCTCTAAAGTAAACTCAGTTTGGTCCTGACATTTTGGTCTCACCATCATCCCCTTGCTGAGGATGAATGTTGCAAGTTTGAACTTTGCCATCGGACTGTGTATTCTGTCCATCAAAATACATTTCAGAAGCTGATTTTATTTTAAATTTCTTTTGCAGGTAGTCCACTTGTGAGTAGATGATCCCTATTCTTTTTCAGGTAGGCCAAAATTCATTTGAGGTCACCAAAGGGAACAGTATGAAAACCTATTCAGAAGGATATGTCAGCAAGTTGTATGAACTTCAAAGTTGGTCTGTAGGTAGTCCATTGCGAGTAGGTGATCCCTATTCTTTTTCAGGCAGGTCAAAGTTCATTTGAGCCCACCAGAGGGGAACCTCTGAAAACTTTTAATATAACTATTTTGGCCATCTGAAAGTTGCTGGAATTTCATACTCTTAACATTGTTTGCCCTTGATGAGTAGAAGACTCCTGTCATGTTCTTCCGAAGTCAAAGGTCACACAAGATCATTAGGGGTTGTATTTTAAAAGCTTTGTAAACAGGGGCAGTTGCTGGAAGTCCAAACTTAGATGACTCTTGATGAGTGGATGAACAAAATCAACTTCTAATTGTATGTTTGAGGTGATTTGCAGCTTGATAGCTGAAGCCAATAAGGTGCCCGTTAGAAGAACGGGGGAAAGTCAAAAGACTTATTGTGCTGTTCCTTATACACAACTTAGAAGTTGAGTGAAAATTTGGTCATAATTTATCTACTGTTTTAAGACCATTCATGACCCCTGACTTGACTTATTTTATCTCTTGCAGAAGGTAGATCCAGGTAAGGTTCTAGGGACATTATTTTTGTGGGGGGAGGATGAGGAGGGGGGATAATTCACATTTTACCATATAAGCAGCCACCAGTCGATTGGCGTGGGGTGCACCATGAATTTTTTTGTCAAAACAAAAAGCCTCCCAGATTGCATGGCATGGAACTTCTCAGGCCTCGTTAAAGGCATCTAGACCTTAATTTTTTTGAGATCTGGTGTTTTAAAAGCTTACTCTTCTGAAAAATATAGGTGAATTATAGTTTATGTAAACCACTTGCCAAATTTGGGGGGTCTATGCAAATTTGAGAGTCAGGACTCAAACACGCAAATCACCTAACGACCAACCCTTCCGTCAGTCCCCCCTCCCCATTAGCCTCCAACCCTCCCGTAGAACCACCCCTTGATACATCCAGTAGCTCTAGGAGGCCATGTTACTTCGAAGTGTAGTGTAGGTTTGGTCACTTTGTTGGAGTGACATTTCTACACCATGCAAGTTTGTGAATCACGAACCCCCCAAAATGCAGAGATGTAAAAAAGGGACAAAAGAAAGATACATTTGACAGGAAAGTACTTCAAATGATTTTTTGTGTTGTGTTTCTTCTTGGTGTATCTTCACTCTTCTTGGTATAAAACAGCAGGGTGGTCGATCCATCTTTTTTTTATCAAAGGATTACATTGCCCCCCCCCCTTTGAAAATCGTAGCTGGATGCAGAGTTTGCAAGCCCGCTCTCTATTATGCTTTGTTTGTACTAGCTGTTCAGCTAGTGGTATAGATAGATGCATGAATATATGCAAACGTTTTCCAACATATTAGTTATAAAAGGCTTTTACATGGATAATTTCTTAATTACTCCCCTCCCCCTCCCATTTGTATTTTTTATTCCCTTTGCTTTTGTTATTAAGTGGTTTCATGGGCAGCGGGTCACAGGTTGGCCACCGTTACGCAACAGTGACACTGCTATGGTAGTAGCGATTAAGGTTCATTTATTCATTAATTATTTAATTAATTACATGCATTCATCCATTCATTTGCTTCAGTCATCATCACAGTACTGTACTTAATCAAATCAGATAGGTCAGTGTATGAACAATTGTCTTAGGCAAAAAAACAAAAACGAAGAAAACATTAAAACAGAAAAATAGCCCAACCTCCCATACTTTTGAGAAGATATTTCACGTGAATTTCTCGTTGAGCCCCCGTCCCCCCCCCCCTCCTTTTCCTTTAGGACCTCTGATATCCGTACAATAATACTTCTATCTATTCGCCCAAGTATTTCATGGAAAAGAACGTAATTATTAACACAAATCAAGATATACTGTAAACCAATCAGCGATCGTGACTAATGTTAGGTTTAGATTAATGAGAATTTCATGGGCTGTTATTGGTTCGTTTTTTGCATTCGAATAGGACACGCTACACTTTGGATATGCATCGACTGTCCAAAGGTAAAGAGTGATGTATACTTTCCCCGCTGTGCGCCTTAACATTACACCTGTACGCTCTGATTGTCCCCAGGACTCTGACGTCACCTCCCTGGTGTATCCTATGCAACGTGCAAATGGTGATCCTGTAAACGTACGACAGACGACTTGCACTTGTGTACGCAACATGTAAAATTCACGTCTTCGGGTCGCTCTTCCGTTCTTTTCCTGCGTTTTTCTTCTTTTTTTTCCCCCTTGTTTTTTGTTCTCAAAACAACGTTTGTTTCTTTCATGGTTCACTAATGAAAGACGCCACACGTGCTTAGTGTTGCGCAACCGTGAGGTATGAGCCTGGTGATTCTGTAACCGGCTGGGACTTTCCAACGTTCCAACTACAGCATCACGCCGTTCATGTGAATGCAAAACAACTGGGCTCGGATTTTGTGCGATTGTTCTTTTTTTTGCCGAGTAAAATGAATAATTCCTCGGGAAGGAATACAATCCATTCTTCTATTGATTAATCAACTGTCATATTTATCGAAAGAAAAAAAATATTTGTTAACCCTTGTGACAGAGAATGGTACACAATATACCAAAGAATAGGTAGAAAATAAAAGAACAATAGACACCAATAGGACCGAAAGAGGAACAGCCATTGTTAAAATAGTTACTTAAATTGACAATCAGTGATCCCCCACCTAACGGGTTGATTTGACATTGTTCGTTACTTTCCAGTTTTTTTTCCTTTAAAATATTATTTAAGGCAAGTGACATTTACAACATTAACTGTTAATTTAACATACCAGGGGAACTGTGACAGGGGTTCGAAACTTGTTTGGTCATTGCAACCTGCAATGTTCTCAAAAATAAATTAGTCAAAACATGTACTTAACGAGTTCTGGGAGATATCACTTTGACCAATCTTTAGTCAAAGTGATGTCTCAGAGCTAATTAAGATTTTTTTGTCTAATCATGTTAAGATTAAAGTACTACGAAAATCAAACAGAATCCTTCGATTTATATTTCCAATGGAGCTATCACGGAAAAAAAAAAACCGCCAAGGACTGATGTTCAGACTTCTGGAAACCATTTTATTCGTTTCCGAAACTATATCGATAAAACTACAGAAAGAGAGTTCTTTTTATCCTCCATAAGCTTCGCCTACACCACACTTCGCTGCTGCTTCTCTCTCATCTCTCTCTCTCTTTTTTTTCTTTTTCAGTAAAATCTAGGCTATATACAATCACTGCTGTAAATCCTGAATATATGTGCGATACCATTACTCGAATTTTCAAACTTTGACACTGTGAGCTCACACTCAATGCGGTCTTTGCCCCACAAAAAACAGCCAAGTCGACGATTTGCAACATAGCTATAGACGCATACTAACGATCTGACGTAATACAGCCTGTTCGACAACCGTTCTTTGTCAGCATTCATGTAATGCAGTTTGAATGGAGGCAGGTGTTATCGTTGGCGCAATCGCGGAGTGCTGTATGCTTCTTGCGAGTATCAACCATGTCAATATATTCAGGGCAGATTTACAGGGGGAGGCAAGCCCCCCCCCCCTTCCAAAAATGTTAAATTATTCCAGCTTCACAAAGCCCTAGGCAATTAGAGTACTAGGCCTACGTGATGCGTCACTGAAACTGTTCATTATTTCCGACCTCAAGCTCTGGTACTCCTAAAGAGACACTAAATTCTGTTACCCCCAATTTAGGCACCCTGATAATATTATGGCTCGAATGGACCACAATATAACTTAGGCCAGCTCCTACACCAGGAGTATTATCTTCTGTGGTTACTCATGAGCACTATATTGAATTGGATTGCTAATTTCAGTCTTTTACCAGGGTAGCCAGTCCCACAGAAAACTGGTTTCTACTTTCAAGACTCTTCAGCTATTCTTTTTCACAATCGCAGGCTTTTGTGCCATAACTCTCTGCACCGTTAGTGTCTTACTCGAGATCATGGAATTGATTTAAATGGAGATTCTGGGTGATCTGAAGAAAAAACGACTCATTCAGGGAATTATCATCCTGCTAAGTGGAACCATCAATTTGAAACCTATTCTATGGAGAACTTCAACAAAGCGTGACTCCGCAGTTGGCACACATATAGTGAGAGAAAAACATATCATATATCTTTGTTTTACAAAATAAAACTGTCACAGAGATTTCACCCTCTAGATTGCTTTACTTGCGACACACGGTTTGAAATATAGCCCATACTACAACACTGGTATTAGTTCCACTGTTTTTCTTACTATTGAACGTCTAAAATTTTAAGTTATTTCCAATAATACACTCACGGCATGCACAATCAACCTCTCTATACTCCCTGATGGCAACATACTCTGAAGCAAATGTAAGGAAAAAACTGAGACAATTCTATTTTTCATCAGTCATCTAATATGAAAAAGCACAAGCAATTGCAGCATTTTGTATAAAGTGAGACCTGAAGCTTTGAGACTTTCACCCAAATCGGTTTTCTTTTTCTTCAAATCACGATCACCTGGGCAGGGGTGTAGGGTGGGATGCGGGGGGATGTGTCAGGTAAAAAGAAAAAAGAATCACCTGGAAGGACCTAAGAATGCCAGAATCACCAAGGAAGACGAACCATCGCTTAAAAAAATTGAAATTCCTGAAGAAATATTCAATTCAAATCTATAATCAAATGCGGCACCATTTTGCATCTACCCCCCTTCGTTAACCAAAATATTCCTAAGGGGAGCGCGACCCCTCCCCTTTGATCCCTCCCCCAAAATCAGTCCTTAATACAAATTACTATGACCTGGGCAGAGGTGTGCAGCAGTTTTCTGTGGGCCTGGTTACCCTGGTAATAGGCTGACTTAGTTACAAATCCAGTTCAATATAGTGCTTACGAGTAAACACAAAGAGTTATAATCCTGGTAATGTCTGGAGTTGGCCTAAGTTATACTGTGGTCCATATGAGCCATAATATCATCAGGGTGCCAAAATTCTGGGTAACAGAATTCAGGGGTAGTACCAGTATTTTGAGGTAAAAAATAATGAACAAAACCTCACCGATACATCAAATAGGCCTAGTGCGCTAATTGGATAGGGCTTTGAACTGTTTTATGAAGTTGGAAAAAATTCAACATTTTTGGAAGGGGGGTTCCCTGGCCCCCCCCCCCCCCCCGCCTTATCCTCACAAATTTTTGTTATGTGCTAAAATCATGTCTAGAGGAGACCTTTCATGGATGATGGAATATGATGTGATATCCAGACATACCGAAGGCATTTAAAGCTGGAATATGAGTTCAAAACAACTTGTCAAATTTTGCCACTGAAAGTCAAATATGTTACAGCTTCCACAAGAAAAATGTTCTTTTAAGTCTCATGTTTAAGCCCCGTTTTCTCATACATGAATATTTATGTCCAATTCCCATTGGTCTGTTTGATTTCACGTAACGGTGATTGACGGCTGGGCTTTCTTAGAGAGTCTGAATTTTGTAGGGCCAGCAAAAATGTCAGGACAATTTTCATCAATCTACATCCATCAGTAATCAGTAGATTGCCAATGACCTTATCTGAAGCTTTGACCTCATTGAAGTGCCCTAACCCCATTCAAGAGCTATTTATACTCGAGTAGTTTGTAGTAAATTGCAAACTTATGTTTTTAAGGCAGTCACTCATCGACCTAAACAGTGCTAATTCTCCTATCCACTTGCTTCTAGCCCCTCCCACATCCCGTCTAAACTCCTCCTACTCCTGAAATCAAATTAGGTCCTGCGTGTGCTGTGTAATAAGAGCTTCTCTGCATCTTTCGAATTGGCTGTCATTCAAAGAGCAAGAACCCACTGAGAATTTTGCTGACCAATTTAGCCACAAATGTAGCTTGGGGCTATGAGTGACCGCCTTAAAGTTTGTTTCTGCTTGAAAGGTTTTCGAGTGGACCTTAAATAAAATGTTTACTACGGGTACGACCGACGGTGGCACGACCCGAGTCTGAAAGTTAGCGTAATATTAGTCTACGTGAATATTCAAGAGGCTTTTCCAGACTCACCCTTTACAACATACATATTCATGAACCACTTTTGGTATTCAGTCCGGTTGAATATCTAATGGGCTTTCCTGCCGCCCCTTGCCTTCGCCACAACAAGGTGTAATAACTTAATAATCCAGATCATAGTTAGAGTTGCTGATATTATAATATTATGTTATGATGTTAAGGGTCAAAGGGGTAGAAACACGAATGTGCACGACAGCGACGGTGTTAAGCTAGTTTTCGAAGCCCAATCCCGAGAATTCATGCAATATCCTTACAGTAACAAGTGACAAGGGAATCACACATACCTTGACGAAAGGCGAATCGAAATTTAACTCCATGGGAGGTTATTTAAACATTTTCATATATATATGTGTGCATAAAAACTACAGATGAACTCGTTGTGAATTAAGAGGGCCGCAGAAAGTATAACGAATAGTCACATGAATCTCAGTAAGTCTCACTGGTAGCCCCACCTACCTTTAAGATTGGAACTTTCATGTTCGGTTTTACTTTTTGCCGTGCTGTTACACTGAGCCAGCAGTCTAACGCTACATGGAGACTTTTGAGAAAACAACAGTGAATTGGTTAGTGCAAGTTCTAAAAAAGAATGGTGATTTATGGGAACAGGATGAGACACGGCAAAGTTGTGTACTGCATACACTGTACATCTTTACAAAGCAAACAAACGTAAGGGTCCATACCGGTACCCCCTCCACGCCGACGTTCATCCCGCTGGTATATTGCAGCGATTTATCATATATGCAGTACCAGCCAACCCTCACATGATATCATACATATTTAGGAACATACCCTAACCATTATGGTATATCAGGATATCACGTCATGTACTATCATGCAGAAAGTGTTTTCTGGAGAGATGATTTTAGCACGTTATGTGAATTTTTTGAGGACTAGGTGGCAGTACTGTGAGTGTTATAATTATTCATGCATTGTGGTGCAATTTCATTGGTTGATATTTTAATTTGATTTTTATCTGAATGACAGTTAGCACATAGTCCAATAATACTCACATATACTTGAGTGTATAACACAATCCTTGGGCTCCAACTTTGGGCGCGATTGAGCAGCACACGCCGCATTGTGTTTTGCTATAATTGAAAGGATATTCCAAAGCAAGCATTAGTTGTTTGTCGAAATTTGACCTAAGGTTACTGTATCATTATGCAGAAATGAAAAAAAAAAATCATCATTTAGAACAACCGGTTAAGGTGAGAGAGTCCACCGTGGGCAACGGGCACAACTAGTCCAGAGGGTTCGAAAACTTTTGGAGAGGCATAGGGCAGAGTCACGTCGGTCTAGGGCTTACCTTATGAACTCCACCCGACATAACCAGCTTGAAACTATGTTTTACAGGTGCAAATGACAGTATAATGCCATTATCCTAGCCTATTTAATGTGGGTAGACCTCCCCCCCCCCCCCCCCCACCTCTCCACACACAAGCTCCGGGCACTATGGCACTGTTTCCGAAAGAATGGTAAGAACAGAAAAACAATACACACAAAAATCACACACGCAGTTACACAAAAACACACACAGTCATACACACGCAGTATAGACTGTACTTGGTACTAAATTCCCAAAGTGTGACTTCTAGCGCTACTGACAGCATATTTCACGTTAAGAATAAATTATTGCAAATTAATGTCCAACAAAATGAGTGACGTCACAAAGGTTGCACTAATCAGTTTCTTGTTTTGTTTTTGTTTTATTTTATGATGTATACGTTACTAGGTCCCTTATATCTGTGGTTGTGTGGGTGTTATTTTCTTTTAAGCAGAATATAAGGTGCTTTCCGCGCAAGAATTACTTTACGGAATTAAGGAAAATGATACACCTGTGACAACGTCATCACTGACCACCTCACTTCAATAACATTCCCAGGAGAAAGTATAAAACTCGAACTTTCAAAAAAAGCTTAGTGTCCAAAGTTACAGGGACAACAATGTTTAGATATGGAATAGCTTAGGACTGTTCTTTCCTGTACACTGTAAAACAAGTCTGAAACTTTACAGAAAATAAAACAAAGAAATAAATAAGAATTACAGAAATTATCTGGAAACTATAATTACCAGAACGTTTCCATATTACCAATTGTATTTCTTTATTTTCTGTAACCTAACATTTTTAACAGTGTTAAAGTCACATACACGGTGTGGTTCGCCTGGTTATCACATGGCTTGGTAGTGCCTAGTATACCACAGTTCAAGGGATGGCAACTAGTCATATAGAAACTTCAAAGGTTAAACGTTGCAGGGCCAGCCATATTTCCTGCAGATGTCAGATTGGCGATTTAAATCAAGAGACACGGATGTCAGATTTTACATGGAGCGTATCGAAATTTAAAAAAAATAAAACTGCAGCTGGTCGTCCAATCGATAACAAACATGCTAGTTACGATTGTACTTTACAATTTAATTCGTCCTACCAAAAACTTGTGCCGTTACTAAATGTGTTGCAAAGAAAATTTAGAGGTCGGGTGAGATGCAGCCAGAAAGAGCTTAAATGATTCAAAAGTTACACACACCCTGAATGAAATGAAAAACCATTGAAATTGTCTGTTACCGTTTTGAGATAATGGCTTTTCAGATTTTGATAAAAATACAGATATGATGATGTGGAGTGTTGTACAGCGTCTGTATTTCTTTTGTAAAGCCCATAACTATTGTCTCTTAATTACTTGCCATCTGGATAGCACACTCGGTAAGTTCTATCAATATTTGTATAGGAGAAAATGTACGCTTCCAAAATAAAACCCTCGGGGGACCCCCCCCAAAAAATCTCAATTGTCTGTGAAAGGAAGGTTAGGTAAACAAAGGATAAAATGAGACATATCACGCGAGTCTCTCTCGTGACGTCACAAATTTGCATACATCCAATATTTATTCATGATGCGTGTATAAGACAGGAATTCGCCTGTAAAATAATCAATATTTGATAGATTTTTATGGCATTTGTGGTTATTTCAACCTTTTTTAATGATTAATATGGCCAATGCTCCAAAATGTCACTTTCTTGTCACACCACCTTTAAATTTCTTGTTTGTTGTACCACGAACGCATTTTGCGCATACACGTTTCGTGAGTGAATGCTAAATAAAATCTGCATTTGATTTTAAGCCTAAAGAGATTTGCGGTGTCCGCGGTACAACCTTTTCCAATGAATCTGATTGATCGCCAAAGATTTTAGCCATCTCGGTTGCCAGGATTACCTCAACTTCTTCACTGACAATTTTGAATGTCAAATCAAGACACACTTTCAGCTGGGTTAATCTATTGTCCCTTTTTGTTTCCAGCCTTTTCTAAGCCTTTACTTTTTTTCTACCGTGTGCTATTTTTATCGATATTGCAACTGTGGTATTCTTAATATTGACGTTTAGTAAGTGTCTCTTATGTAAGCTTTTAATGGCCTTTCACTTTTTCTTATACTTTCAAACTTATTTCACTTTCTTGGTTATTCCCTGCATGTTTTAAACCTCCACGTCCCTTAATTTGCTTTGGTTTCTGTTGTTAATTTATTTTAATCCATTTTTATCCTTTGCTAATTATTATTTGTCTCTTTTTTTACTTTCTATACTTCTGTCGTTCAAAATTGGGTGTACCATTACTTTTAAGAGCCTCGGGAAGAGGGGGGAGGGGATTTGCAAATTTGCAAACGAGTTTACTCTTCTTTCCAATGCATAATAACGTCACAATGTCTTTTGTTACAGTTATTATTTTTTGCGAACTTTTATGATCAAGTTTGCGAAATGGTATCTATGGTAACCATCAACAGAGTCATGTGTAGTATGCTAAACTCTTGCCTCTGCAACTGGTTGCTTCTCTTATCCTTACAATATGAGAGAGATGCTAGGGCCTTAGTCATACTGACTTAAAGCAAACAGCAAGGATCCTGGACTGTGAGTTCAATATTTTTCATATTTTGCCACTGAAAGTCAAATATTTTACAGTCACTACAAAAACCGTTGTTTAAATGTTTGCATACATGAATATTCATATCCATTCCCATTGGTCTGATTGATTTCAAGAGACGATGATTGACGGCTAGGCTTTCTTGGAGAGTCTGAATTTGTGGGGCCAAGAAAACTGTCGAGACAATTTTCATGTTGAAATATCTGGAAGATGAATGCATACAGTAGTTCTCTTTCAGATTTTGTGAAAGGTGATCTTTTTTCATACTTTACTTCCCTGAAGCGCTGACGAAGAACAAAGATAGATGACCAGGCGAATGCCAGTACAACTCATATTCCAGCACTAATATGCCACTTACTACAAAATTTGGAAACAGTTTCTGAACTTAGTTTTTATGCATGGGCATTATTGCAGTAAGCCAAGGACTGCATAAAAAATAATGTCCCAAAGATTGGTAACTATTTTGATGTAATCGCTCTGTCTTCGTGTAACAGGGAAATGGCATGATCAACATGAATTTCGCGGTATAATTCGGCAATCTTACAGATTTTTACTGTGTCGTTCTTGCCATCAGCTTCACCCTGAGATATGTATTACACATTGGACTATGCATACACGCAAGTTAAGTCCTTTCTCGAGCTCCTGAAAACTATAGCGCGCGTTATTGCTATCTCATTTGCATATTGAAGTGAATTGACCAATGGCAGTTTGTATCTTTGAGTGCATGGAGGTGTATCAACGACGCTCTATCATTTGCACAAGTGAGACCTGCATATTCATGCATGGGAAAAAAAAGTTGCCCATGGTGGAGGATGCGATTGCCCGTTTTTATTGGTCTCGTGGGTAATTTTCAAGGTAGGCAATCCCTTGCCCCCCCCCCTTCCCACTTTTATTTGAATGTAACAAAATTGTATAAAATTAGAAATTAATACCTATAGCCTGACATACATTTTCATCTTACTCTTTGGAGAAAATCTTTCATTTTGCTTTAAACATAAATTGAAGTTAATTATGCAAATGCTTGTCGTCAATCGTCACTGTGAAAAGAAAATTAGGAAACTTAATTGAACTGAATGTGAATATTTGTAAAGAAATATTCCATTTTCATCAGACTGTCGATTCTCTGCCTGGAATCGAAAAATGCAGCAATAGAGGAGGATATTCCCCACAGTCTGTGATAGGCTAATAAACCTCGAAACTGGGTTGGACTTTGAAACTTAATATTGGAAGGTAGCTATAGCTAATGGTGAGAATTACCGATCATTGTGACCTTTTCTCCAGTTAGAACCATGGACGAGTATTCTGCAATTAGATTACGAATGGAAACTGGCTAGACTGGTGGCAGGTATCACCAAACAGTACTTAAATCAACTCAAAACACTTTTTGCGGATTTGAAGATTTTCGTGAAAATTATACCATCGTGACACAAGGGAAGGCGGGGAAAAAATGTTAAATTTGCTGACCAAAAATCATCTGTTTTCATAAGTTCTTACTCATTTTTACTCCTGATAGGATGGATGTCTACAGTATACATAAGTCATATAGAGTTAAGGCTATAGAGTAAGTATTTGTTTACTACAGCGACCTAACCCCCCCCCCCTCCTCTTAGTTTAACAGTCTACATGGAAACATTTTATAAAGTTTGTTGCATTGATTGAGAGGGAGAGGGGAGCGGGTGCGGAGTGGCGTGGCAGATGACAAGTTCGTATTGAAAGGTGATAAAATGTTTGGTTAAAGGCTAAACCAACTAATTTAAAGGTAACATCCTCAGGGACGTATCCGTCTTACAGATATTATCAGTACATCGAGAATGCAAAACTATCCAAAATCTAACAAATATAATGTACAGAAATGTAATAGGCTGTTACATGCAACATCGAAGAGCGTTAAAAAACACCAAGATACATATATTTGCCAACCTTCAGGAAATGAGAATACATGATGTGATGCCGAATGAGAAATTGTGAAGTGCATAGGGACCTCCCCGAGACTGTTGCTTTCTTACGACTAAAAAAAAATAGAAAGTGATAAAGATCGGTGACATACCGTGTACTTTATGCCCTCAGAGGTTTTGTAAGAGCAGGAGTCCCCGAACACATACGGAATCGGTTTGAAGCAAAACACGTTGGCTTTCAAATCGAGACTGTTGTTGCATCCAAATTTAAAAAAAATATAAATATATAGCAGTGATAACAAACAGTTGGTAAACCAGAAGATGGAGAAACAAAAGTACCAGATACTGAACTATAAGTTAGGGCTCAGCTTGACTCCTCCATAGCAACTGTTCCTTGGCGTTATAATCCTCTGTGTCACATTTTTCACATAGGCTGCAACAGATATGATGATAAAAAGCTCCACAATGTTTTTGTCGTCCTCAAAAGCCTTTAAACAGTTTTCAGTTTCGAATGGGATAATTGTCTCTTCGCTACTGCACGCTTTTTTTTCTTTTTTTTTGAGGTCATATGTGTAATCTCCAAAAAAAAAAAGTAGGAAAAAAAAACCGTCGGCAATAAATATTTTCAAGGAGAAATAGGGGTTATCAAAACTGAATTTTGAAGAACCTCTGTAAGGCTAACGACATTGTCCAAAAAGATCGAAATTAAAAACTGATTAATAATAATTTAGCCGACACAAATGATTCTGGGTAAGATGGCTGAGAAAAGAAGCTCGATGTGTACAATTTCTGTTTCAGTTACTTTGTGACTTCGAGTGCAAAGCCATTGAACGTTCGAAGGCTCGAAGACTTTCGAAAGTTATGAGCCGAAGACGGAGCTGTATTTATTTCCCTATGTGTCACAGGTTTTGGTTTCGATTCGAACATAATAAGGACGAAGTGCTGTGCGAACTTAACCAAGTCTGTTTATCCCTCCACACCACGGCATTGCTCACCTACTCTTGAAAAAACTTGCGCGGTTTTCCGAGTTGACGGAAGTAATTTTCAGAAGGATTTAATACAAAAAAAGTTCGATGAACACGGACAATGAAAAAAAGTGAATGAGGTAAGAAGGAAAAGCAAAATCACCAGAAGGGGAAAATGGACAAAGGCCCTCTTTTCGGGCAGCCTTATTCCCCTGTTGCCGTTTTTTTACACAACAACGTTCAGCGATTATTTTTTATTTTGTTTTATTTTTGGATGGTTGGCATGCAGTGAAGGGGGTGTTCGATTCACAATGTGTGTTCTAATAATGAACCGATAACGTACAGCAAACCGTTGGAACATTTTTCCAAATGTAACTCGAGTTTTGATTTTTTTTTTCATGAAGCTTTTTTTTCTTCTTTCAAATCAATTTGCAGGCACACAGTCAATCTTCGCCATCCTTATCCGCTGTTGCGAGCTGGCATGCACGCATTCGCTGAGTTTCAAACAGTGTAACCTTCTGATTTGGTTAGTTCGCAATCTTCACTGAACTTGGGTAAAGCGTCGCCGCCGCGATTTTTGTTTACAAATTGTTCATTTTTCCCTTTCCCTCTCACCCCCCCCCCCCCTCCCTCCTCTCTCACCTCTTACACAAATCCTTTGCCAGTTATTTTTCAGCCAGTGTGACGTTTTCAATGCAATCCAGTGGAAAACAAAAGAAAGCTATCTTGCATACGACCACCATATTCAGCGTAATTTCAAATAGTTGCGCCTCGCTTAGAGACTTTCCGACAGTGAGGGCGTAATGTGTTTATTAAAACAAAATACATCTTCTTTTGTTGCTAGAAACCAAATGAGCTTGACATGTCGTTTTCAATGTACTCCCTCTCGCGTGACGTCAGTCACACAGCCGTAGTGTACGAATACACATATATACATTCATTAATTCGCGAAGGACGGGATTTTTAAACGACCGGTTGTTAATTCTAGCGCGTTATAGGTAACTACCTCCACATCAAGATATAGAAGGGTTACACTGTCACTATGTGACTTTCCATAAAACTAAGAATTCCCATGCATGTGTTAGAAGAAGCCACAGGCGCAGCACCTCTATACTTAGCACATAGATCACGATTATCGGTAAAAAAAAAATCGGTTTCTGCCGATTTTGGTCATATCGGTGAAATATCGGTATTCGTTCATTTTGCCTTTAATTTCGATATTGCGCTGTCGATGTTGCTCATCAGATATTTTTTTTTTCTTTCTCTCGATGTATCGGCCTTAATCTCTTAATATTTACATTGACCTCCTGTTACGTGAAATTTGCATGGTATAGTGTCGTTGATATAGTGCGGTACCCTTCCAAATCGGAGAGTAGCCTAGGCCTTCCCTGCTACGTAAATCTTCGCAAGCAGCTCATCTCTTGCCTCACGTAGGCATGCATCATGGATGCGAAGAGCAATTTAGTTATCGCAACGCCTATTGATCCAGAAGTAAAGAGGAAGGCCGCTGTGAAATAGGCTACATGACATGTTTTAAGTCTCATTTTCATTAGTCGGTACTTGTATCAATAAGTACTGAAGGAATTTATTGATCACGCCTTATTACATTGTATTTTACTGTATGTTGTCTGGTACACATTATCCAGTAAAGGGTAATCGTATGTCTGCACGAGCAATAGCACTCATATTTCGGGCCTTTTTTTTTACTATGTGATTACATATTTGAGATATCAGCCCGACAATAATGTTAATATAGTCAAACTCACGACAAATGCTTATAAGGATAGTAATTCTGCTATATCGGATAATGCTGTCAGAAACCTTTTGGACATATCCTTGCACTGATATTGAGTTTAAGACCATCATCACTCTCGAACTCAAGAAGTCATAAAACTGAAGAACGAATAAGATTAAATCAAACTATTCGCACCTGCCAAGAGACCACAGGCATATGTTTGGCTCTAAAAACAAGAGAGTGAAATTCATTCCAAAAATCATGTACATGAACCACTCGTAGTGAGAGAGAATTCCACCCAGAATAAAGTGAAAATGCACTCCAAAATGGAGCGATATTTCATACACATGGATTGAAATATCGTTCTTTACTTAGAGAACTTTGACTTTTACTACAAGTGGGTCATGTACACATGCACTTCTTTCCTTTTTTTTTCCTTTTTTTTTTTGAGTGAATTTCACTCTTTTGCTTTTAGAGCTCAATCAGAGCACCTGCCTGGCTTTCACTTTAATTCCCTGGATCTGCAAACCGAGACAGAAAACAACTCCGAAGCAACTTAGAGACAGATACAGGGTTAAAATTCCTCGCTGGTTTAACCCCCCCCCCCCCCCGATGCGTGCACCCATTCACGACACCCGGCCTCTCGATCCCCTTGAACACAGCTGAGGTCAATATTATTGGATATATCGATTGGAATATTTGTAATACTGATGAATACGGCCGCTACCGATTCGTATACTGCATAGTTCAAAATATATTTGTGAAAGCAATTGGGAAGTGTTTACATTTTATCGCTTCTGAAAAAAAAAAGAACCGAGCAATTGCTTCCGTTTATTCCAGCGAAATCTTTCACAGTTTTCAGTTTCTGATTTAGAAATTGTGATATCATTTCCTTCAGCATTTTTTTTTATATCGCTGGTCTAAGGGTATTTTACAAGTTACTGATGAGTAAGGATAAAAAAAAACTTGTAATAAAAACACTGGCGAGGCTCTAAAACACGGTAACGTGTATCTTTCCTCGTTTTCGTTTCTTTTAACATAAAACTGTGGCTGCATGTGTTCGACTAAATAGGTGGTTACATAATTCACTTGTAGTTTGATAACGAGAACAAAACGACAATAGTGTAAAAGAACGTGCCATTGCATAATGAGAAACTTTATAGTGTATAACGACTCTTCTTACATTTTGGAAAATGTGGCTGCATGTTCCGCAAAGATAAAAACAAAAACTATCGGTATCAAATGAACAAACACTGTAAAAAAGTTAGACAATCACAGAGACTCCTCTTTTTATTTTACAGAGCTACGGTATAGCGGAATAAGTGGAAGAAATCTTAAAAAGCTACATGTAAGATATAGCAATCATCATTAGAATTCGATAAATTCAGAGCCAGTATTTCATAATAGCCTCTATAAAGCTACTGCACCACATAAGACATGACATAGCTGAGATGTAAACCCAATGCACGGCACTATTTACAGTACTGACACTATAAGGTTCACGTTTAACCAAACTATCTTCTGCTATAGTATATCTGTTCGCCCGAGCAAATTCGTGCGAACAGAACATAATTCTTAGCACAAACAAGATTTTAAGCCAATCAGCGATCCTGAATAGAGTTACTTATTATAGTTAGAGGGTAGGGTCCTGCGAAAACAGAGTTTGTTCGCCCGCTTTTGTGTGACTAGATCTTCTTTTATCCTGTACAATTCTACATACATGCTGACCGCGTAGAAGTCACGCAAATATGTCTACATCCCCTTCCCTTAAACACCAGATCTTCACCTCAGCCAACGAGTATTGCTTGATATCTTGAGAATAAAATAATCAGCCTTCAAAGTATACCGTTGATTTGTGTGTGTATGACTAGATTTTGTACTAATAATGCTTTCAGCGTATATATGGCCTTGATCACAAACTGCTAGCCTCACAATAGAATGAAAGTGAAACCACATTTACAATCAGAGTAAAAGACAGAAAATAATGGTCTGAAATGTCTAGTAAATCTCCACAGAATATCGAACGAAATAATTCATGGTTACCTGAATGTTTTTTTTTTTTCTCACGATATTTAATCCTCAGACAACTGTAACAATCAAAGAAACATACACCGTAATGAAGTAACGACATTCGACCTATTCAAACGATGTAACGTAAGGATAGCCTAGCGTTAACTTCTTCCAAGTTAGATCGCTCAAGCCATGCTATTCTAATACCAAATTAAATGTAACCTTAACATAATCCTAGAAATCATCCACGTATTCTCAAAAATATCTTTGCCCTCCATGTCCTTGATTAATCAATCATCTATACTTTTCATATTTTCAACAGAATTCGCAAGTTTTTTTTTTTTATGTTTCCATTAGATATGGCTTGGCAGTCATTTATTATTTTTTTTTTAGGGTTCGTCTCCGACCGTACGCGGTGACGACAGTTCGTCGTTCACGTTAGAATCCAGGTACCTACAGGTACTTTACCCAGGTGTACCGTTGGTATTATGGGACGCCGTTTGAACACATGCGTTCAAAGATCTGCTTGCAATATTCTAGGCTTGTTTGTCGTGTCTTAACGGTCAGTTCATCTGCAACGTAGAATGTTTGGATACTCAACAAGTAAGCACAGGCAGAAGTCCATGCTCGCGAAGGATGTCACGCAATACATAGTCAATATTAGCCAAAGACTGCGCAAACACGAAGGTTGGAATTTTTTCCCCTTTTTATACACTATAAAACCTCTCTAAGCTTTTAAGTCTTTCAAGTTAGTTTCTTTTTTTTGGGGGGGGGGGGCATTCAAGCTCTGCCATTGCTTGAGTTAGCTACGTAATGCTATGTGTTTGGACATCCGCAATGATGAGATAAATAGTCGGTGCACTGGTTCTTGGAAACGGTAGGACATAACAAGTCCAAAGAACGTGTGACATGTCCGTAATAAACGTGTGTATCATGTAACTCTTGATTCCTTATCATCCGCAAACATACTTTATACCTATAGGACTACACCAGCAATCATTTCGCTGGATCTTCTACAAACACGCTTTACGTGGGATAACCAGCCAACAGTCGTTGGATTTCTGTATACGCCGATAACCAGGGGACTGCTGGTTGAAGGAGGGCACTGCCACTCTAAGCAACCACTAGTTTAACTAAGGCTATAGCTGTGAACAGGACCCCCCCCCACACACACACACACACTCTCCCACCTCCATTAGCTGTGTAATATCATACCTCATTTAAACACCAGTCACTACTGCAGGCTTTAGCCCTGTGCCCCTCCTCTTCCCATGAAGCGCCCCGTTAACTGCTTTTATCGTCAGGTACAACCTGAAATGAACTCTAATGCAAAATTATCGACTCAGCTCAGCTAAGCTCCAACTTCGGATAAAAGAAAGTCTACACATCAGTTGGGAGAAACCTAATCTAAACAAACAGCTCGATAGTCCATTGTTCACTTTGTTCCATTAATCTACTCTTCTCATGGTTTTTTTTTTTTCTCTGCTATTTGTCACAAATTCCATGCATTAGAGTTCATTTCAGTTTGTACCTGACGATGAAAGCAGTGCCTTTCGAAACACGTCGTACTTTCTGCACTGATTTTGTTCACTTTTTTAGATGTATTCTTTAAAATCTGTGGTGTTTTCTATCTTTACACTTTCAAGTTTTGTGCTACGCAGACCATTTGATAACTGTAGTTAAAGTTATAGCACTTTCTACCTAACTTTTAATTGAAGCAAACATCTGTTATATCATCAAGTATTATGCTTTGTTTACCTTTCACTGTATTGAGTTGATGCGGACAGAGGTTGCCTGCCATTAAAGTGTGTCAAGTATTGATATCCCTGTGACAAAATCATTTACATGATTTATTTCGTGATATTTTCGAGTGATAAGTTTTGATGTCAGCCAAAAAAGTGTAATGAGTTTTTGTTTTTGCTGATATATGTTTGAATTGGTTTCCAGTCAAGCCGTTTTAATTAGCAGATTGTCAAAAAAAAAAGACATTGCGTTATGAATACGTTGAAAACTAACGCATTTAAGTAGGCTATGTGCCTTGTGTGAAGTAAAATTCACATATGCAAAGGACATTTTTAATTTTTATAAAGTTTCAATGCCACTTGGCATTTGACAGGAACAGATAAAATATCGATTAGCAACCACTGCAAAGCTACATGGTTCCCTGACAACCCCCAGACAATTCCCCTAACCCTCTCCTTGACCCTAACCCGTTCTCTTCATGAAGGAATCATCAGGGGAGGGGTTGTCAGCAGGAGGATTCTTCGGATTGGGAATTGTCCGGGTGGGGATTGTCCGGGGAAGGTTGTCCGAGGGGCAACTTTCGAGGGGGGGCATTGTCGGGGGGAGTTATTGATACGGTGGCAGCAAAACTTACTTGAAATTAAAATCACAATGAAACTGGGCTTTCATGAGCTGCAAACTGCGATGCAATCCCCGTTATATTTACCCTTATATTACATATACCGCATGCACACACCTTGTTTTTCGATCACCTATAGCACCCCGCAACTGTCAATATTTCCGAAAAAGGAAACTAATATTTAAATATCACCCAGAATGTTCAATAGCTCTTTTTGTGAAACACTGAACTGCAATTTGAGGCATCTGAGTATCAAATCTTTGTCTATTACTATAGGCGGTATTCTCCACATTTTTTTTTTCTTTTCTTTTCCTTTTAATAGTTTGTTTACTTCCTTTTGTGGTTTGTTTTTCTCTATATTGTGCATACACGTCTGACATTCCAGCAACAAGTAACTTCCTTACGCATAAAGCTTGATTACAGCGGACTTGTATAAAGAGCCTGGCCATGGGGGAAGGTGGTTATATTAACTGTATGGTACATTTTATGCAGTAAAGCACTGGCCATTGTTTGAAACTACAACCTACAGGAGGGGGGGGGGGGAGGTGGAAATGAAAATTTATAAAAGACTCTTATGCAATCCTGTGTTCAGGAGCATTTCACAACAGCATATCTCAGTGGCTCTCTCGTTCATTTTCAACAATCTTGCGTTGTTTTTTATCTCATCGCCCTATAGGGGCTAGGTGAGATATTGTAGTCACTTGGTTAGTGGAGCTATAGATTGTACTGTGCACCCATGGGAGAATGGTTGCCATGGAAACGCTTGGAGTGGATGAGTAGCGACACCCCAGGGGTACCCCATGGTAGAGTGACCATAGGTACAGGAGGGTCCTGTTGGGTGGTATAAATGAAAACGTGTCCGTGCCAATGTGTGTGTGTGTGTGCGTGCGTCCGGACCTGTCCAAAGTGTGGTTTTTCCACAATAGTTTGAAAAGCATATGAGCGATTAAGTTGAAACTTGCCAATACGTACAAGATGTATTAGTTGTATTGTAAATCGAGTCAAATTTGCTGATTTTTTAGAAAAAAAGTCTGATTTTTTAGAAAAAAATTTCTATTTTGCCCCAAAATTGCTATTTCCAGCATATCTTGAGAAGTATTTGAACATTTGATGCAAAATTTTGCAAAAACTTACCTGAGAATGAAAAATTTCAAGGTATATCACTTTTGTAGTAAAAAGAGAGAAATTTGCTGATTTTTGAAAAAAAAGCCAATTTTGCCTCAAAATTTGTATTTCCAGCATATCTTGAGAACTATCAAACCAATTAACTTAAAGTTTTGTAAGTACTTAGCAATAAACTGTTACAAATTCCCATGTGCAGGCCCTGTATTGAAATCAATGTGCATGTTGGCGATGAGATACGCAACTCCGTGGATTGCCCTCTTGTTTTTGTTTTTTCAAATTGACGCATTGATAACTGGGAATATGATGTGTGCATATTTGCTATTATCACCGTGGAACTGTTGGATTCATTCATCGCAATAAGCAGTGGCGGCGAAGAGGCTGCTGCCCCAACAGCTTTTTTTTTTTTTTTTTTTTTGGAGGGGTGATGAGCTGCTGGAAAGGACACCTTCGGAGTCTGGGAAGGGGGTTTCCTGCGATCTAGCGTGTTTATATCCAAAACAAATTATGGTGCGCTCCGCGCCAACTGTTGGTTCACGGTCCACTTAGATACCCAATAATTATTTGAGCCAGCATGTAAGTGTCGGTGGGTGCTAATTGAACCTCGTCCCCTCCAGGGAGGACCCCAAGCCCCTATTGATTGTTGTCACCCATTGTATCTCGTTACAATGAGAGACACTTGGACAAATCGGGCACAAGCAGAAGGAAACTTACAGTCAATAGGAACGTTTGAAGTGCACCATAAACATCTATATACCCCAAACATGTGAAGAGCTCTACAGTAATAGTAGCCCCTTTGAAAAGACTGCGTGAAAAATAACTGTATTAGCCTATATGTTTTCAAGATTATCTATACCGTTGCTACCCATACAGGCTACCCGTTACTTCCACTCTCCTATCTCCTTAAAAAGCGCATACGTGGCGCATGTGCCCAGCTAGTGTCCTACAGTACCCAGCACTAGTAAGCATTGTGCTATCTGTGAAAAATACCATGCGGTTTCGGTATGTATCGTATCTGTAGAACCGTCGGCCTTTCAAAACTACTGAAAAGTACCACAACGATTTATGTACCGTCTCAATAGGTCTATCTTACCATGTAAGTACTACTTCCATGATCTTACAGTATCAGTTTATGTCATCACCGAAATTTGAAGTCCAGTTATAAATCACATCCGTTTAATTGCTGACCATTTATGGCGATGTCTTCAATCAACCTAACATTTTTTTTAATGAACCGATGATAGTCTTGCTTATACTGTAGGTTTATAGTAAACATCCGTGCCATGGTGGAAGAAGAGGGTGGGGGAGGAGTATTTCATGGTGTCGTAAGTAATTGCCCCCGATTTCTAGAAGCTTTTTCTAATTTAGTGATGGAAAGGGGCGTTTATTTGGTCAAAAGTAGACCCTCGCTATACTTACACTGAGCAAATTCAGGTCACTGAAACTTACCACAGTCGTACTGCGATATTATTTGTGAAATGTTAAAAAAAGTTTTATACTTTAGTGGGCAGGGGAGGACAGACCGGCAGGGGTATGCCGCTTTTTGCTGTTTGTTTGATCACCTTGGCTTCATGGAAGTCCTACCTCGAATTACGTAGGTCGTACTTTCGTACATGGCTTTGTATACACTGCAGGAATATTCACCACATATGCTAGATCCTGTGCAATATGGAACTTGGAATCACATTCACCTTCTCAGCGACTTCAGTTCCTACACATTTCCTTCTGCATGCAATACAAACAAGCTATATGATAAGTCTCTATATGATTATGCAAATAAGCTGTCACATTGGGAATTTCCCAATACGTCCATAATTTGCAATTATGTCATCTATAATATATGTTGTGACCACGGTGTGTCAGTTTCACTGCACAACTTAAATCGTGTTTAACCAGGTACTACTAGGCCTATATTTTGGCCGTGAGAGCTTTTGCTTACCTGTTTTCCAGAACCTGCACCAGTGGCAGCAAACGGTGCTGGAGTTGTTATAACGGGTGTAATTGGTGCCGGTTTGGTGCTCGGTTTTGGTAACAATGCACGTAGCTTCTTTTGAGGTTGGCCTAAGTGAGGCTGATTTGGGGCAAGAATCATCGCTTTCCCGTCTGATGTCACTATCAAGGAGCCGGCCTTGTTTGAACTAGAATTCGACGACACACTGTTTCGTTTCGCGAGCATTTCGGCTACTGTTCTACGGCCTGCCGGTTTACCGGCGGTTTTCGGGCTACCCTTTGGCACCGTAACACGAGCCGGCGTCGTTGTCTTCTTTTTCTTTTCGACTATGCTCCTCCCGAGCTTTTCTAAAGCTCGATACACAGAAGTTTTGGAAATATTGACCCCTTTTAACTCTAAAGCGCGTTTCAGAGATAACAAGGAATGAACCTCTTCTTCGTCGAGGGTAGTTGAAACAAGCTGCAATATGGTATCAGTTAATTTGAACTTTCTCCTTCCACGAGACGAACTTTCGTTTTGAATGTTGGGGTCGAAACTGACGTGGATGTTCACCTCCCCGCCCCCAGCGTCATCATTGTCGTTTCCATGCGTTTCCATCTTTTTATCACTGTTTCGCAGTGTTTCCATCGCTATTTTCACCGTGTCGAAATCCACGTCGAATCCGTGAACCTTCGTCACGCTCTCCCATACTTCGGTCGGGTCAACGTCCTCGCCATAAACGTCCATGAAGTTTTGCAAGCACTCATTAAGTTCACTGTTTCCTGATTCATAAGTACCGACTGCAACAGGAATGGGTTGCGCCGACGATTCCATGTCCGTTTCTCTATCATATTCCCCCTAACAAAATCCGTTTTCCCTAGTTCTTTGCAGTGTGTGGAACACGCCTACCCTGTGTGAGCTCATACACGTTTCACTATGCAGTGAAGTTGCGTTCCGCATAAGTAATGATAATGCATCGATTCCACGTTACAGGTTTTGAGTTGAGCAGCACAACTAAGAATGAAGTGTATAGCAACCAACTCATTATGATCTCCTAGTGATAAGGAACGATTACAATATACCGTTTGTACAGCTGTGCGAAACCTCATCACTTCACACAATCTGTAGTAAAACGTACCAACCTTTTCTTCCGTGCGATTCCGGACACATAACTTAACCTTCAACCCCACACGCTTTTGTTCCGTGTGTGGAAACAAATACAGTGAACTGGCCAATCGGCATCGACCTAGTCAGACAATACGTACCAGCGAAACCGCAGAACACAGTTTGGCTGAGAATCAAGGAATGGTTTTCACAACGAGTGTTAGGAACGAACGTATAATGATGTCTGCTTGGCTTTTGCGCCGGAATCCAGACTTCAAAAGGGCAGCTGGCAATGACGTGTAAAATAAACTGAGGATTCACGCAATGTTCAGGCTCACTCGGTAACGCTGACAGGGTAGCCTACATGTGGAAAAATTGATATCGTTTTTAATATGAAACGATGCATAGCTTCTCCTATCCACCGTATGATTATGATTCAGTGTCAGTGAGACCAATGAAAACAGAAGCCACCCGGGAATGATCCAGGTTCAGCCTCGGGCTGTGAGGTTCTGGTTTCCCAGTTTTTCCATCGTTCGTGAGGGTCCCCCCCCCCCCCCTCCAAAAAAAAAGGCGTTATCATTTTGAACTTTTCTTTAATACTTTTGTCACAGGTAAGGATGATTTAAGGATAAACTGTACACGTGGTCTGTCGATTTTATCGCCAACATTCTCTCAAGGTTAAGCCACTCTCTTATACTCTTGATTAATTGATACCTTGCTGATATGTATGGATCATTTTGAGCTTTGAAGATGACGTCATTTCAAGTTTACTTAGTTGGTCCTTTAACCGTGTTCGGTGATCTTACACCCCCCCCCCCCCAATCAATTCGCTTACATTCTGTTTTGAGGAAGCAATTCCACTATTAAACAAATTTGATCATTTATTTGAATTTTTTATCATGTATGACACCTCGTAGGTAAACGGCTCGGGACTGCCTCACTCATCCAGGCTATCCAGTGGCAGGCGTGGCTAAAAGAGGGGCACTAGGGTTCCTTCAATATAAAGGAACCCTAAGGGGCACGACCCCAGTAGCGGCTTTCCGCAGGTGCTGCAAGAGTGAAAGGGCCTGGCTTATAGAGACAGTTGCGACAACTGGTTATTTGACGCAATTTTGCCTCCAACTCCGCGAACTTATCGATCCTTTGTGAGACATGAAAACCAATATAATCGCAGCAGTGCGTATTTGTTTTCACGACATTAGTTCAGATCTTGTGTTAGTGTTTCATGGACTACCCTATACTTGCACGTACGCACAATACTCGCACAGTTGGTAGCAAAATGGCGCCGAGAGACGCGGTTGCCGCAACCCTCTCTATAAAGGAACCTTAGAAAGGGCACATGCGGAGACTTGGAAGGCAATTTTCAGCGCGCTAGGGGGGTATTTTTAATAAAAAAATTGTCTGGTGACTCGCGCCAAATTATGGTGGCGCTCCACTTAGTCTTCCCACAATTTTAGCCATATTATAAGTGATGATACACGCGCCACTTGGGCCTCGGCCCTCCTCGGAGGAATGCTCTCACGCTGCCACTCAGCCTGCTTATACTGCATGCCCTGCTCTACCACACTCAACCGGTGTGCGTTGGCGTCAAATTGGCATGACTTAAAAACAAAACAAAAAATACCCGCTTAATTAGACTTGGGTTCATGATTTTAAGCCACTTTGTCGCGACAAAGAACTTTTCGAAACAATGTCTGTCTGAGGATAACTGCGTACTTATTTTCTGTATTTTATACGATGTAGGCCTATTATATTTTTATTTGCTGTGAACGCTCTGGATAGATTGGTACCGTAATTTCTTTCATTTTTTTGCGATATCCTTGATAAACCGTCACGTAGATTTACACATGGCCTTCTGATTAACTTAACTTGTGTTAAGTTTCCCATCCTCAGGAAATCGCGGTGAACGTATGATACCCACCCTGCCGTGAAAATTTCACCCATACCCTCCACCCAATAAAACAAACTTCACGTCCACTGCTGTCTGAATGTCGAATCCAACTTTCAGTTTCCAAATCTTGCAGCTAAATAATCTCTACACTTCAATATGTTCAAGTATTACTTTGTGTGCTTAGTATCTCAACAGTAAATGTCTCATTTATAAGTTTTCAACTACGGTATAGGTAAAACGTCCATGTGATGTCCTTGTGAGCTTCCGTAGTTTTGTAAGCGAATTTTGTCGCCCAGCTGAATAGCCGTCGAAATGGGGAGGGGGGGGGGGAGCGTTGGTATGTTCCACCTCGCAGGAAGATGTATGTTAAACCGTCACTCGTGTGTGTATTCTTGAGGACGTGTGCGGGTGTATTGCACCTTGACTTGTAAACACGGTATCTCACAGATGTTTGAACTTGAAAGTTGGTTTGTTGGTAGTCCATTGCAGTAGATCATCCCTATCGTTCTTCCTGGACGTCAAAGGTCATTTGAGGTCACCAGAGCTAAAAGTATGAAAACCTATATTAAAACAATATCTTGGCAACTGAATGTTGCTGGAACTTCAAACTGCCAAAATTGGTAGCACTTGATGAGTGGATTATCTATTTCATTTTTATGGTATAATAAGGAGAAACTTAACATTTACATTTTTATCCTCGCATAGTTGCAAATTATCCTTTTTCGCCCTAAAATGATCGTTAATGATCGACCCATGTTACCAATAGGATGAAAATTACAGTTGCAAAGCTCAATTACATCAGGCTAAGTTGAGTTAGCCTACAGCAACTCCCCTTCGTCATATTATCAGCCGCCCTCAGTCCCACAGCCTACAACTTGAAAACAAATCCTAAAGACAAAGTCACAAAGCAATACAGAAGATTTTTCACCGGAAAATGGGCAAAATAGATATAAATATAACTTTTTAGAGTCCCTCCTTACGTGTTGAAATTAATTCAGGAGTTGGACCAGCAATACCGAAAGCCGTATCTGAGTATGACACCCAACAACCATGATAAACGCATACATGCTGACCTTTTAAAGTTGCGCCATGACGTCACTTCTGAAGCGCCCTCGTTTCGTAACCGGGGGGGGGGGTAATAGCAGCCAATACACAGTATCATTTAAGAAAAGATTATCATGAAAAATCGTGAAAGTTCAGGTAGAGGTAGATTTGCTGAGTTATTTCAAATGTAAAGGTTTGCATAAGGTTAGTCTCTTCTATGGGGTAACTGTAGAGCCCCCATAGTTTGTGTCCCCTTTCTATTTCCCGAAATTTAAAATAACCAGTCGGTGTATAGAATTGACATCCAGTCGAGTGCTACAGATATAGGCCTATTTTAAACTGAAGCACGTTAAACAAAACGAACACTAAGTTTTTTTTTTCTTTCGTTTCTTTTCTTTTTCTTTCACAGAAATCCTCTAATACAGTTGATTTGGATTTAGGTGAAGATAGAATTTTGCTGAAAGCTCACCCTGACCTGTACACACTAGATGCATATTTGCCCTATGACATCGTACAAGAAGAAAGCGGAGCGCAGTTCAACAGAATGACAAAGGTTCGTTTCATATAGACCTAAGGGTTACAATATTCAGTCAATGCACCCACCAATAATACTCTTTTCATTAAATTGTTTTCACGATCGTACAGAGAAGAAGACACAGTACAACCTAAACTGGTATAAAATGTGAAAATTAAAATGGAAAATAACCTTAGTTGGAAAATGACTAAATGTAAAAAAAAAATGTTAACACGGTTGAGATTAATTAGTTATTGAAGAATTTAATTAGTTAATTAACTACATGATTACAAAGAGAGTGTTGTGCATATAGGCACATAGCAACGGCTTTGGTATTGTGATGCACTTACCAGTATCATCCTCCCACCCCTCCACCCTCCCACCCCTCCACCCCCTCCACCCTCCCACCCCTCCACCCTCCCTCTTTTTTGGCCCTAGAGGGACTAAGAAACTACATGTTTGATCTCTACGTATTGTACTTCATCTGCATTCCAAAGGGGTGCCAATTCCGTTTGTCGCAAGGGGTGCCAAAGACACTCCTACAGCTCCCTTCTGACTCTCTGGCAAGTCGCAGAATACGCACACATTCATGTAGTATAATAGGATAAGCTGTACGAGCATGCTGTTTACCTATATTCTTACAGATGATCTGAGCAGTATCTTCACATCCTTTTTTTTTCCCCATACACAATCCACTAGTTTAGCGTCTAAGCTGGGAAATTCCCCCGACTGATTTTGGTCACCAAGTGAAAAGCTCCAACACCTGTACAATCGGTACGTGATTCCCGCTGTTAAGTCACCCATGCAAAACAAATTTGGAATATCTTTCAAATTTCATATATCTCGCGATGGAATTTATAGTCAGACTTGTTTGAAAGGGAGGATTGACTCCCGGTACCTTCCGACGGTCTAAAATAAGCCATTATTGTTTCGTGTGTTTTGTCACTCCTTGTATTGGAAGTAATTAAAAATGTCTAACACCGTGGAATATGTCACCATCGTCGTTATGGAAACCAAACCGTCCCGAAAGCCACCAGAAACCGGGGTGAAGACTCGATTAGTTATTTAGAACGCTAGTCGGAAACAGTTTTTACGTTTCACTGCGCTTGAATCAAACCAACCAACTACAGGAATTAGTAACATCCCGATCTTCCTATAGAGGTGCAAATAAGCAAAGTATAATAATGTCGCATGCTTTCGTGAAGACACCGAGAGAAACCTGTTTTTGCCATATCTGAGACAGGCTTTAAAGAATAGTCCATGGCCATTCCCAAATTCCTGTCACAATTGAGGAGTAATCAATATCGACCGTATACAAGGCATTTTCCCTCAGAAGCAACACCAACTTGTTCCACAAGATATGTTGAAATTTGAACGCATTTTTCGAGAAATGACGTTCGAAACAGCTTTATGAATAATTCGAAATCACGGCATAATGAAGTCAAATTTACAAAATGGCTTTGTTCCCTCTTGTTTTTGTGCGACGAGCTTTGTGATACGTCATTGAAAAAAAGGAGATATCTGAAAAGGGAAATACCTCAGTTGATATTTAGGGGCTTTCGGTACCGACCACAAACCGTTCTTTTGTTCACCTTGTACTGTCAATATAACACTGTCGATATCTGCCACTCCTGGGTGTAGTAAGAAACCAGCAATGTTGTCGTAGCACCAGACACGTTGTTTTCAGGCGCACGGAGACTGATACAATTTCTGAAATCTCCCCCTCTCTTGTTCTCATATGTGTACATAAAACTGTACATTGGGAACTTTTCCACGGAAGAGGAAGACTATAGATGGAAGCATAGTTTTGTCGTTGGGGACACCCCCCTCGTCCCCTCCCCACCCCACCTCTACTAGTTGCATTGTTCTTACGGTCTTCTTTTTCATGTTTGTTGTTGATAATTTACGAACAATCAGAACTGTCGGATGTCTAGTCGATACAGTGAAAAAATTTAGCCCACGTCATGAAAATGTATAAGCCTATATGGTCGCCTAGCAATGACGTCATGGAACGAGATTACCTACTGTGTTACATCGGTATCTCTTTTAACCTTTCAGACAAGGGAAGGAAACCCACTAACAAAACACAAATTACCAGTTAGATATCGGATACAACTCCCTGAAGTCACAGTGGCTTAAAGAAAATGTGTTTGCTTGCTATTATTGGTTCCTTGCGTCAGCATTGAGAAGGTATGCCCTATGTTTTCGGTGTAAGTCAAAGGTCGTCTGGGGGCACTGAGGGAAAAGAACTCTGAAACCCTTTTCAACGGGACATCCCTCAAGTTAAAAAGCTTGGACAAAGGTTATACTTGGTACATGGATGCATTATGGCAGAGGTACCTTTGGGGTACTAATGATTTGGAGGTCCAAGGTCCAAATGGACCATTTTATGAAATCATGCTAAAACGCCTCTTCTCTTAAAGATTGTATAGTTTAAATTGCGTCATATTTCTACTATGGTAGTGCTTCCTTCGGGTTGTTCAAGAATGTTGGTCCCATATGGGCCATATGGACCATTTTATGAAATCATGCAAAATGTTTCTTTTCTGCATATTTTGCTGCGTGCACAGTGTCGAAATGTTCGTCAAATTAGCATTGTGGTAGTGGAACTCTGGGTGTTCAAGAGTTTGGGGTCCAATGTCCAAATGGACCATATTCGCCCTGTTATGAAATCATGCAAAATGTTTCTCCTCCTTCAGATTGTATGGTATTGAGCTGAAATTGTGTCACTTTACTACTGTGGTAGGTGCTCCTTCACGCTGTTCATGATAATAGATCCCGTATTGGGCCATGTGGACCATTTTATGGAATCATGCTTTTTTGCATGTTTTGCTTTAAAATGTAAACTGTTTGTCAAATGAGCTTTGTGGTAATAAAATCCTTTCCAATCAGTGTTCAACATTTGTGGGTCCATCTTCAGAATAGGCCATATGGGCCATAAATTATTACATTGTGCAAAGTAATAGTTTTTCTACAGATAGGATTGCATGTTACAATTTTGAGGTTTTTTCAGATTAGTACTAGTGGGACATCTCAATGTTATATGGTGCCTCAAAATAATGTGGTGTCAAAGAGATAGACATCTCTTGTATTTGAAAATTCTGAATATTGCCGAGTTTGTGACTATTTCACTGCTATCACAAATTCTGAACTGCAAGGAAGTAATGGAGATTGTACAATGATCTAGCAGTAATGACACCATATTTCTAAATGACCTCTCATGACTGACAAGCCTAGTTTGCTTGAGTAAAACCAGGAAGTTGCTGTAAATCAAAGTGAAGTTGTCAAACCTGTGTCAATGTTAACTACAATTTGACTTCCAAGTCATCATGGAATCGTAGTATGAATACATGCCAAACTGTCTTAAAGGAGGATAGTTTGTTTCCTATGAAGCTGCAATTTTATGTTGGTTTGTACCACACAATGATACACCAGTTGCACTGCAAACACCCTCTGTGCAAAGAGTACCAGGAACTAAATTTGGTGACGAATGCTTGGATGTTCAAAACCTTTGTTGAAGCTCCAAATAGTTAAAATAATCTTCACGCAATGAACCACAGAGCCCATCGGGGTCTTGTTTTAAATAATTGCAGATGCTATTCAGTCGCTTCTTCCTGTGCCGAGCTGCATAGGTTAACACTACGCCCAAGCTCAATTTGCATTTCTTTCGTATTAGACATAGTCTCGGCCTTCGCTGATGAAAACTTGAGCAAGTCAAAAGGAGAAAAAAGAAGATATATTGGTAGTTTTAACGTGCATGTAGGAGATAAACAATAACAGTTATCATCATTGCATGTGTTGTAGCTTTAATTAAACAATGTTAAATAAAGGCGGGAAAGTTCAGAAGCAACAAACGGTGATAGTAGCCGAGCAACTTACATGAAGGCAGGTAAAATCAGGGCAGGTATGTTGGTATGTACGCTGTGATATGCAATAGGGGATACCGGGAATTCCCTGGCCTTCCGCATGGAACATTAAGGGCATGCTGTATGTGGGACCGTTTTGGTACGCGATACTAGCGAGTTTTCACAAGCACGACGCGGACGTAGAATCCAGTGTGCAGTGTGCAAAATCGGGCAGTCACCATAGTGACCACGCAAATATCCTTCGTCCCGGGGAAGTCTACAACCGTTCTCAGGCAAATTAACGTTGGTTCTAGACTGGTGTGCGCCGCCAGTAAGCACATGCTATAAGGTATGTTTCATCCTGAGCGCTCCGTTCACAAAATGCGAAACCGCCTAAAAAGAACGACGCGTGACTTAGTACGGGTACCGTCATGGCTGATTGCTTCCGTATACTCTTAGTGCTTCCGTCGTGCTTGCGAAAACACGCTATTATAAATACATGCCGCGATGTCGTCTGCTATAGATTTGCATAATTCGCGAGGCGGTTGGGACATTACATCTGCACTGTGCCCACCTTACATGTTGTCAATTGGGAAATTTGAAGTTTAGGTGTTTGGCCAATGTATGCTACTGCCATATATATATATATGAAACTTAGTTAATAAGCACGCATGTTTTATTGATGGGACATGAACAGATTTTATAGGACGCGAACGACAAACATTAGTGCGCACATCTGGTAGGTTAAGTTCCAGCTGAATTAGGCGTAAAGCGGTACTACTTCAAAATTTTCCGCCATCGCCCAGAGTGGTTATAGTTCGTACCGACAAACCTCTTGTGACCATACTTGGGACAGCCAGTGATATTTTGGCCTGTCAATTTAACATTGCTTGAAGGGTCCTCCCAAAGGCTTGCGCACCATTTTGAAGGATGTCCGTGATAGGGGAGGGGGGGGTTAGGGTTTGGGGATGTATCCCTCGGTGTTAACTCGGTGGCCACTGATGTCTAGGCCTATTAACAGTTTAGCGAAACATATGTATATATTTCTTCATTCTAGTGGAGGCAACATCGTTCACGTTAATTACAAGTTGACAGTGCGTGTCCTTTTTACTGTTTCATAGCTAATGTATTTAAGGCAATGTTGAAAACACTGCAGTGAATCATGAATAATCTGTATTAGTTACAGGTTTTAGGTCTGAGAACTGAGTATCAAGCTCGTTTTGCCTGTAGTATGTTGCACCCATCGATGCCGCGTATTCATCGCTGGTAGCTGCTACCCCCACCCCACCTCCACCCTCGTCAAAGTGAAGTTTGTGGGACCAAATTCTCGTCCTTCCCGTGGTCCCCTGTCTCTTCCATCTGGTTGCCCCCCCCCCCTCCCCGTGGTTTCCTTGCTATTCATACTTGATTTAAACCAGTGCTAACAACCCCAATAATGCACAGATGTGCGAAATATTGGAAAATCGCCTTTCGACGTCTGATCACATCTTTTCTTTTCTTTCCTTTGCAGATATTAACTCTGACACTTCCAGTGAAGCCAGTCTAGCCTTTTAAGTCTGTGGATTCCCCTATCACTCTACTATTTCTCCGCAATTAGGCAGATTTCTACGTCATCGATACGTCATTTTATTTACGGTCCCGTCTTACGGGATGCGTCGTTTGGTAACATCGGATGACGAATATCTGTCGCAAAGATCTTTCACCCAGGTTGAAATGAAACCGGGACGAGAACAAGAGCAGAGACCCCGGAAAACGGGATGACGTGCACTAATTGATTATTGTGACGTCACAATTAACGATTCAGCTCCACAGCGATTGCTTGAACTATAATCTTTTCATATAGTTGCACGCAGTGCATAGGATTGCGGGGATCCTGTTATTGTTGTTTTTAGTTTTGGAGAAAGGAAATTGAAGACGCACCACGCATGCGGACTATTGTTGCCATTACTTTAAGTTATCATTTAATAGGCTTATATTAGAACAATTGTTGCGGTAATGTTGAAACCGCTCATGTAGTTAAGAAATGACGAGAGAGCATTGCAGTTTAATGCATCATCATTCTCGTACGAAACGTTACGAAAACATCGTCAAAAATTTAACACTCCTTTCAATTTTGTAAAGTTTTGCTGGAAATTATCAACATTCTGTCTGTTGGGAGATTTGTTATTTCTAGAGTTGACGCAAGAGGAGTATGAAGAGCTCATTGGACTGATTATTCATATAGAACACCATGTATTACGTTTTTTTACCCAAATGCATATCCTCAATTAAACTTTGTAGCTGTTAAGTGAAGCCAAGGCTCTCGAAACCAGCTGATAATCTGAACATCAATAACAGGAACTAAAGCTCTGCTCCATCGTGTGAGTTGTTTCGACGGTGTGTTACAGTTTTGCTCGTGGCAAGTTTCGGTAAAAAAATGAGGACGGCATAATATCTGTTCAAAATAGATGATTATTGTTATGTCATCACTATTTATCCTTCGATACTTTTGTCGCGAAGACGTGTAACTTTAAAGAGATATTCCATTTCTAATTTGAGAAGAATTTAATTGAATGAAAGAGCTCAGTCGTTACCCCTTTGAAGTTGAAGAGCTGATTTAAACTTGAAATTTGACACCAGTGAAATCTTTCGTAGATTTATTGCAGCTTGACCTTTAAGTGATGTTGAACTCAGGGTTACATCTCTTCAACTATCGTAGTGTTTTCTTTTTGATACAGTCACCATCATGAAAGAATAAAAAGGGATATACCTTTAAATAGTTTTGTCTGTTTTAAGTCACAGATTTCCCAGAATGCAATGTACCACAGACAAAGAAGAAGATATCTCGTCAAATATCTATCATTTATCTATATCAATTTCTTCCAACAGAACATGCTACTGAAATACGGTTTTCACCAACAGACAACCCACCTTGCATTGACATCACATAATAACAAAAAAGGGCGCCCCCCTTGTGGCAAACAAACGAAATATCCCCAAGGAGTGCCCTGTATCGCTGTGACGTCAGATGTAAGGGGGTCTGTATCAAAGAGAGACTGTTTCCATCCATACACAGCTTATGCGCAAATCAAATTTGAGCGCTAAAAGAAATCTTCCACTTCAATATTACGTCACACAGTTTGTCCTTAGAAATATAAATTTAATAATAATGACTACCTCCTTAAAGTGGCAACAAGTGAAAATACGTTGCCAACTCTCCCCCCCCCCCCCCACTCCCTACGATACCCAACAATTATACCTTGGTAGTGAAAGGTTCAACATAAGTTAACTATTAACCCATTTTTGGAGACTCGGCTGATGGACTTAACAATGTACAAAATGTCTGAAAATATTTAGGACGCGCGTTTGGAAGCAGACTTCTCGTGTCGTGCTGCAGTGTGTTTCCCTTGAAACACATCGAATATTTGCTATTCCTATCCGGGGACGGAGAATGAGTATACCGGGGAGAGTTATATGATAATGCTTCCCCATATTCAAGTGCACACCAAAAAAAAAAAAACATGCACGTGTCAAACCGGCTAACATTCTGATGGGTTTCAATAGACGTCACGTGACGGTGAGTGGTGCTGCCAGACATTGATGAGCAAAGCACTGATGCGTCAGGCTTGAGCGTCGGCCTATTTACAACTCACGTGCACCTCTATTCATAGATATTATATGGTGATAAAGTATGGTATTCCCTTCAAAACCGAAGTCCACGTTGGTGATACTCAGCAATAAGCCTTTGCATTTGACGTCACAGTGATACAGTGAGACGCTCTCATCGAGGGGCAAACCGTAAGAGATGTACTCTGGGGCAAGTTACTAGTGTAATACGTACGTTGCGAAATTTGCCATTCGATCTATATGCGCCTTCTAGCTACATGTGTTGTTCGTTTATCCTGGGGGGGGGGGGGGGCGCATACATGGCTCTGTTATCTAGGGTTCATGTATTGTTATATGAGACAATTCATTTGTTATTTAATGAATTATCCCAGCTTGCCATGTGACGTCAGTGCAAGCCGGGGTCAGAGAAGTCCTAAAATTTATCTGAAAGAAGTGCATCAATGGGAAACGTGGTTTTGCATTTGACTTCATAGTTAGCAACTGTTGTTACGCCGTCATAGTGGATCAAATCAGTGTTTCGTGTAACCAGTACTAAGTCATACTGCGATCAGGTATATTGCATGGTGGTTATTACGTTATTTTCGTATTTTTCATTGCATAACCTGTCATAGAAGGCAAATCGTCCTTTACTGCGTAGCCGTGGGCCTTACGAATCTGTGTAGCAATGAGCCCAGGCTGACGTTCCACCTATTTTCTGCAAATGAAGAATCAGACGCGTTGGTGATGAGCAGCAGTTCATCACCGTACGGTATAAGTTTTATATATATATATTTTATATATATATATATATATATATATATATATAAACATTTAACACGTTAGTTACTTTTAACACAATGACATGCGACACTGATACTGCACATACATGAGTCTATAAACAACAGGTAGGTGGAATAAAAAAAATGTGTACGGGTTATCGAGCTGTTTCAGTACGCTTTTGTGTAGTTCGGAATCAACAGATGGGTACATTAAAAACAGTATATTGTTTATGATGTCAGTTTTGAATTACTAGTTTCACTTGATATATGATAGAATACATATCGCCGTAGACTTAAAACAGAAAAAAAAAGTCGAATGGGAAACAATGAATCTCTTCTGAAACTTTACTTTCGATTTCTGGGTGTATTAAAATAGTGAATACCATCTTAATGATTGTAACAGTTGTCTGTACGCATACGAGTCTTTTTTTTTCTAAACACAAATGGGATTGCGTTGTACGACGTGAACTAGAAGTCTTAGAAGGGATTCTTTCGTACATGTGGAGGGATTCTGCGTGATGTTGTGTTTTTTCTTGTGTCCATCATATGTATATAAACAAAGTTTGTTGAAATTCATCTTGTTGATGTGAAAGGTATATATCAAAAATAAACTGAATTGGCTGGCAGACCCCGTTTTCAAAGAATCCATAATTCAGATTTGATATCCAGTTGATTTAGAACGAATTCTCTTGAACCTTCTTGCCACTGCAGTCGGCGCTACCACAACTGTCTGCGATTCTCAAGGATCCATCAGAATTATGTAAAGGATTATCGAATAAAACAGACACAGAAGAATGGTGATTTGATTACGTAACTAGATGTAAGTAGCTAGAGTGGAAGCAAGAACATATTTAGGACGGTGGATAAGATATTAGCCTAAAAGTGTCCAATGACTTTAAAATTGGTTTAACTTTATCTCCGCTGTTAGCTCTTGACATTGCGTGTGAAATTTATGTCTGTGTGATTAAGTTTGGGAAGGTTTGACACGCAAGTTGGGCTGTATTACCACTTATAGTCAGGAGCGTAGGCGGAGAGGCAGTCGCCCCTCCCCCCCCCCCCCTCCACCTTGAGCATATTTTTTTTACGCGTTGATATCCATCTGCAGGCTTCGTCCCTGTGTTGAAAAAGTTCTGAGGAAACAACTACACTGAGAGCTGGACTCCGTCATTCTCTTTCTATAAACAACACACCCGTAGAGGGCGTCGTTTCAGTTTATGTCGAATTACGTCACTCTCCGAACCCGAGTTGTATGATTTGTAGTCTGTTAGGCATGCTTGACACCTCCGTCTAATAAAAATCCCTCACGAATTTTAATTTACCGTCCCAGGCCGGTGATAGGAAGAGCATGTTTTATGACTTTCAATGTAATAAAGATTAAAATAACGTAAAAATGATGAACCCGTATCCTAATTTTTACTCTCATTTCCCGTTTTTTGAACGGCTAATTGGTTTCTGTTTCACTTTCATTAAGCACTACAACCATTCATTTTGAACAGTTTAAGTACTACATAATTTACTTACCGTTTATATACGCTGACCACTTCAGCCTGGCTGTTTGTATGCCCACGCCGTGCTTGAGACCTAAAACCAGGCACGCTGCTTTACGGATACGGTTTAGTAATGCTTTTCAAAGAAATTTTTCGTATGCAAGATATACGATGGATCCGCGTATACTACTGCTTCTCCCCACCCCCCACCCCCGGCGTTTTGTTTTCTTTCTGGCAATGAAGTACACCCCCACAAGCTGATGTGAGATTGACTGTCTTGCAAATAAATGCTCTGAGGGTTCATGAAAATTTATTACGACGATTGTCGAGGATTTAATTTGAAAAAGCTTAACAAAAACCTAAAAAAAAATAAAATAAAAAAAACAGAGACTGCATAATGTGATTCCGTGATTAAGACATTGAAAGAAAAGAGAATTACAAGATAATCCATAAGCAGCGTATCTCCTGCTGGTTCGAAGAAGTAAAATGAAACAATTTCCAATTCGATGACAGGCTCTTTGGTTGGCAATCAGCAATTAATATTGACTTCATATTTTAGCCCACGAAAATTACTTCATTAAATTGAAACTTCGCAAATTGAAAAGAAAACAGAAGTCACCATCCATCACACAGGATAGGTCTTGTTTTTCGACGTTGCCATACATAGCAATGTACAACAATGTACGCCATTTACACATGAACAGTATACATTACAAAATGGCAATTCAGAAGTAAAGTATATATGCGGTGCAAACCAGATGTCCAAATCTGCCATCGTCTGACAAAATTTCAAAGAATAGAAACGTGCAAACGTTACATTGGGTCCTCATAAAAGCCCAACATATAGTCAATGAATAGTCCTTCAGAATTCACTAGGCGGTACTATGCATTCAGTCTGCATGCAGATGCAATTAAGTACGCAGTGGGACAGTGGTGAGATGAAACAAAACGCTAATACACCTCAAAGCTGGAATATGGGTTGAAAATTTGTCAGTGAAAGTCAATTTAGATGGAATATGTCATAGCCACTACCAAAAAAAAAAAACACTGCTAAGCCCCCCATTTTTGCATAAATGAATATTCATTTCCATTCCCATTGATCCACCTAGTCCTCAGAGCATTCCCATAACGTGCAAAAAATATGTCTCGAGAAGGCCTTTTCTACATGATAGAACATGATGTGATAGCCAGATAGACCGCAGTGCGTAAGGTATAGGTACCTCTCGAGAAGTGATATACATGTGTGATATCATGTGAGGGTTGGCTGATTCATCTGATTGGTTTTAAGTATCGGTGACTGACAGCTCTGCTTTCTTGAACAGTCTAAATTTTGTAGGACCAACAAAAATGTCGAGTCAATTTTCATATTCAATAGCTGGAAAATGAGTGCATAGTTCTCGAAAAGGTTTTGTGACAGGTGCTCTTTTCCCTTACTTTCTCTAGTTCCCCGAAACAATGACATAGAACAAAGGTAGATGACAAGGCGATTGCAAGTACAACTCATATCCAAGCTTTAAGTTTAAAACAGAGACAAGTACACACTTAGACACACACACACACACACACAAAGAAATGTTTCCTGATTTTATCATGGTATGCATAACCCCCCTCCCCTTAAAGTGATACACAAGTTGCCAAGAAATTGGGAAAAGAAGATGTTATAAGGTATACACAATTGCTATATATCTATGAATTAATCAATTCAATGTCTCCTGCCTGCATTGATGAATTTTCAGCCGCCCCTCACTCCACCCCTCATCAAACTAGAAATTACTGGATCCATTACTAATACTGATAGAGGATGAATTTTGTTACATGCATTTAGTCAGCATGCATATTTCAAAGAGAAAGGGGGACAAAGCCTTTCAGCTCTGTTTCATTTTCATTATCTAACAACAAAGGCTGAAGATGGTACAGACAGATTACATTAAAATCTTGTACCATGCTTAAATTTTGGGTTAATCTGTTGAAGGTGCCAATTATCCCACTGGAAAGATTTGAATTTGAAATATTGAGGACCAGAAAGTCTGAAGACTCACCGCTAATCCTATATGCCATGTTGATCGTGGATGAACACCGGCGAAATTCTCCTACTCGTTCCGATCATGTGTTTAGCGGGTAACGAGATAGTGGTGAACCAACAATCCCAAACACTTTCCCAAAGGCTGGGAGGAGCGGAGGACCTGCCCAGCTCAGCAGGCTATTAGCTGTACCGCGCAAAACCTGAAGCGGAAGAGACCTGAATAACCCAAATTGAAATCACAAAACAACGCCCTCAGCACCACTGTGAACAGCTTTACTGAACAAAAAATTTTAGGTCCCCAGAAAATTTCCAAGTGGTTCCACCAGCATTTGATCCGTGGACCTAGTCCCTGCAAGAGGGACACTTTAACCACCAAGCTAACCCTCCGGACTTTTTTGAAAAGGAGAAACAAAAAAAGACAATGGATACATATGAGTGTCCAGGGGCGGTTCTGGGGGGGGGGGGAGGAAGAGGGGCTTCCCCCCAAGAAAAAGTTTGGCTAGCTCCCCAACATTGCGAAAATTATATGAACTAGAATTCACATTTACTTTTTGGAAGAGCAGACCTTTTTAAATACGACATCCGAGAAGTGCCCTATTTTCTGCAATCTGGGAGGCGCGATTTGGGTCAGTAAAAGTGCGACTGTGGATCGGGCATTAAAAATTCGAACAAGGATTTGGATGAGAGTATATACACAATGGAAAATAAAAGGGCACAATTTGAATGACGCTTCGAAAACACCCTTGAACTGAGTCAGTATGATGTACGGAGGGGCACTGTGACGAGGTCAGTGGTTATGGAAGGGGGGGGGGGGGAGGAGCAACTTGATATTTTTTTCCCTCCTAGGAAAATTGAAGATATTTTATTCTTTTAGGTGTAAGTAACATGTCACATGCATGGTGGCCCCATCCTTATATCTCCTCCCCCCCTCCCCCAATTAATCTGACAAAGGGCCTTTGTTGTCCTCTTTCTTTTTATATCTTTTTCTGATAAATGGAGTGAGAATAACACAAAATTGCAATTGCAGATGTTTATCTCTACCTTTCTTTCCTCGGACGAAATTAAATTCATGAAGTAGTACCCCGATCTATGAACTTTTCTCATAATAATGGTCTCCTATTAAAATTAATATCCCCGGGGTGACTCTATCTACCATTAACAGAATTCTTTGGACGTTCTCAAATAATAACTTTGCTCTGTTAGGAATTAATTGTTCCGTGAAATTGAAATTACTGTCACATGGCTGGCGTAGCCCTCTTCCAGCAATTGGGGAGAAGAAAAAAGGAATATTGTACATGGACTTAACACTCTCATCGCTGGGGTGGTAAATGTGCAAAAAGGCTAGTCAAAAACCTCACTACGGGTAATGTTAAATGAATGAATCAATCAATAAGCTCGCTTTTTTGTCAAAAAGGGCACCGTATTAGCTCACACACCAAGTGTGTGCGAGGTATTAGAATGAGGCTGATGTCGTCAACTTTTTTCAAAAGCCTTCTCTTTCTTCATTTTGTGAGATATTTGTCTGAAAGTTTTGCAGTGTGTTTTTGGGGATAGACGTATTTTTTTCCACCTAATTACATTTCGACTGGCTTAATTTATAGGTGAGTTGCAATGTAATTTTTGGAGGAAAATTGGATTTTTGGTTGCTTTTTTGCACACTGCACTCAAACTGAACGGGTTTAGCTGGAGAGCTATTCTGTGGTCACTCTAGTAAACAATAATCAAATTTTACGGTTGGGCTGGCCAGCCTATCTGCCCTGTGGGTCATCAAGTCCAACTGAACTATCACCTATCGATATCACATTCTGATACTAGTAAATGACATGCAAATTAAGTTAGTGAAGCATGTGGCTTAGTGATCATTGTAAACTCTTAAGATAGGTTGATAAACAGAGTTGATTTGTCGCATCATCAACACTGCAGTGTTTTTACAATGTGTCCATTGACTTGCCCATAGTAAAGTTTGAACATGTACAGAGAACAGCAAAAAAAAAAAAAAAAAAAAAAACGTACAACGCTCAAACATACAAACCATGTACATTCTAATTTTACAACCATTGCAAAAATCTAGTCCAGCACACATTCAATTTAGATCCAGCCAAAGCCAGCTCTGACAGGATCTTAACATTATCCATTGCATCCTTACATATCACACAGCCTAAAGTAGATTTAACGTTCTCAACAGACCATAGCTGGTACACCTACTACCATTTTTCAACATCACATGTCGAAATTAATATACTACACTGGCATATGATAATGTCATAGGCTTGACAGTGTGTCAACTAGATACTTTTTGCATGTAACATTTTGTCACCTTCAATGTACTGTACTTTCATTTTGCAATGACACAAACAAAGATTACCTCTACTTAGTTCAGTGACTGCCCTAAGTTTCGACACCCTTATGTTCCGACATAGCATCATAGCTGGGACCCAAAATGGTGCCTGATGTAATGAATGTGATGTAACGTTTGAGTGTCAGAACATGGGGTGTGGGAACAAAAGTGTGTCAGAACATAGAGCTGTAACCCTCAGTTCAATTGTGTGAGCTACAGCGGCATTGCTGCGCTAATCTAGGAATTTGGTGGGGGCTACCTCTACCCCCTCCCCTTCCGTCCTGGCCTTCCCCACACGTGCACATAATGTTCTTATCTCTTTATAGTCTTTCTAAGTTGGTTCCACTTTTGATTTGTCCGGTATGGATCAGTCCTTTGGTTTTAGACTAGCCAGTGAGACCTATAGAAAAAGGTTTTTGTCATTCTGCTATTAAGTTCTTGTCAAACTGTCTGTGGTCATTCTCAGTTGGTTTATGGTAGAAACAGATAACCAAAAGTGACATAATTCTACCTAAAGTCTTGCTCTGCCAACAAATCACGTGAAGCCGAACGTAATACGGTTCTTGCACTATATGCCAAAACAGCTCTGCCTTCAACTTTTGCCATATGTAATGCACGTACCGCACGAGAATTTGGTCGCTCGATATCCAACTACATCTTTGGTGAAAGCAGAAGTAAATTGCAAGCGAGTTGTTAAGTTATCGTGTTAGAGGAACTTGTCATCTTGACAAAATTTTGCAAATTTTCGAGTTATCGACTTATGCTCAGTCGACATCTCCATCTATAAAGTTATCGACTTACGGACAAACTCGACAATTTGCAAAATTTTGTCGAGATAATAAATTATCGGCAACTCGGTATCTCGACAATCTGACAAATTTTTCAGAGAAGTCGAGTTAGCGCAAGTCGGTATCTCGTCATCTTACATGTCCCTGTATGTCAGCCGTATTTATTCGTGTGTCCGTCTATCCGCAACCACCCCAAAAGAGCTTCCTTCTCTTTCATTTTTATGCACGACGTTTCGTGACGTCATGGGCTTTTAAATGCTAATGAACTGAAAGATGTGATGTTTCGAGCATAATATCAGTAAGCATAACATTTAGAAAGCATGAAAACTGTTTGCTAAAACACAAAATGTACTGTTGATAGCCACTTCGGCAAGCCGGCATATGTAAAAGTAGGAACTTACTTGACCCTTGTTATGAAAGGTATACTTATGTACTTATGTGTTTCCAACACCTCGTAAAATCATCTATTATTACATCGACATGTTGTAAAACCACTCAGTAATTATCAAAATCGAAGAAAAATGTTACCTCCTATCCACTGATATCAGTTTTGTACAATTAAATTTCGTAAATGAGTCAGGTACTCGGTAAATATCAGACGGATCAGGTCCGTTCCTATGCATCGTGCATGTCAGGACTATTAACGGTCATGAACGAAAGCAAGTTGGCGACCACCGGCGACTATACTCGTACGTGTGTAGGCTAGATGCATTGCATACAAAATGTACAGTGAAATCGCTATATCCTAAATTGTTGATTTTAGGCGATTGTGTCAATTAAACTTTAATTTTGGTGTTACGGAAAGCTTACGTTGTCATCCTCAAATATCTTTGCAAAAATATCGAATTGATTCATCAGATTAGGCTGGTACTCCCAAAGTTTGAAGACACTGTTGGAGAAGTGGGAAATATCACTTTCTTCGATTGTATTTGTTTTTAAATATCGTACATAGCCAAATACCTGAAAAACCTTTCACTTTTAAAGAGATGGAAAATCAAAGTATCTACCTACCTCGCTATAATGGAAAAAAGAAAGCCCCATTTTGCATTGTTTTGAACAAACAGTTCGCCATCACTTGTCAGTCTAATTCCGCGACATGCCTTCCTTGAGACTTTCCAGTATAGGCGAAAATGTAAGAGAATGGGTCACATGACCTGATGGTTGCTGATAGACTGACGCTGCCTGACTTCAGGAAAGAGTCCTATGGAATTTGAGTCCATGACCGCGTTTTTTTTTCAATCCGAGTGAGTGGTTAACGCTGAGGGTATCTTCCCTTATAGAGGGTCACTCGTAGACCAAATGAGAGGGCTTGAGTCCTTTACAGGTTTATGCCACATTTGATGGATAGTGCATCCATGTCTCTAAACATAGTTTCCATATTAAATAACAATACATGAATAATCATGCACATGAATAATCATGCTCTGCAAACATGCAATATAATACATCGTCTTTAGATGTGTTACCATATTTTGAAAACCAATGTTTGTTGAAAAAGAATGGTAGATTATTCAAAATTAGGAAAGACAGTAGCCTTCTTTTCAAGAAATAAAGGTTTCTCAAAGATAAAAGTTCAGTTATTTGTTGTTGAACAATAACTTGTTCACCCAAACTTTTCAAAATTCAAATGAGGCATCTTCCGCTACCCACATTCATAATCATGTTTTGAGGAGATGAGCTTCGGCAGATGTTTATTGATGAAACTCTATGGTTTAACAATGATTAAATGGAAGAGAGGGGGGAAGGATGATTATTTAACGGAGATGGGGGACAACTGGACACTGGGGGGGGGGGAACGAGGAAGAGGGGGACGCGGGCTGAACTGGGAAATTGCCGGGAGTCACAAGTGTAATCTTTTCATGACATTGAAAACTAAGACACAGTGACCACGCAATTGAAACAATGTGTTCATAATGTGCGAAATCGTTTATTTCGAATTTGATTTCGATTGGCCATACTGTTGCCTATACACAGTACACGAGTATGCTGCTAGTGAATGGAATCCGTAGCAGAACGGTCGGCATGTTTATTCACAAGGGACGCATTGGTAATACGCCTCGCTGAACTGTCAATCGAAACCTTGGCTATTAATGATGTCATGGAGTCGAGAATGTTCCTCTATTTTTTTTAAAACCTAACACTGAATTAAAGGTATGTTCAGCACCCCCTCTCCCCCTACTATATGCTAACTGTTCCAAGAATAAATGAAACAGGTTGAATAATTCATTATGATTCTTGGATCATCTCAACCCAGATGATACGTGTTACTATTTTTCATGTATTGATTGTTATCTCATTCGGCATAATTGAGAAATTGCAGTCAAGATGGCCCTATTTCAAGGCAAAGTACATGCAGGTAGGAACGCTCGGGAGGTGCCGGTTTGGCTTTTCTTGGACGACAACTGATGGTGGCGCTTCGCTTAGATAGTTTTAACTCTTGACGGCAATCAGTACCCTCCAATACTTTTAACCTTTATTTTAGGTTCATGGGTGCAGGTGTCGAAAAAAGTCAATTAGTTCCACCCTGGTTGGCCAACTAAAAATGGCAAACATGATCCTTTTAGGCAAAGGGAGGGGGTGCCGCACCCCCTTAGACGCCTTCTCATGCCACCTGGGCCTATCTGTGGACTGACTGATTTAAAATCCTGGCTTAAGTCTTGGTAGGGCAACACCCCTCCTTATGCCCCTCCCTCAGGACGGTGGTCAAAACAGGGACAATGAATAGATTTTATCCCCTCACAAAAACAAAAAAAATCTTGTCTAACTTTCCAAAAATGTCTCCCTGTTTCATCTTCAGTTACATTTTGCCTTAGACTGTCACTCGCTTCATATGAAGGTTCTAAAATTAAGCTATCAATCTTTTATACGGCCATGATTCTAAAGAAAAGCGATACAGCGAATCCATAACATAAATTTTCTTTTTTGTCTCCCTTTGGAAGATTCTAGTAAGTCAACATCATACTGCATGTGAGTTCATTGCCAGGAAGTAGACCCTCCGCCTCACTTAGACCCTGGCTTCACCCAGGACGATGATGGTACTTCTCCCCTTGTACCAAGTGATTGGACGGCTCTGACACTTTCCCCCGTCATTCCCCTGCAACCGTTTTTTTTTTTTTTTGGGGGGGGGGGGGATCAAGAATGAAAGGGCACCAGCAAAAGGCAAGTTTCTCTGATCTCGGAATATTTTTAATCTAAAAATTCTATGGCGGGCCCAGCGTCAACCGAAGGAAACCCTCCACTCAGTCTACACCTCTACATTAGTATGTCATGACAATAGGTCCCTACTTGAGTCACAATGCAAGAAAATGCACCCTGTCCGACACTGGTTGTGCCCCTCCGTAAGATGTTTGTGACCCCCCTCCCTGTACTGACAGTTCCTAGCTACGGGCCTGTGTATAGGTAGCTATGAATTATGACTGATGGGCAGTGATTGATCCACTGCTTTATGGTGTGTACAGTCTAGGTTGTGAAGGTCTTAGACAATGAAGATTTGAATTCATGGCACTGTAACTGAATTTGAGAGAGCCCCAAAAGTACGCCCTCACTATGGGTCTGATGCATCTTTAAGGTGAGGTGATTGTCCTCACTGCAAATTAAAGATTTCAATCACAGATTATATGTGTCTACTACTTACAGGCTTTTCTTAGAACTTTAACGGCCGTAACTCATCACCATCAAGCTGTATTTTTGCTTCCGGATAGCAGAATTCTCAACTGGTTCCTCTCTGATTGACAGCAAATTCGAAAAATGCAGCGTAGCTCGTGCTTCACAGCTTACACAGAAAATCCATTTTTTTTATTACACATGTGGAGGAATTTTAGACAAGTTGTAAGAGGGACTAGCTGTAAGTAGTTGAGAGAGCTGTAACTGTCTGGGGTGATGAATATTTGTGTTTAAAAGTATCATGCCAATATTTGATACAGCCTACCCGATTACAGGCAGTGGCATGCCTAGTCTGTGCTCTTTGCCATGCATGACAGCATAAACTAATAAAGGCCTTTGTTGGGCCCTGTCAGGGGTGGCACTAGGTTACGGAAAGTAGGGGGGATGATAGCGATTACAGATGAGACTGTTCTACCGCAAGGGAGAGGTTGTGGGGTGGACGTGTCGGTTACAAACTTGAAACATATTTCGGTAGCAGCCACGATAAATCGCACTAAAACTTTGGAATAATAGAAAATTACCAGGTATGAACGCTGTATGGTATACATCGTTAAAAATGTAATTTGTAGAATGTAAATTTACAGAAAACAAAGAAACACAAAAGGAATACTTGTTTTATTTTCCGTAAATTTACAGATATTTTTAACAATGTATGTGCATATATAAACAGGGGAACTTTTGACTGCAAGTTTCACATCGTCAAAAAATCTTTGGGTGTTTTTGATGGAGAAATGTGATTTTCGTCGGGGGAATTTGGGACTTTTTGTTGGTCACTTGTTTGGGGACCTCACCCCACCCTCTAACGATACCTGTAATTTAAATTCAGTTTCTGATTAAAAAGAAATAGCTTCCTGAAAAGTAGTGGAGCAGTCCCTTTTCCCTAGCTCCTGGTGGCGTTCCCAATGGATCCTATGAAATATGCATAGTAAGTTGAACTCTGTCAACATACAAATCAACTGATAAAACCCCACACCATGAAATGAATTTCCAAACTAGAAGGTAGTCTGTGACATATTCTGGACAATTCCAGCAACACAACTCCGCCACAAAAACCAAGAACGATACCGAAATATCAAAGTCATTAAGAAAAGAGACAATAACCTCCAACTCTTGCATCATGGTGGACGGGTATTTACACTGTGGATGAGGACAATACAAGACAATGCATGAAGCGGACAATAAGTCGATTCCAATCAAGAGGTCGCTTCTATTTACTCTACAAACATCCCCAGATTGAATGTTTAAAGTATCAAATGACAACCGATCCTTTATTGCAAAGCCACAGAACAAGGTTACAAACATAAAAAAAATGTTGCTAACCCATTGCACGGCTACATACTTAAAGGAAGAATGAAAGTCAACTGGTAACACCAACAAGATACGGTTGATTGCATAGAAACAGGCTCACATCAGCAATTACTGATTAATATTACTCAAACTTGTTTGTTCTTTTATTTTGTGCATAGTAACCATAAAAACTCAAGGTAACATTTATTGGCAATAAAAATGAGCGGGTGAAACCGAAACTGTATTGCGACAGAGGGAAGGTCACAACGACTAAAACACATTGAGACATTAAAGTATCACTATGATGGGTAGATACATGTGATAACTACTGATACACCTCCTCCACTCCATTGGACTCCCCCACCCACCCACCCACCCACCCACCCCCCTTTCTTCTCTTTGGCAGATTAAGGGGCAGGAGGAAATGGCACAAATTTGCAAGTTTTCTGTAAGCAAATTGTGATGATCTGAATCTGAGGGACCCCCCAAAGAGTAAACTAAACTTCTCCAAAATGTGAGAAAAATCATGATCACCCTCTCTCCACCTCCGAGACGATCCTTTTTATGCGACACTTTATTTCAAAGAACAACTTAAGTTCTCGAGTAAACCCTTTCTTAGAATCACTTACTTCTCAGGCTTATGACATCCTTCACATAATCAGAATAGGCAAAAATTTGACAATGTAACTCTGAAAATTATCAGCTGGAAATTAAATGTTCTCTTAACAATCAACGAAAAGGGGATCAAGAAGATCAAAGTCAACAAAAATAAAGAGAACTAAATAATAATAAAAAAAACTGTTGTACCATTGACTCAATAGGGCGAGAATGGCCTTAATACTAGAATATATTCTCACCACAAATAAATCATTACAAAACCGAAGAGTGGTCACGGCCCACGGTAACAACACATTAAGATTTTTAAAATAACAATCTGTGCAGGAAGGGCACTTCAGAGAATTTCATAAAATTGGTCCTAGGGCCCACATGGGAACTGGGATAAAAATTCTTAAACGTCCCAAAATGGCCGATGACTCAGAAAAGATCGTATGGACGCCTCAAACGAATCCATGAAAGCATGTGCAAGTAGAAGCATTTTGAATAATTGTGGACAGATAGCTCATGCATGAACAGGTTTCTTTTATGACCTCATAAGCAACCTTTTAGAGAAAAAAAAATGTTTTCTAAGGAGTGCTTCTAAGTGTGCGAAACTCAGAACTTTCATTGGATAACACTGAATGATATCTGAAGGACACCAAAAGCAGTTATAGATATCACTTTGGCCAAATATTTAGATGAACCGGTTTCCATGGTGCTTTAGTCTTATGTGTCATGACCTCTTTAAAATAATGTAGTAAAAAGAGGACATCAGCCACATGTTATAAAAATATTAATAAATAACTTATTTACTGAGATTTTATCTGAAAATATGCTACTGTGATATCCTTCCTGTATTTTCCACATATTGCCATTCAATGCTAGAAAGTTTTCTGAAGCTTTTGGTCTTCATTTGAAGCATGAAATCAACGTTTTTTACCCGAGTCCACAGACGAGGTCAATGTCTGTCTCCATTTTTTTTATATAGCCTTTCATTTCTATACTCTTAGTCACCTCCCCCCCCCCCCCCAATTAGTTTGAATGAAAGGAAATTATCAACACTACGTCACATGTGTTGGTATTCCTGAAACCCTTAATCCATTTTCGGCTCCACCTAGAGATCTGTGCCAGTGGGTCGGCCCCCTCTTTTTCTATTTTGCCTCTCCTCCAAGGAATTTTACCTGGCTTCGGGCCTATCTTCAGTTTTCTTCACACAATTGACTCCAACAGTTGCTGTTGAAGCATCACCGATAAAGTGTGACCACAAGCAGCATGTCCTGTTGTGCTAGAATATGCTTGCATTGTTACTTCATTTTTTTTTTAAATCTAGCCAGAAACTTAAGCAGTTCCGTGAAATGCTATGTACCTTGGACACCCCATCTTTGTCACATCACACATACAGTTTCTTCTAAATTTTGCGATGTAAAAAACATGTTTTTTGGTCTTATTATTTACACATTTTCATGGTTCTGTTTCTCTGAGAAACTTCCAGGTGTAAGTGCACAAATTAACCTGAAATGCCGATGGATGTTGTATTCAGTCCGCACTGCCAGTACATTTTTGAGGCTGGGCTAGTAAAATGTGTCTCCAACTGTAAGACTAAGTATCTCTACAGCAGTGAATTAGTAACTGCGTTATGTATGTACCGTCATCATAAACATCAGTGATTGTTTTGTAACAAGAGGAAGCGTTTACAGCATTGTAGTATCGGTCCAAGGTAGATGTGGGTTCGTTTAGCTAATGTCAATAATTGTTCGCTTCTGTTTTCTATTCCCTTCAATAAACTTTTATGGCACCACCCAATAAATGGGTCTCGAATAACAGCAAAACTACTTTCAACGACAGTTTGCGGCTTAGCAACGAGATACGTGGACACAAATGTCCAGATAGAACATTTAAACGCATCAGCGAAAAAAAAAAAGAAAGGAAAGGAAAAAAAAAAGAAAGGAAAAGGTGGAAAACCAAAAAAAAAAAGGCAAAACTGTAGCAAACTGCTCCTCCATCAAGGAAATCCAGTAAAGTATGTCAAATAAGTTGGTCTGACGTTTGACTGCAGGCATGATATCTTCAGAGTGAAGAAGATCGGACTGAAAGCGAAAAAAATCAGGCCAATTTACTTTTGCATACAGAAAGAAAACTTCAGAATATCGTCTCATTTCTGCAACCACCTTCCCTGTAACAGTTTTCTTGCAATTGTGAACTCATTCATGTCGCCGGCATCAAATACGATCAGATACTTCCAGTTTATACAATTGAGAACTTGAATATAAATTAAGAGATTTCTAACCTTGATGTATGCAGTTCTTTCCAATGAAGCAAAGTTTTCATCTGACTGACAATGCATCATGTTTTCCAAAATCAACTTATACCGCCTACCTTCATAATTTTGTGTTGCATATTCTTCACTTCTGACAGAAATGCAAAGTTAATACTGAAACTGAAACAAATCATACTGAAGTCTATTAGACACCTTATTCTGGGAATCCTATTATTTTAATAATGACAGTCCAACAATGTTTTAGTGATTGGTAATATTCTATGCGCGCCTTAATCACTGTAATGCACCAAGAGAGGCTATTGCTGAATTTCAAAGTGTACAAGGCAGTTACTTCTATGTGAGTGCAGAGTGTATGGAAGTTTTGGCATCCCCCATACTAGGCAACCGATTAGGATAAACTTATTTGGTACTTTGTTTTTAATACATTTCTCACTTTCTGAGGGTTACAACTCTTGGAATGCAACAAACTACTAAACATTTTGAGCAGCTTGCTTTCATTTAGTGAAATTAAAGCAGGATATGCTCTTTGAAGAAACAAAATTAAGTATTTATTGTTAATCTTACATATCATTCCCTCTTCCATTTGGTACCAATCTGGAAAGTAACATGTACACGACATTTCTTTCAGAAGAAATTTCATTAATTTGAGAGTCAATAATGGTAGAAAGAAGAGTGATTTAGTTTTCCAGCTAGAAACTTAGCGCAACAGGGCTCTAAGGAAAATGTGCGGTACTTTCCAGTGAATGCTACCCAACAAAACTCCTGTGCAAACACATTACTCTTCGAAAGTAGGCTATATTTGGACAAATACACCACATGTTATGCTAGTTTTTATTGCTTTTTATGACTGCAATAACAACAGCTAATCCTTCGGTGCACTTTTAAAAATGCAGGAATGACAGAAAATCCTCCTATGACAACAGAACCAGAAGGGAACATTAAAAGTTACTGATGTAAAAATTAAGGACTGCAAACTTTCACAAATTAGAGTAACAGACATGGGTTTGAAGTGTTCAATCGCTGTACAAAAAGCAATTCCCAAAATTATGGGTCCCATTAGCGCGATATCAGATTAAATTCGGATCCTATTTTTGCAACCTTCAGCTTAAATCTTCCTCAGATTCAGTCAGAAAGAGGGAAAACATTGGCAATCTTTTACACAGTCATATGAGGCGATAAGTTGATGAACATTAAACTAAAATGTCCACCAATCACAGCCCGATGTCATCTCAACAGAGATTGGATAGGAGTGAAAAATAACGGAATGGTTTTGAAATAATCCCATCTGTTAGGTTGTATGTCAGGTTAGACGGAACTGGGAAAATTTGGAAGGAGGTGGCAAGGATCAGATGCTGGTGAAGAGTGACAAACGCAAACGAAGATAAATGATAATACTGTCAGAACACCACTGGTCTGATATTTTGTCAAAAAGTTGGATCTGACAAATCGTTGGAGAATGACCAACTCTTTACGGAGTGCTTTTCTGAACAAAGACATGCAACGCTGACCCACGTCACTATTCTCATTGAATGATAAACCTCATATGTGTCAGACTACAAGCAATACAGCCGAATGACGAGTGGAGTTGCCAAAAACTACCGAGCAGGTATTACACTTTGCTAGCCCCCCCAATGGCATACCTGTAGGCTTGACTAATGCTTTGTTCTTGTTTGAGTACTAAATGCAAGAGGGATACAATGACACACCACAAGGGTGATGGACATAACCGTAGGAATCCTCGTACTGTAGGATCAGGCCTAAAATGTCCATCTCGCATTCAAGATGGATTTGAAGATGAAAGTGTAATTGCAAATTCAAGTGTGAAGACGAAGGAAACACACAGAATCCCTCGGATCTAAACCAAAAAGACAGAGCCTAAATGAAGTCACCAGTGCCCATGACATGACCTCGGATTGAACGTGACCACCTGCATGAAGCGCTGATGCTTAAGTTCCATCTCGCACATCCGAGCGGAGATGCAAGTTCTACACCAGGAGATCAAACTTGTGTGGGCCAGTGATTTATGATAATCCTCCATGCACATTCAAATCAGAATAAAGCTTAAAACTTTGAGTGTAATGCAAGCTTTGAATTTGAGGCATGCCAGCGTGATCGCGTATCTTCACTCTGGCCCTCTAATCGATTTTTGGCAAGCCTAGATAACGAACAGAAACTCAGGTAAATCTTTTAAAAGTTTAATCAAACAGCACACCTACCACACTCCTTGACATCCGGAGGAGTTTTACTTGCAACATACCTGGAAGACTTAAAATCTAAAACTGAAGGCCTGGCAAAGAGACACAAGTGAACCAACCAGAGAAATAGATAAACCAGAATGACATCATGGAACAATAAGTGAAGCCCAAACTCTGTATGGCAAAAGGCGTTCCCTTGAAACCACATAACACAAATCCAATGGAAATTTTATCATAATATTACTCGTGAACAGCTAAACGTTGATATGTAGTTTTCCTTGCGTATTATCAGGTTATCTACAAAAAATTAAATGGTTGCATTTACTTCTGTTTTTCCAAAAGATGTAGTAAGATATCAAACAAACAAATTCTCGGGCAGTACATGCAATGTATACGGCAAATGTTGAAGGCAGAGCTGTTTTGCCTTATTATTGTTTGGCTTCAGTTGTTCAGTGTGTGATTAGTTATATTGACGTCATTCCAGTTTATCTATTTCTATGGAACAAACTCAACCCTTTTCTTCGCAAACTGGCTTTTCACTTTCAGTGGGAAGTCTCTACTTCACAATGGAAGGCAATCTGTCCAGGAACCACGACTGAAGACTCATCATGACAAATGCATCAGATGACCTACAGCTCTATATGACCTAGGCATAATGCCAGGTGGTAGTCCATTGTACACTGAATGAATATCTTCATCTGTTAGCATCCTCTGGCATCTTCTTTTCTTCCATGGTTCCATCAAATGCACCATACCTGTGACCTTTGACCTCAGGTCATGTAGACTGTCCACGTCAGTTGTTTCATATTTGATTGTGCCTCCTGCAATATTTGCCTCCCACTCTCTAAAGAAAAGAAAAAAAATAGAATGAAGAGGAGATGGATGAATCATATGGAAAAGAACCAAAATGTTGTGACCAGCAGATGGCAAGAAATTAATGAATAAACATTCGTAGAGGATGAAAAACTTGAACGAAAATATTTTATGATGACAGATTAAATAAGGTAGAACATGGAACAATCATTTTACAAAGTCACATGCAGGACACTTGAATGTTTGTAAATTTCTAGTCTATGGCAGAAGCAGATTCAACACACCATTAAAGAAAGAGACGTTTGATGAGCAAAGGCGAAAACTGAAGAGTAAAGGCAACACACTATAACTACTTATTGCAGAGGACTTTCACCTTCGGCCAGATATCAAACTAAAACAACATTTTAACAAAAGCAGATGGTTAGCATGACAGGACATCTTCCCCATAAATTTCCACCAAGACGATTTCCCCCTCCCCCCCTCCAGACAATTCCTCCTAAGAAATCTCCGTGGTGAATTCCCAGCCGGACATTTCCCACCTTGGGAATCCCCTTCAGACAACTCTCCCTGCCCATGAATTCCTCCAGGAAAATGGTCACATGTTAAGTTTAGGGTGAGTGGAATTGCCCCAGGGGAAATCGCCCGATTTGGGAATTGTCCTGAGGGGAATTGTCCAGGACCCGATGGTTAGTCTCATTCATATCTGAGACCATTCAGAACTTGTTAAGAGGAGGCAGGGGGAGCAAGGTAAAGTAGGGATCATGGAGGGGGGACATGCAACATGACTCTTTGAATTACACTAACACAATGCTTGTAAACAAATAATCTGAAAAAGATGTTGATGGGTAGCCTAACAATTCACCACCTCACAGGGATGTACACTGCATCCTTAAAAAAAAACAAACTTTGGGCTGTCTTGAAACTTTTTACTGAGTTAAGTAAAACACCAAGAATCAAAGAAACACAGCTGGCATTTCTGTTTATTTGGTGGTAGTCTGTTGTCATCTTTTACTGACGGATGTTATTCTGGTTGGCATGTGTTTGAGGCCACAATTTTCACCACAGTCATGCTGTACACAGGGTAATGCTTTTCTTTTATTTGAACATGACCTCACTGATTGTTCAAACTCATAATGGTTTTGGATATCGTTGTAATTATACATGGTTTGACCTCTATGTTGCAAATTTCTGCCAGTTTAGAAATCTTACTTGTATTGGCAATTTGCTTAAGTCTTTCAAAACTATACAGCTTAGTTGCTTGATACATTCATGCTGTCTGGTGTTACCGGCAATCATTTTATCCAAATCCTTTCATAATATATTAAACCCAAAACTTCAATGACATTATTTTGCTGGTGATTGGTTCAAATTTAGACAATGTGACACTTAAATGAATCTTCACTAGCACTGGCACGGAATAAATAGGGAGTCAAATCACAATTGAAGTCCAGATGGTCCTACACTGATGGGTCCAAGCTTGTAACTATTCCAGAGGATAAAATGAAGAGACTGCACTTAGATCTGAGGTAAAACAAAGGTGCAGGCTCATGCAACAATGTTGTCGGTCCAGATTTACCTGTGATACAGGGGCATCCATCAAAAATCAACGTCTGTATGTTGGGACAGAACATGACGATAGCCTCGATCGACTGGTTGGTCAAGTGGATGCAATGGCTCATGTGTATCTCATTGAGAGTTCTCTCACACACTCCCCTGGCTAAGGTTTCGACGCCGTTATCTGTGACCTGCAAAACAAAATAACAGAATACAATAACTGGTACACAGTTTAAAAGGATGATAATGATCATTGTTATTTGCAAGTGTTAACATCTATTGCAGATTCAGCTGTAAATTTGTTACTGCAACTGCCAACGTGGCCCATGTAATGACGATCTCAAAGTCGTCGTTTGTCCAAAGTCACATCAAGATGTAACATTTTCTATTAAACCTACATAACAAGACAAACCAGGCTCATTACCTCACAACCCCCATCATCACAAATTTCCATACTAAGCACAATTGAAAACCCCAAAGGATCTGGCATTCATACTACCTTTAAACGAGAGTGCCTAGCCAGTTTCAGTGTCTAGTCCAATGACTAAATGTATTAAAGTATCTCCTTATCTTTCTTTCATCATTGCCCCCTCCCCTCACCCTCCTCAACTCAATTAAGTGTAATCTCATTAAAATGAGATTAAACATTAAAAAACAATTAAAATAACAATTACAATTAAAACCATAAATAACAATTAAAAATCTCAATTAAAATATCAAGAGAACAAGGTGTGCCCAGATATGTTGCATTAAAAGAGAGATAATACAATCCCTGCAGTTGTACATTGACTGCAATCAATGATAACTACTGTTAACAATGTTCTAGATGTTTTATAGAGCTGTACTAACAATATGGGTTTAAAAGGAGAGCATAGCTTTGACTTCAGTAAAGAGTGGAAAGTACTTCATTTGAAACATACTTTCGATTGTACAGTCTAAAATACCTCTTTCCTGAATACATTCCACTGATCAATACAGCTTTTGCAATGACAGTAGTAGCCTAGTATGCTTAGATATAGGGCTGGCACAAGGTTTACTTAGGACCAACCTTGGTATTTGAAAAGTTAATGCTTCGAAGGAACTTGCAGGACTGCGATATGGCTACCAGGGATGCATCAGTGATCTGTTTGCAGCCACCGATGTTGAGTTCCACCAACTGTTTACAAGACTGAGCTAAAGCGATGATGGCTTGATCGGTGATGTTCACACAGCGTCTTAGTCCTACAGCTTGTAGGCAGGGACAGGATCTTGCAACCACCTGGAAACCTGTCAAATACAAGCTTAGTAAGTTGCAATGCAATGCTACTATAACAAACAAAGTCTTCCAGTGGAAAGTTAAGTGGTTCATAAATAAATGAGCACATTTTGCACAGTAAGGATTTCAAATTCCCACACCAATATGTTTTTTATAACTCAAGGTATTGATGTTTGGGGTAACACACTGAAGATTTTCAATGGCTACAAAAATCATGTAACACCAACGAATTAACTTCAACGAGAAAGTCAAAGGACTTTGCGTGCTTCTTTGAATATTCATGAAGAACACAATACAACATGTATACCAATTTTGAAATTCAAACACCTTTATCATTCTAGAGTGTGCACTAAGCAGCTTTATATGTTTTCTGACCTCTGGTATTAAACCTTGAATGAACTTTGACCTCCACTAAAGTCAATGGGAATCATCTACTCACTGTGACCAACAAACACACTAAGTATGAACTTAGTCAAGGTTATGCTTCTTGAGATAACATGCTTACAAGGTTTTCACAGTTTGACCTCTGATGACCTCAAATGACCTTTGACCTTCACCAAAAACAAGCGGGATCATCTACTCACAATGAGCAACCCACACACTAAGTATAACACTAGTCACGATTACCCTTCTTGAGATATTTTGTTTGCAAAGGTTTTACAATTTAACCTCTGGTGACCTCAAATGCCCTCCACCAAAAACAATAGGGATCATCTACTCAATATTACCTACCCACACACCAAGTATACAATTAGTGAAGGTTACCCTTCTTGAGATATCATGTTTACAAGCAATGTCTTGCATACACACCCATACATACAAACACACACAACATCACCATCGGACTGATTCTTTTGCCTTCGGCAAGGAATCAAAAAGTCTTTTATTTTTGAAAATCGAAGTGTGTATTTACCCTTGAAATTTGATAACCAATGAAAAACTTAAAGTGAGTTTATTGCAGCCTGACCTTCAGAAATTGTGGAAATAGAGTTGCTTTGATATTTCTGCTTGATACTTTTGATGGGCCTAGAGAGGATTACATGTTAGATCAGGGTGCCAGGGAGGGACTGTCCTTCACATGGTCTCTGAGATGAATGCAACAAGCCACTCTCTGTTACAAGTGTGCAGCTCAACAATAGTTGAAGGAAGCACATACGCTCTTGAGTGTTGACACAGCTGAGTGCCACCATGTTAAATGCCAACAGTTGAATGTCACCAAGTTGAGAGGCAACATGACTACCACATCTACACTTTCAATTCATCAAATCTACTGTTTAACTTACCCTCAGATGTGATGCTCTCTCTGACACCTTTTGTACAATTTATGTCAATCTTGCGCAAGTTTTTGCAGACTCTGATCGAACTCAGTGCCCGATCTGAAACGTTGCACCAGCTCATATCGAGGGACCTAGTCCTCGCTGTCACTACCTGGCAACAAAAACAACGATGTCATGAGAGCTGCAGATGTCAAAGTAATCAGGACAACCTCATGGACTTTACAAACTGTTTTGGCATACCGTGCAAAAACTTTGTGCTAAGTAATTTAAAACCACAGTTGTGACATTGTCTACTTTCAAAACCTTTACGCAAACACTAGTTAAATACAACTTGTTGGGGGCGGGACACTTGGCCTTAAAAGTTTGTGTGGAGTTTCACACTTGGAAAATGTTCAACTGGAAAACAATTCTCAATTACTGCATATGTGATACTCTTATTGGGATCTGCTGCTATTCGAGACTTACCATTCATTATCTTGGCAAGTCGGCAGAGACGACTGTCAATCGCAGTCAATCCTCATCCCAGGCTACTGTACGTTTTTGGCTAGTGGTAAGCAAAATTTTCAATTGGTTCTGCTCTTTGATAGCAGTAGGCAAAATTCTGAGTTGGTTCTGCTCTTTGATTGCGGCCAAATTCAGAAGATGCGGAGTACTGTAGCTCATATTACACAAAATACACAGGGATGGAGTGTTTTAATTACATGTATGTGGTCCTTGTGTGCTTGCTAGGATATGCATCACTTAAAGTTAGGATTGTGTTTGCACAAGGAGGAATTTATTTAAGACAGGCAGTGGGAGGGACTAGAAGCAATGGTTGTGAGAATTAGAACTGTCTGGGGTGATGAGTCACCCACTGTCTTGAAAGGGAATAAGCAGTCATTCCTACAGAACTTTATTTTGAAAAATCATCAAAAATTTGGAATTCTCTTCTCATTTTTTCTGAATATCAGTGCTACATATAAAGCGAGGTGCTATGCAGCAAAATTAAGCAATTCAATGACAAAAATGATGTAACATAAAGAAAAAGAGTCATTTATGAATTTGTATAGGGGTAAGTTCAGTTTGGGCTGACTGCATTTTCCCTTTACTAAAGAAAGACTGCATGGAAAGGACTGATGACCTCTTCTGCACAAAGTTCCCGTCCACAGTCCTACATTACGAGAAAGAACTTCAATCTGTTATAATGTATTTACATGTACTTACCTTACTGATGTTTTCGTCATTTATTAAACCACGTTTGCACATTAAATTAAGCAGCTTTTCCTTTACGTTGGTTGGCAGCTTTTCAACATCATCATGATGCAAATCAAGTATCTTTACAAACTCATGAACACTCCTGTGACAAAGAAATAAAAAACCAAAACAAAAATAAAATTGAAAAAATGTACTTACACATCCACATAAACACACAATTCATACCATCATAGAAAATTTACCAAATGTCAAAATCGTACCGTAATGAAAACAAACTCCAACAATCATTTGTTAAAACTTTGTACAAAAATTTGGACATTTCAATTTTTATTTTACAGGGTTCCTGCAATTTCTAAATTCTAGAGCATCAATTTTCATGACTTTTCCATGATTTCCCCAGGGGACCAAAATAAAAAATTTCCATGACCTTCCTCACGATATCATACAAAAAGCATAACAGGAAATGCCAAAACAACATGAGGTAAAGAGAATTATAAATTTTGATATTAGCCTACAAGTGAGCATAAATTTTTACATTGTAAGTGAGAAAAGACAAGTGTCACCTAGCAATAACTTCCATGACTTTTCCCTATGCGAATTCCCTAAATAAATCTGGAAACTCTTCCAGGCCTTGAAGTAATTTTCCAAATTTCCATGACTTTTCCAGGTTTTCCATGATCACAGGCAGAAACCCCATTCCTGAAAACTATATGAAACAATACAAACTTAAGCACTATAAGGATAAGATCTTCATGGGCTATCTTCTTCTAGCTAAGATGTTAGGAGTCAGCTTTTATGCAAGACAAGATACTTGACAGTCTTTGAACTTTGAGTCTTTGAAAAGGTGGATTCAGGGTGTGCCGATGGATCTATGGTTAACTTTATGAACATAGCCCAACCTAAATGGCTTTACTTAAGTCTTTAGAGACTGCATGTACTGGTACTGTACTATAAGCTATAACTAGTTGTAATGTTAGTTGTAGGTGAGTTATCTTACTCAGCATGTAAATGTTGCAACACATGTTGATGGTAATATACCTGATCTAGTACTTATTACAGAACCCGATGTGGTTGATTGATAATGTGGAAGATGGTGCTGTTATGCCTTCTAGTGACCACTTTGGTATTTCCTTTAACTTGGCAACTAATGTCAATGTGCATGAAACTAAGATACATGTCTATTCCTGATTACAAGAATGGTAATTACAAGGCTATTTGGACCTACTTGAGGAAAATTGATCAGGTTTCACTTTTTGCTTACGAAGTCTGCTATGGAGATGTGGTCTTTGTTTTAGAATAATTTCAGGCATCGTATGAAAGATGAAGAGAAGGAGAAGGAGGTTAATTCACAAGCCTAAGTGGATGACAAAGTGTGCTCAGAAGACAATTGATAGGAAATATAAATCTTGAAAGAAGAATAGAGAGTCTCGGTCATATTCAGATTATATTCTTTATAAGAGGAATGTCGATATTGCTACCTGTGACATTAGAAAGGCAAATAGAAACTTCAAGATTAAAATGGCTCATAATATTAAGACTGATACCAAGTCCTTTTTTGCTTATGCTCCTTTTAAGATGAATGTTAAAATCAAGGGTGGACCCTTGAAAGATGAACGTGGCGATACAGTGACTGACAATAGTATTGCAGCAAATATCCTTAACAATTTCTTCTCTTTGGTGTTTACTGTTGAATCTAAATGGTCCTTGCCTGTACCTTGCACCATGTTCCTAAAAGGCAGAGGCAAAGAGTTACATGACATTGTTTTCTGTGAAGAGACAGTGAAGAAAAAGTTGAATGGTCTAAAACTGTGGTGAATCCACAGGAGCTGATTCTACTAGTACCAATGTGTTATAGGAGGTCTCTGATCAAATTAGTCTGGTCATAGCTGTCTTATTTAATAAAAGTTTAAATAGTGGTATAGTTCCCTTCTAAATGTGGCAACCATTTATAAGAAGGCTGATAAGAGTGCTCCTGGCAACTACAGGCCAGTTAGTTTGACATCCCATGCTTGTAAAGTGATAGAGTAGTCTATTATCAGAGATCAGATCGTGGATCATCTTTCAAGGTTCAGATTAATTAATACCTCACAGCATGGCTTTACCAGGGGGGTCTTGCTTGTCTAATCTACTTATCTTTTTGGACAAAGTTACTTCTTACGTGGATCAAAGATGTCCAGTTGACATCCTTTATTTGGATTTTCAGGAAGCCTTTGACAAAGTTCCCCACTGTTGACTTGTCTCCAAGCTTAAAGCTCATGGTATAGGAGGTTTTATTTGTAACTGGATTGAGGCTTGGCTGCATGACAGAGAACAATGTGTGCTCCTTGGTGGTGTGACATCTGACTAGACAGCTCTTTGCAGTGGAGTACCCACAAGATTCCGTTTTGGGTCCAGTTTTTTTTTTCAATTTTTATTAATGAAATTGATGAAAACATTTGTAGCAATATTATCAAGTTTGCTGATGATACCAAAATTTTTAACTATGTCTCTGATGAAAAGAATGCCTTTGTTCTTCAAAATGTCTTCACATCTTAAATCAATGGTCTAGGGACTGGCACATGTTTTTTAATGTCAGTAAGTGTAAAGTCTGTTATTCATAAGATGAATGATGTCATTTTGCAGACTACTGACAATGAAAAACATCTGGGGATGGTGATTCATAAGTCTCTTAAACCTGGTAGACATATTGTGGAAATTGTATGTGAGGCCAACAGAGTGATTGAAATTATTAAAAGGTCATTTCCATATAAAGACAAGGAGGTTTTGCTGCCCTTATATAACTTATAAGTCCTTGATGCATTCAATTCTGGAATACTTTAGCCCAGCTTGGAATCACTGTTTGAAACAGGACATGCTACTTACTGAGAACGTTCAGAGGTGTTTCACTCATATGATTCCTGGTTTTAATGAGTTACCTTATTGTAGTAGATTGGACCTACTAGGCCTAATGTCATTACACTTGAGGTGTCTCAAAGCAGACCTTATTGAGGTCTTCTGTCTAGTTCATGATCTTGAAGATGTTGACCATAGGGTCTTGTTCACTTTGAAGGACACTGTTGCTTCTAAACTTTTTAAGGGTCAATGTCATCTACATTAGATGTTAGGAGACATTTCTTTTCAATTTCATTTCGTATTGTTAATCCCCGGAATAGCCTCCCAGCTAAAATAGTCCATTGTACTTCAGGAAATGCCTTCAAAGCTTTTTTTCCCAACAGAGACTGATGATGATGTTGGGGGATAACTTGAGGCTTGTTTGACTCCCTTCCCCGTCTGCCATCAGATTTACATTCTGATGGCCTACAGGTGAATACTTGCGTTAGGGCCACGAGTCGTCCTAGCGTTAAGTACACAATCGTATTCTGAAAGTTATTGACATTGTAGACATTGTATATTATTGGGGGAGGGTGTATTTGTGAGTAGGGCTACTGTAGGCCTAACTTTACTGTTGGTCAGTTAACTGTAAGTTGTAGACCTAACTAGTCGTAGTAACACGGAAAGGTTTGCAAGAAGCGCGATATTTGTAATAGCAATTCTAGCGTACTTACAATGACAACAGTGACGGAAGCGATCTAGTAGTAGTTGGGTCCATTTTCATTTCACTGGTTAGCCAACACTAGGTTTAACAAAACCAGTTGGAACAATCGAACTTGAGATGTAAACACCGCGGTACTGTTTATGAGCCTTGATCATCTAGCCTGTGTGAACTGTGAATTGTGTGATACAGGCAGAGCACTGTGAAGGTCTTTCCTTGAAGGTTTGCAACCAAATACATCTGTATATTTTCAGTGCGAAATTGCTTATTCATATTATTTTAATGTGAATTTATTTTTTCCATGTTGGAATGTTTCTTTTGAATCTAATTAATTCCTGCGTTAATGAACTGAAAATGGTACTGTCCAATTATGGGGATTCCCCACATGAGCAGCGCGCGCTGTCATGTTGATCAACTTCAACCCTACACAACATTAACGGTTCTGCTAGCCTAAGCTGAACCTGTATGAGAAACGTACGTTACGTTTCTTGACATAGACTTGCCTGGAAGTATTGGTATCCTGAATTCCGACTGAAAGAGGAGATAATGGCCGGCATTAAATGCTTCATTTCTAGTGCTCCCCAGGTCTCTTCAGTGGTAGGCTATATAATAACCAAGAACTAAACTATTGGTTATAGGATAGGTTAAGCCTAAGTTCCTCATTGAGGCAACGTGTGTAACTGTACTGTGTCTGTGCTGTTAAATTCATGTCCGGATCATACACTGAATATCATCAAACTATAGAGAAAGAACAATTAGGCTTCATCTGTATTTTTTGATAATAGCGAACCTTTGTATAATAAGCTAGTAGGATATTGTGTTAGTTACTAGTTAGGTCCTAGAGGCAATTGTTCAGAGAGAACAGTATTTTCAGTGTCACTGTCAGGAAGCTATCTTTGGGCTAATCAAAGACCTTGCACAAGGATTGCAGTATACCAATTACCATGTTGATCGTGGATGAACGCTAGCGAGATTCACACACTCTTTTTGACAAGTGTCAGGGATGATCCTTAAGCAACTGAAAATGGTTGTCCAAAGGACAACCAGCTGCAAAAATTTGGTCGTCCTCCCAAAAATTTGGTCGTCCTCCACAACAGACATATAAAAACAAGAAATGTGCAAAATGTGTATTTTGCACAGTCAAGACCTTGTTTTTATTTGTCTTTCTTATACAGGTTGAAATTTTCCACTGCTAAATTATACTACTGACTTGTAACTTAAAAGTAATGCTCATGGTTTCTCCAAAGGGAAGGGGGGGGGGGGATTTCCAGAAGGGAGGCTGGTGAAATTCCACCTTTTCACTTCGATAATAAAAAATATTTCATTATCTACAATCACTGATGCTGTAAAGTGTATATCATATAGAAGAAAATCTCTGTATAATATAATGTTTGTTTCAAATCAAAATATGATACATTACTAATCCTGAACGGTACTATCACTATTTAGAAAATTCATTCCTTTTGAATCAAAATCTGACAGTACGCATGAAGTATCTATTGAAAACACACCATCTGAGTGGCTTATCTGAATTTGCTTCAACTGTGAACTCATTCCACTCTCCTTTCCAAGGAATTTTTTTTTTCGCGCTGGCGTGGGAACATAATCCCGGGGAATTCAAACAGTTCTAAAATATTTTCACCCCTATGTTGGAACAATCCATTTTGTTAATCTCAAATACGCTGTGGGCCAGCAGGAAAATTGTGCACTGTGATTGGTTGAATTACGTACTACTTAGACCAGCTCTCCTTGCACGTGGCACACATGGCCGAATTCTTCGACTGCGAGTCATCTATCTGAAACATGATTGTACACTGAGGCTGTTTGCTTGGCATTTTACATACCGTGGATTTTGGGTTGTTTTGGCGGTTTTTTGTGAAAGAAAACAGATGTTTTGTAATGGAGTTCATGCAGGTCAAATATTTTGGTTGCCTCTCAGTGTTGAGTTGTACGCATTGTGTCACAATATAAATGACCAGGGGTAAAATTTGGTCGTCCAAAGGACAACCTGAGGTAGTAACTTTGGCGTCCTACAGAAATTTTGGTCGTCTCGGACTGACCGGACGACCGCTAAATTTCATCCCTGAGTGTTCAGAGAGTGACAAGACAGGGGGACATGAATCAATTAGTCCCAATTCAATACCCGAGAAAACCATTCGGTGTCTTCATCCCACAGACCAGAGTGTATCTCCCAGTCTTTAGTAACTTTCCCTAAGGTTTAGGCTGACACTGGTGGATTACCTGCCCAGTTTAGCTGCGGAATAACTGTACCAAGCAACCTGAAGCAGGTGGGACCTGAATAGGGACAACAGGAACCCAGAGTTAAATGTCAAGTGTCCAGACCCCTCCCCCCCCCCCCTCAGCACCCCTTTACAGTATGCAGACTTGCTAAATAAGTAGTTTTGATTTCCCCAGAAAATTTCCAAGTGGTTCCAGCAGGATTTGATCTGGGGACCTGTAGACTGCAAGACAAACACTGTAACAATTAAACTCAAGTTCTTCCACCACGCAATCAAGTTTCAATGAAATGCATAGGTCTACTTATCTTCCACATTTAGTGATAGTTCCCACATAGAGTCACAGCCACTGATACCTTTTGGTTTCAATGATAGTTGAAACGTTTGTAATAACGGGGCATGCGTGTGTGTTACTGTGTGTGTGCATGTATGGGTGTGTATATGTACTTCCTGACATCTACCTTATTAACACTATCTCAAGAAGGGAAGCTAGACAAATTTCATATTTGCTATTCAGGTGTACAACATTGATTGCAAAACCCTCTTGAGCTTTGTGGAGGTCAAAGGTCCTTTAGAGTCAATGGGTGTTAAAACTGAAAACCTTTTTAGCATAACATCTCAAGAAGGGAATCTTGGCCAATTCTCTCATTTAGTATGGAGGTGCACTTAATTGTTTTTGTTGGAGGTCAGTTAATGTCATTAGAGACCAACAGGACTCAAATTATGCAAACCTTGTAAACAAGATATCGCAGGAAGAGAAACTTAGACCAATGTAATGTTTGGTATGGGTTTATCACATTCAGAGGAAGAAAACTGTTGTTTTTTGTGGAGGTCAAATGTCATTTAAGGTCAAGAGGGGTCAAAACCTGAAAATCATGTAAACACAAGATTTGATGCTGATTTTACATTTGGTGTATAATTGTACCCATTGAATAAAAGTACTCTATTGTTATTGTTGGAGGTCAAAGGTGATTTGGGTCTAGAGGGATCAGATTGTGAAAAGCTTTTAGAACATGATATCTAAAGGGGGATGCTTTGAAAGATTTGATACTTTGTATGTATGTGTACCACATTGACTACAAGGATTGCATCCCTTTTTGATTCCTTGCCGTAGGCAGAGGAATCTATGCAGTCCTGATGTCGTGTGTGGGTATGTAAGGGTGTGTGTATGTGTGTGTGACGGTTGCTCGTAAACACTCTATCTCAAGAAGGGTAACTCTGAGTATTTTCATTTTTGGCATGTAGGTTGCCCATATTGAGTAGATGATCCCTATTGTTTTTGGTGTCCAAATCTTGCATATTAATGAGGTTATGGGGTAAAACATCAAAAATTTTAAAACTGCCATAGTTCCTTATCCGTAGGTCAGATTTGTTTTAAACTTGATATGGTTGTCTGTTATGAACAGGTTCATGACCCTGTGAAATTTAATGCTTATCAATAGAGAGGAAGGGATATTTTTCACTATAAAACAATGATAATAGCCTAAACACCATTATTGTGGTTATTATAAACTACCGTACAAATATATATTGATCTACATTGTGCAATAGCAAGTGTTTATTCTCTCGCACACAGTTAACTCAATGGGATTGCTCCCTACAGTACTGCATTTGTAACTTAGTGAGTAACTTCTAGTGTGAGGGCTAATAAGTTGTCCAGAGAGAGAGAGTCTTGGTATGGGAGGTCATGGGGTCAGATAGAAAAGCATGCAATGGAATGTTAATGGGTTTATGAAAAAAATGAAGAAAATAAAAAAACCAGTCTGTTCTGTCATTTATTTGGATAATATCAATATCCAGAGGAACAGCTGGTAGCAGAACAAGGTTTCTTAACAATCAAATTGGAGTGCTTTCAATCATATTTCACAATGTCGGAAAAGATGGAGGAAGCAAAAATATTGCGGAGGAATCATAACTTAGGGTCAACTTACCAGGACTTTGAGTGTGTTAAAAGCTACTTGTAACAAGGAAGAAATTATCCTGGTGGTTTACGAAGAATTTTGAGGTAAATATGGCAGACAAGCTGAATTCAGATGAGGTAAGGTTGAGTTATTTTATTCAACTAACAACAGGCAAGACTAGAAGCAGCATTGATTACTTGTGTGTTTCTTGGAGCTCAGAGATAATGTTGACTGATTTCATACCGTACTCATACTGTACTTGATGTGTGGGTTGTATGGCCTGGGTAGGTGATCCCTATTGCTTTTGGTGGACATCAAATGTCGCAGTCATTTTAGGTCACCAAAATAAAGGTCATTTGGGGTTAAAGGCTTGTGGTGTATCAAGAAAAATAACTGCAGTTGATCTTATACTTGTCATTTGAATAATTCATGTTTGTTGTAATATAACCATGTAGCAAGGAATCACAAAGCCTTTTGGCTTTCTGGTTCTTTTTGGCCTGTTTTTTGGAGGTCAAAGGTCATTTGGTGTCAACAGGGGTCAAATTGTGAAAACTCTTTAAACATGAATATCTCAAGGAGGAATGCCTGGACACATGTCATAGTTAGTGCATAATACTACATATACTGTAGGTGTAGCACATTGTTGTTTCAGTGGAGGTCAAATATCGTTTGGAGTCAACAGTGACCAAATGAAAAAACATTGTAAACATGATATTTTAAAAAGAGTGTCCTCTGCACTGATCTCATATTTGCTATGTAGGTGCAGTGGTGTACCATATTGACCACAAACACCTATAATATTTGGTGGAGGCCATTTTGGGTAACAAAGGTCAATTTGAGAATTAATGCATATACTGTACATATGACATCTCAGAACAGGAAGCTCTTGGATATATCTGTGTAGTGTGCCATGTTGTGCATGTTGACATGGTATACCTATCAGTCATCACCTTAGGGTGAGATATCGTTGTGTGTCAAGTGGATGTTTCATCTTAATTGGTGTCATGAAATTACAAAAAATTAAGCATGTTACACATGTACTTGCCTTGTGCAATATGTCATATTCATAACAACAAAACCTTGTAGTGAAATCATCAAATTTGCAATGCATTTGTGCATTCTGGTTAAAATGTTTATCGACCAATCATGCATGTGAAGTTTATCATAATGTTTTGTGAGAAAGTTTTGATGACTTTCCAAATATGTGTTGCAGTGTTGCCTGGGTGTGGAATGTGAAAAAGGTAAAGCAATTGTTCGCAGTGCATTGCAGTCAAAATAGTTTGTGTTTTATGATGACATTTAAAAATAAAAGAGGTTTTAACTTTCTGAGATTGAGCAATTTACGTATATTGTTGCACTAACTTTTGGTCAAAGTCTCCCATGCACAGTATTAAATGTTTACGCAGTCGGCTGTCTGTCGTCCATCATCGTGATAAAAAGATAAATGCTGAACATAGTAATTATTAATTGGTTAATATTTCTTTGATTTTATCAAAGAAATTCCTCCAGAATGACTTGAAATGTTAACTTTGCAATTTTCAGCAGTATCTTTCTGTGTATGTTTGTATGCAGTCTACCATTCCCAAGTGTTACTGTGCAACCTGGTGGTCTGGATTCCATGATGCGTTCTGTGTCTGGGATAATCTGCAAGGGTTGAAGTTTTGCTGTATTACTATATTGGTCTTAGTGAACAGCAAGACACAATTATTCAAATTTCTGTATATAACTTCAGTAAATTTTTGGACGTTATATGAGCAGTCACAGCACAGATCAGCCAAATGATTAATATTAATGAGGTTTGAATGAACTGTGGTCAAAGAGTGATATCACAACAAAACTCTCTGTTGGAATATACAATTTTATAACAGTCCTTGTCTTTTAATTGTCTTTTCACATAGATGCACATATATTGTGCCTTAATGCAGATTTGCAAAGAAGTGCAGTGCCTTGTGATGAGTTCTGTGATTAAACTTATCACACTGTCATCAGTGACAGTGTGATAAGTTTCCTCTCATCAGTTAGACAGTGTGATAAGTTTCCTTTCATCAATGTGACAGTGTGATAAGTTTCCTCTCATCAGTGTGACAGTGTGATAAGTTTACTCTCATCAATGTGACAGTATGATAAGTTTCCTCTCATCAGTGTGTGACAGAATGATAAGTTTCCTCTCATCAATGTGACAGTGTCATACGTTTCCTCTCATCTTTTTGACAGTATGATAAGTTTTCCTTCATCATTATGACAGTGTGATAAGTTTCCTCTCATCGATGTGACAGTGTGATAAGTTTCCTTTCATCAATGTGACAGTGTGATAAGTTTCCTCTCATCAGTGTGACAGTGTGATAAGTTTCCTCTCATCAATGTGACAGTATGATAAGTTTCCTCTCATCAGTGTGTGACAGAATGATAAGTTTCCTCTCATCAATGTGACAGTGTCATACGTTTCCTCTCATCTTTTTGACAGTATGATAAGTTTTCCTTCATCATTATGACAGTGTGATAAGTTTCCTCTCATCAATTAGACAGTGTGATAAGTTTCCTTTCGTCAATGTGACAGTATGATAAGTTTCCTCTCATCAGTGTGACAGTGTGATAAGTTTCCTCTCATCAATGTGACAGTATGATAAGTTTCCTCTCATCAGTGTGTGACAGAATGATAAGTTTCCTCTCATCAATGTGACAGTGTCATACGTTTCCTCTCATCTTTTTGACAGTATGATAAGTTTTCCTTCATCATTATGACAGTGTGATAAGTTTCCTCTCATCGATGTGACAGTACAATAAGTTTCCTCTCATCAATGTGACAGTGTGATATGTTTCCTCTCATCTTTGTGACAGTATGATAAGTATCCCTTCATCATTATGGCAGTGTGATAAGTTTCCTCTCATCTTTGTGACAGTACAATAAGTTTCCTCTCATCAGTGTGACAGTGTGATAAGTTTCCTCTCATCTTTGTGACAGTATGATATGTTTCCCTTTATCATTATGACAGTGTGATAAGGTTCCTCTCATTGAGGTGACAGTATAATAAGTTCCCCTTCATCATTATGACAGTGTGATAAGTTTCCTCTCATCGGTGTGACAGTATGCTAAGTTTCCTCTCATCAATGTGACAGTGTGATAAGTTCCCCTTCATCAGTGTGACAGTGTTTCATACGCATTTTGGATTGGAAGTTGTGTCTGATTAAGTCATTAACTTACTGTAGCCCTCAGGATTTGTTGCTCTTGTTTCAAACAGCATATCTGATCCAAGTGAAAAAATTGTCTGTCAGCTCTTGAACTGTTTTCAATTTTTTTTTTTTTTTTTTTGACAAAAGAGTTGAATCGTCTTCAGTCAGCTTTGAACAGTGCAGTCCAATTTCACTCAAACTTGAACAGATTTTAGTTTACCTCTTTAGAAAGTGGTTGCTTACTACAGTAGTTATATGTGTTAAAGCTGCAGACGTTGTGATTTTTAAGTTGTAATGTCACAATTATATACACCTATTGTATGTAAACCTGTTGGATTCTTTACTGCACTGCACATAGTCAGTCAATGCCCTCATCTCATTATAAATACCAGTTTCAATCCTGTTTTCCAGATTTTACGGAGATGTTTCCATTCAAGTTCCAGGATGTTTGTTGAAAGTGAAAGCAGAGAGAGATGTAAGTAAAACATTTAGCAAAAAAATGGAAAAAAAGTTCTATCTCCTTCGGTCCTGTCCAAAATATTGAATGGGACCTTGTTGATGAAACAGTGGAGTGTGCCACATATTGTTATAAGAGCTGAGATCAAAACCAAGTGTGAGCATGAAGGTGGATTCTGCTTATCACTAGCTTCACTGCCCAGTTCCAATGAACACTACAGAACCATGCGATTGGGTGCCTGTACGATTTCAGAGGAGCCGCTGGGCTTTTTGATTTCTTCTGTGGTTTAATCATAAGAGGGTTGTGCTCACAGGGTGTCAGGAGAGTTCATGAGTACAGACAAATGTTAATGTTCAGTCATCTACAGTAGTTTAACTGCAAAGACAACATGATGGGAGCATTTTATGATGCTTGAAGAGCTTATAGGGACCTGAGTTAAACTGTATGAGGAGTTTTGAAATTGGAGCAGTGTACATGTGCATGTTGTGGTGGAGTTCTGTGGACCGACAGTCTGCAAAAGAGGGAAATGTGTGGCACTGGAAAATTGCATCCTCAAAAAATGGTGCAGTGTGTTGCATTGTGTTCTAGGAGAAAGGCTCCTAACTTTGTCTGCCTCATCCACTCAGCTGTTGCACTGAGTACCAGCAATGTTGGTGAGTTAACCTGTAATAGTCACTAGGGTCCATGGGATTTAAAACTTGTGTACGTTCAACGCTGAGAGAACGTTAGGAAAGCCCCGGCTCACGTAAGCACGTGGCTTTGGAAGAATTTAACTTCAACCTTTTTATGTGTGGTGATATGTGATGTATAAGCATTAAGTATGGTAACAATAACTTGCAGTCATTGTTCCTGTCAAGTACTGTACAAAAACAGATAAAAGTGATACATACTTCTCCTCTTAACTAACCCTGAATGTTTTATGGTGATTTTTGGAAGTTGTTCTTTATCATCAATATTGTTGCTGTTATCATCGATATTGTTGCTTTTATCATCAATATTTTTGCTTTTATCATCAATATCGTTGCTTTATCATCAATATTGTTGTTTTATCATCAATATTGTTGTTTTTATCATCAGTATGGTTGCTTTTACCATCAGTATTGTTGCTTTCATCATCGATATTGTTGTTTCTATACCATTTACTTGCAGCTTTGAATAAAGTGACTCTACTTGGAAGGGTTGGAAACATTAACCTGCGGGGAAAAGAATCTGACCATCCAGTGCTGCATATCTCTCTCGCCACAAATGAGTATTACAAACCGAGTAAGTGTAAAACTCAGTAAAACTAGAGAAAATGTGTTAAAACCCTTTGGGTTAGTTGAAATTGTAGCTCAAGTGAAAAAATTTGGAAAATATATGTGACAAAGCTTAAAAATTGTATTTAAATCAAATGGTCCAACTTCCATCTTCACACTACATTCCTGAGCTGAGATGTAGAATGTTAAAGGTTATCGAAATAACTAAAAATGGTAGATTGTGCAATAATTTGTGATGTCATTCTTGCATCTGCTCTATTTGTTTTTCCTTTTGAAAGCCATTTCACTGTGTTACAGAGTGTGATCACTGTTTTACTGTTATGGTGTGAGTCCATACAGCATGCTATTTGAGGAAGGAGTAAACTTTACAAGGTTAGATAAATCTTTCAATTTGCAAAAGGAAAGTAAAGCTCATGAGAGGAATTTCCCATTAGCTACTTTAAAAAAAAAATTGCAGCAGAGTTTATCCATGGGTAAATAAATAGTCAACCACAACATCTGTAACAACCCTATTGTTAAGACCCATCCAAGTGTCTGATACTGTCTAGCACTATTGAGAGGCATGCCTTTTACATGACCACTGTGTATGCGCAGGAAACGATCATGGACAGAGAGAGAGACGACAAGCTAATGAAGTGCACTGGAGCGGGAAATCTTTCTTTCCCCGACCTGTTACTGGCAGGTTGGGAAAAACTAGTAAATTTCAGTTCTCCCTAATACAAGTAATGCTAGTTGTACAGGAAGGACATCCCAAATTATTGCAAAATGGACTATAAGTAAATGTCTTTGAACCTTTTTGTGTCCTAGCAATGGAGTCAAACCATGAAGATGGGAGTTAGAGATGAATAGGATTTATTTTTCAATCTCTGAAACATATTTTCTTTGTAATTGTAGACTTTCAGTCCACTTTGTATGAAATGATAACCAGAACTTAGCCTTCTCTGAAATGAAGGTAAAAGGTGTCATTGTCAACAGCCAACTGTCTTTCGCAAAAAAAGGAACCGGAGGGGAAGAATCATAAGATCGGTTTCGATACATTCAAAGCCACAGCACAGTCTGTTCTGTAATGTCATTGTACCTCTTCAAAACCGAGGCGAGTTTCATTTTTATTTGTTTTCATCACAAAGGCATCAAATAACAGTCCCTTTGAGACTATAGTACTTACTACAGGAGATCACATGGATAGAAGGATTGCACAATAGGCTCAGTGAATTATGACAATAGGACCATGCAGGTGCACCATGCATGAAGGGTCATGAAATGTGTTATTAGGTTACCCCATGTTATTGTGCATATCATATGCTGCTCAGTGCTTCTGTTTATTTATGACCACTAAGAGCCTTGTCAACACTCCCGGTTTCACTACGTGTCTCTCGGTTTCGAGCGTCAACACTTGGTGCAAATGCCAGATCTCACGGTGGCAATCACTCTGTTGCAACACCATAGAGGGCGTTATTTAGATGAAGGTCAATGCTTTCTGTCACTGATTAAACCGGTTTACTGCAGAATTAAAATGTTGTAACTTTCATCCCACTGAGGAAAAATTTTTGCCAAAAACCTCTTTCCCAACTTTCAAATTAACACTGGAGTAACAATACACCATACATGTTTAGCACAAAAATATGTCATCACCTTCACTTTCTCCTATTTTTTAGTAAATACTGCCAATGACAGTGCCTTTTTCTCACATGTAGGGATTCTCTCTAAGCCTCAAGTCCCACTCAAATCCTCCCTCATTTTCTGAGTCACAATATGACCTGAAATTCTAAATCAGTTACACACTGCAAAGCTTCTTAAGTCAAGAATCACACTTTTTTAAAATAGAGGTTGCCATTGCAATATTGAAACCTGCAGGTTGTCCCTGCAGTGTTTAAGTGCAACAACCCCAGCCAGCTGAAGACTCAGTTTTAAGGTTCTACTTTCGTGATCAACATGCAGTATGAAGACAAATACCCTGTAGCAATAGAGGGCAGACAATAAAATTCAGAATGTTGACGGTGTGCAGGGAATTATCGTTTGAGATGGTAGATGTTATTTTGTGTAGCTTTGCACATATATATATATTACTGGGAAACATCTGTCTTTTACAGTTGCATGTACATAGTAGGAAAGACAGGATGAATTTATTCGTGTTACTTTGTTAGCTGCTTAAGTTATTATTGAATCGCAGATGTCTCGTTGTCCAAAAGTGAATAATTTATATTGGAAACGCTATAAACTGTGAAGGTTATGAAGGAAAAAAAAAAACTCTTCCTACTTTAGAAACCATTGATAATGTGATTTCTGAGTTTTTCTCTCAAGAACAGTAAGGTTTGCCATTTTTGAGGTTGGAATGACAAGTTTGGGACTGGCCTTAATTCTCTATTCGTGGTACATTCATTTCATGTTGACTCGTCCAGGGTTACATCAATTTAAACGGTTATATCATCTTATGGCCACAGAACGACAAAGCACTCTGTATCTAAACATGTGAATGAGAATGGCATCCCTCTGAGACAGCAGTGGAAATTTGTCAGTTTTAAGAAAAGCTTTTGTATACTGTTTGTCTAAATCTCTCACTACCATGGCAAGGTGCCACCATCTTATAGATTAAAAGAAACATGAATGAATAAGTGCGCAGGGTTCATGTGATAAGAAAAACCATGGGGAAGTCATGAAAATTGGGAAAATTATTTCAATTCCTGGAAAAGTTTTGAAATTCAGAGAAATTGTGTGTAGTTTAAGAAAAGTCATGCAAATTTCAACAAAGTGACATAATGACTTTGTTCCTTCTCTGTTTTATTATCAAAATGTATTTTCACTCATAATATAAAAATCAGTATTTCTTTTCACCTAATATTGCTTTGGCTTTTGCTGTTAAAGTTGAATATTTTATTTAAGATTCCAACACAAACATTATGGAAATGTTTTTCTTTATGTCCTGGAAGTGTCATGAAAATTGATTTCCTAGAAAGTGCATGAGCCCTCAATGTGTTACTGATTGGGTATGTTTTTTTTTTGAAACACGTATCCCAATGTTTGCTGATGAACTTATGAGAGATCCTTGTAGTTAATGACTTTCTTTCATCTATGTTCCGCCACCCTGCCCTGCTTCTCCGCATCTCCCTCATCTTTGCTTTTCAAAGTTTTATCATTCCAGTCTCTTCTTTGTTTTTTTTTTTGCAGAGGGGTCAGACACCTTTGTTCAAACCACTGAATGGCATAGAATAAAGATCTTTCAACCAAATCTCAGAGATAATGTCTACGTGTATGCATCAGCTGGGTAAGTTTTGCAACCATGGCAATCCTGACACCTGCAGGTATTAGTTTTAAAGGGACTCAATGAGTTGGTTCACAAAACTCATATAATTGTTGTCACACCTTTTATTTCTCACATGCTGATGGTGAATGGTCAAACTAAGAGATTCTGAACATCTGACACTCAACTGAAGCAACAAAGATAGTGTAATTAATGATTAAAAAATCACATATTACCATAAGGTATTCACAACAGGCAACCCTGCTCATCATAGAAAAAAAAAACCCCAAATGCTCACATTTTCAGTTACTATGGAAATAGATACAGGACCTCTAAGGATATTTAGACATATTTCATGCAACTGTTTCCTTCAAATTCATCACAATATAGACGATATCAACTGAATGGGCCCCTTTAAATGAAGTCTTGATGAATATCACCTAGACAGCAGTGGCAGTTTTCCATCATTTGAAAAATTCATCAATGAGTACATAGATTTGTTTAAGGAAGGATACCAATTTCTTTTTCCAAATATTTTCCAACATATCGTGAAAACAGGGAATTTTTAAAACATTTGAGATGCCAGAAGGAGTGTGTTGTTTCTAATGTTCAATATATTCAACTTAGAGGAATCTGTTATCATGTTTTTCTCTTTCTATATGTCACAACAGATCTCGTTTGTTAGTGCAGGGTCAGCTGAAGTACAGTCTTTGGACGGACGAAGAGGAAGTTGAGAGGCGGGAGACATACATCAAAGCAGGTGTGTTGTATTGTAGTAACTGCTAGAATGAAAAATTTCTTCAGTTTCTTCCTTCCCCTCATTTGCTCTCTTTCGAAATTATTTTCATCGGCATCAATCCAATGAGGGTTCTATATTCAACTTCCCAACATTTTTAAGAATTTGTTTTTGCGTATTTTGTTGCTCTAAACTGTATCACTAGCTGCTACACATGGTGTGAAAGGCAAGTATAAATGACACCATCTGATTTTTTATTGATGTGTTTTGATCTTAGGAAGTTTAAGTTCATGAGTTTGAGTGTAATCAAAAACTAAGTGAACCTTTTAAGAAAAACAAGTCTAGTGCTTTGTTGTATCTATCATGCAAAGAAACTAAAGATTGTATGTACAAGGGATCAACCAATAATTGAATCAGACATCGTATCAGACCGATGTTTACACTGTGAGTAAAACATTGGATTTAGCAAATTCAATTTGCCGATGTTCAGTAATATCTTAAACTGTATTTGCAAAGGGGGATGCACTAATCAGTAAACCACGGTAGGATTTCAGAAGTGCCTTAAGAGAACATTTTTCGATCTGAGAATGTAATGTTTGAATGTTTGGGGGATTGTCTTTTATAGTTCTCAGAGGCTATTTATCTAGTTCGATAAAATTTACAATGATTTTGAAATCATGATAGATTCACTCCAGAGACTCTAGGATACATTGAGACACAAAATAAACGTTCTTCACAGGAGAATATTCTTGATAGTATCGGATTGGATCGTACATCAGCAAGTATTTTGATAAAAATATCAGCCACCATTACAAAAATAGCAGCTTAAAAGAAGTTAAGAAGTGGACATGAGGTATGCCTCTCTGTACTTTATAAGGGCATACAGTTAACCATTATATCTGTAAGTAATTGGCAGAATTCAAACTACATATTTCAGTATTTGTTTTGAGGTTTTAGTTGTTTAAAGGTTAAATTAGTTTTGACTTCAACGTAGTTGAAGGATTACGAAAGTGGGCGTCTGTGGCTTTGTGCCATGTAAAGTTTGGATATTATAATATGAATGGCTGTCACGGTGACTCGGCCGTTCAACAAACAACCTTTGAAAGTGAAAAGACCTTTTCTGTTAAGTGCATTGTACTAGAAGGAAATGTTAACTTTGATTTAAAATATTTGAAACAAAAGAATTTAAACCAAAATAATTCTTAGTTTCGTCAGTTGCATTTTCAAATCAGTTCACATCGTAGTTGTCTTCAAGCATTTCCTCAATTCAGGGAAGCTTTGTCTGTTTCGGTTGCGTTTTAGATGACGTAATTTTCTTGTCACCGGGGACAAAAGAGTGACGCCGACTTGGAGACCGGCATGAACATACTGGAATGGTAATCTCTATGGCTTTGATTGAATCTAGAGGAGCTGACAACAGAGAATGTTGTTTTCATCCGGTGGTCACTGCATGTACCATGGAGTACTTGGAAGACTAGAAGCAGTAGGTGCTGATGAGTGGATGAGTTTACCAGTTGTTATTTCGAAGATTATTTATTGGCCACTATGGGTCCCTTTTGTTCAAATTGTGAACAGATGTGGAGTGGGAAAAATGTCAATTTTGTTTCAGCATTCAAGAAACTTTGTGGCAAATGGTTGTTTTTAATAATCCCATCTCCAAACTTAATCACAATGGTAAACTCAAGAGATATGCAGATACTTGCTGGTACTGATCAAAGTTGCTTTTAACAACCCTTAGAGGAAAAGAGCTCATAGGATATCTCTTTAATTCCACTGGTGCTCAGATTTGTGGTATTTTAGTGTATACTCTTCTTGTCTTGCATTGTTTTATTTCTGTTTATAATCCATAATTTTCCATGCTTCATACATATCAATTTCTAGTGCCTCATTACCCAAGAAACACTTACACTTCATGTGATGTGGGTAACATTCCTCTCGCATACCTCCTTCCATAAAAGTTCTGTTGTTGTGACACATCGTAAAATATTCGACTGATAAACATTTACCTGTCCATCAACCTTCCAACCACAAAAATCTGCTTTCAGAAGGTTTGCACAACAGACGTGCAGTCTTGAGGTAGAAGTACGGAATCACACAAAATTTACGGGAACACCTTTTGTTTCATGGACCTTGGTGGGTCCTTTGTGTGACCAGTTGGCTCTATAGCAAAGGTACAGTGATGTAGTAACAATTGGGACATTCTGAAGTTTGTAGATATGTCAGTTTAAGTGTTTCTGCTTTTTAATTTCTCATTGATATTGCTTTTATCTGCAGTTGATATTTGCAAAAAAACATCGAGCAAATGCTTACTACCAGAATGCCTGATTTGTCAATCATAGGATGATGTACTGTTTGATGAAAAAGATAGCCTGTATCATTGGTCTAAGTTCCATCTTTCTCGTAATACCAACCTGGAAAACAATACCTATGCCACATTCCTTTCAAGAGAATTTGTACTAATTGGAGTATTAATAACAGCAGAATAAAGATTAATTTTTTTTTTTTTTTCAGCAGCTCAGTTCTGACCTTGTGGTTTCTTCTCCCTTAAGTTCGGTACCTTTTCCACAGGATCCGCTAAAGATGAAATCTTTTGGAAATTTGTTGATTTGTTTTTAAATTAATTTTTGGTAAAAATAGATCATTGTATTACAGTCTTTTTAGCTGTTTTCAATGGTAAGAAGTGTCAGACAGGCCTTTGGTGCACTTTTAAAACACATTAACAACAACACCTGCTTTAATTCCTCAGTGTTTTGGTTGAGAATATGTATGTGATTACATGCCACAGTACTAACATCATTTGCCTGCTGTTGTGGAGGTCAGACTGTCAGACCTTGGCTGATTCAGTTACTCCTGTCATTGTTTTCTCATCCATGTGCATGAACCCCCCCTCCATCAAGCAGTGTCACATGTCAGTGTTACTACCAATTTGCTATAAACCTCGAATTGGTTGTCGTAGATGAGTTGGCTGAATTGAGTTTTGTCGTCTTGTAGTGATCTCAGGTTAGAATATATTCTGGAAATTGGTTGATGTATGCCACATATTACAAAAGTGAAGCTGATGCAGACAGCCGGTATCCCCCCGAAAATCTGAAAAAAAGGCAAAATCACCAGCTATTCAGTTCAGTTCATCCAGCATTCCTAATGCAAAACACTTTTGATTTAAACCTTAACATAATGCACAACTTTTTTTTTTTTTTTTTTTCATTTTTGGGGAACATTTATACCTTTTCTACACCCATGTTACGTTGATGATGGTGCTTTCTTTCAAATATAATCACAGCTCACTATAACCATAACTTTCAACCAATGTGTGTATGTGTGTGTGTGTGTGTTTATGCCGCATTATTGTACAACTGCTGTATTTCCTGTATCAGGCATATTAAATCTTTTGGACGTACCTACGCAAGTCTTGCCTGTACTTTCTACTTTTCTGCACATAATGTTGATAATGATTGTCCTGTTATGAAGCGATTTTGTCCTGTAGCACTTGATAATAATGCTACAAAATTAAAACATTAAAGCTGGATGTGCTGTTATTCCTGCATTTTCTATAGTACAGCAAAGGCCTGGCTATTTCTATTACAGTCGTAAAATGTTGTTAAAACTCCTGTACAGTAGTCTATTTGTCCAAATAGAGCCTAATTAATAAAGAAAATGTGTTTGCATTGGAGTTTTGTTGTGGTAGCATTCTTACAAAAGTACATTTACCACAGGGTCTAGTCCCACTATTCTTAGCAGAAAAAAAAACTAAATCACTCCTCTTCCTATTGTAATTAGCACTCTAATCAATGACATTGCTCCTGAAAGAAACGTGGCATAGACGTTATTTCCAGATCGGAATCAAATGGAAGAAATGGCGGAAGATTAAACATGAAGGCAATTTTTTTTATTCTTTCAACAGCACATCCTGCTTTAAAAATAAAGAGAAAGCAACACAAGTCAACATAGTTTAACAATGGAAAGTTTAACTTTATTAAGTAAATAAGTAAGATATAATTTACTATTAAGGCACAATATACTTAATGTAACAAAATATGTTGAACCTGTGTGGCAAGAAAATTGGCATAGAAATACTAAATGACAAATTAATAAAAAAAAGCAAGTAATAACAGTGGGCTCAGTGGCTAAAAGTATCATAATTCTTTGAAAGAGAAAAATCACTTGTTAACTAATGATTCCACCAGCCACTCATTGTCTTGATAGTTTACATATATGTATAGATAGAAAGCTCAGAGTGTAAACAATTAAAATACTAAAATCATGTAAAAATCTTGACATATTCAAATGTTATCACCTCGAGAAGTAAAACCTTGGTGATCCACCGATAATAACACACACTGATTAAAAGTTTCTTGAGAAAGTTTTTGAACATTATTTTTGGTACACTCACAAACACAGGGAGTGGTTAGGCCGTCGCCAAGGGAAAGTTTTTACAGACTCTATTAACTCTCGATAGTTTCACATGTAAGAGTTTTTTAGCAATGACTTAGTCCCATTTGGCATGATTATCTTGCAATTTGTGTCAGGTTACCCCAAAAGCTGGTTTGTAAAAATAATGAAAAAACAGGCTTAATACCGATAAAAATATACACTGGCCTTCACTGAAGTCAATACCTTTTCCATTAACAACACAGTGATAGATTGAAAAACAACAGTCAACATTCCACGAGTCAGGTATTTTTACTACTTCAGCAATCTTAAAATGAATCATCATTTTTCTCAATCTCAACTTTTCCATAACCAACCACATGAATCTTCCAGAATATGATTATGAGAAATTTACCACAAAAATTATGACTCCTATGTTTTGTGAAAAAAGTCGAACAGATAAAATCCTTGTGTATATCCAATAGCATTGTAACATAGAATTTTGACATGATTTCTTAATGTATAGAGAGAAAACAGGTAATCTTGTGATCATGCACTAATCAAAGCTTAAGTAAATTAGTTGTATCAACTACATTATTATGTGTCAAATTTTTCTTTATGATGGGCTGGTCTTTGATTTGTATGTTACCAAGTGAGTAGTTTTTAAGTACAGAACAAATAACCAGTGTTGAAGCTGGAATATGAATTAAAAATTTGTCACTGAAAGTCAAATTCTGTGAAATATGTCATAGCCACTAGAGCATAACATTGTTTTAAACACCATTTTTGCATACATGAATAATCATATCCGTTGCAAATGGTCTGTTTGATTTCAAGTACGTGATTGACTGCTATGCTTTCTTGTAGAGTCTGAAATTTGTAGGGCCAACAAAACTGTGGAGACAAGTTTCATATTCAATTACCTGGAAGATGAGTGCATAGTTCTCATTCAGACTGTGTGACATGTGATCTTTTCCCACACTCTCTCTTCCCTGAAACCCAGACAGAAAAAGAAGGTAGATGACCAGGTGATTGCCTATACAACTCATATTTCAACTTTAAAGATTACAGAATGTCTTCTGCTTGGAGTATTTGGAGGACATAATTTTGACTTTATGTGACACTTGATAAGGCAAATTTCTGTTCACCATGTTTATCCACATTGGAATATATATGGAATGTATACCATGATTGCATAGTACTGAAACCATCTGGTTAGGCTACCATTACCCACAATGTATTTACATGTATCACCATGGCAACAGGTGTTCTGGAAGACTCAAGTAAGGCAGCACAGGTAGTCAAGTTATGTGGTTGGAAAGTCCATTGACTGATGACCACACATAGAGGAACTAAAGATGAATTAATGTACAAATAATAACCCATGGAATGAAGGTTTGATTTATATTTTCATGGAATACTATGAAAGGAAAAATTTTCATCCCTGTTTTCATTACTTTGCTAAAAAGGGCACATCTATTGAAACTTCTTTTCATTGATACTTTAATATCATGATTAATTTTCAAGATGAGTCATAGGATAATTGAAAAGTGAAATGGTTGTTAATATTCTCAACCATCTGAGAGGTACTTCTCTATACTGTTAGCTATACGTAGCACACTTGATGATGAGACCAAGGACAAAGACATTTAAGCATCCCTTGATACTTCAAAACACACATTCAGCTCCTTGTTTGGTAAATGAAACAGTGAATTTGGTCATGGACAGCAAAATAACAAATATTTAAAAAAAAATTTAAACAAATGAGTGAGAAAGGCATTGCTATAGGACGACCACCTGTAACTACGACAGAGGAAAGATAAGTAGTTTATTAAACTGTTACCAATGAAATCAAACAGCACAGTCAAATGAATGGTTAGATTTGGAAAAGCAAAGTTTCCAAGAATTGTCCATGAATGTGGAAGTTAGTGTACACACCATTACGCAAGGAGTGTTTAGCACACAATTCACCACATAGGAGGGCGGGGTGGTGGTGAAGGGGGGAGGCCAGATATTATGGAGTATTTTTTTCACCCCAACTGACATGGGGATGTTCAAGGAGGGGGCATCCCTCTCCTGTTGGAATTTTTTCAGGGTTCAATAAAAGCAAAATAGAGCAATCAACTGGTTGTCTGCTGTGTATAATGGTATGCTGAAATTCCTTTTCCTTAAAATTTAACTTTTGATAATTCATCAGATTACGTGATTTCCAGTGAACTGGCCATTTTCCCTTGACCAGTTGCATAGGAGGGCCATCCCCCCTCCCCTTCAACTCCTCGTGCATGCTACTGCCATGAAGTACTCAGAAGCTGCATCTCACATGACACTGACAAGTGTTATTATTTTAATGGTTTCTGGCACAGTAGTGGGATGTGCATTAGTTGTGTGGAGACAGGTAAGTGAGGCATGAAGAAAAATATTATTATTACTATTGCAATTCACCGAGTTAAAAAAAAATGTCATCTTGATATTTCTCCTCAAAATATACCGAAAGCAACATCAGTTTGGCAGCATTAAACTTATAACATTGTAATGATGAATAATACCTAAATTATTCTTTTTTTAATGAAAGTTACATTTAAAAAAAATTTGAAGTTCTAAACACTTCCACTGAAACAGAAACAAACCTCAAACACATTGTGCAATAGTTTAGATATTTGCTGAATTTAAAAAAAAAATGGGCACAGTTTTGCATCTACACTGTTACAAAAATAATTTAATAATCTATCAAAAAAAAAAAAAAAAAATATATATATATATGTAGCTATACCAAATTGGTGAATTTTGAGTCCAGCTCAGTCAACTGTGCCAAAACAGAATTTTCCATTCAGAAGAGGTACCACATGATTGGTACGTCACCACCAGTCAATCGATTTGATACCCTGCATGCGAGGAATATTAAGGGTGCCTTTGAAGAAAAATGTAATACCCTCTTTGACATCCCCTAGATCATCTCCATGAGGAGGACGCCACCCGAGTTGCCGTTCATCGGGATCGACGGAGGGCTCGGGGCAATCCCTCTCTCCTCCAGAATGTCCAGCACACAGCGATGGACAAAGACGTATTGTTGCTGGTGAAAGATCAAATGGACGTAAATATGAAAAAGGAAATGACTTTGAAAATCTTGCGAATTAGAGGGTGTGTTTATTAATATCTCACTCACAGAGAGAAGCTTCATGTCTTGCAAAATTTGCACTGATATAAATTTCTCTTCATTCAATTTAAGAGCACGTTTTTGTTATCTCTAAGTAGCTGTGGGCATGGCAAGTTATGTGGAAGATGATTAACACCAAACTGAATTATGACACAAACTGATGCCACTGTTTGCCCAGCTAACTAATACCAACCATTTCATTCATCTTAATCCATCACACTTTCAAAAATGTATGACTGCGACATGTAATTTGTTGTCTATTGCAATGCATCAAAATTATAATCTGCCAGTGTAGTGACTACTTGTCTGCTACAGTAATTTTGTCTGCCTAATTCATCAAATGATGCAAGGTCACCAGCTGACCCCTCCTAGACCAATAGAATTCATGAATCTCTTAATTAGCATACAAGACTTTTAAACTTTGAAAGCAGTGACTCTGATGAGATGTTTACCTCTGTCTGTATCATGTGTTGACGATGTGACCGCATTTCTGCGATCGTCCCTAAAATGTTTACATAGTCGGCATCTTCAATTTCTTGAATTAATCTGTCCAAACATATGAAGGTTCCTGTTCTGCCACAACCAGCACTGACAAAAAAAAGAAAAAAAAACAGAAACAGAAAGAGAAAGAGAAAAAGAACATTTAATTTGAGTAGTTTGTTAAAAACGTGCTTGAATTGTTTGCCTGTGCCAATGATGAAACTGTTCCAGGAACTTTTTGCAAAAGATCCTTACAAAGTCATGATTTAAAATGACTTGTTGATACCCAGACAAGTCTCACGTAATGGCAAGTGTGTTGATCATGATAGGTATTAAATATGAAGTGCTGTCAAGTAACTTTATATGAGTTAGGCCACATCAATCAAGTGAACCACTTCTTCCACAAGACTATACCACCTTGAATGATAATAAGATTGAGCTACTGCTCCATGAATTCGTTGATTGATTATCAACCCTGAATGCTATGTTGAAAAATATGCTTGTCGTTTGTCGTAGCTTTGAAAGTTGCCATTGCCCACACAGTACTAGAAGGGAAGTAATTAGGCTCACCAATGCTCTCTGTACTTTCTGTGAACTACTTTCGAAATGTAGTTTCTCAGTACCAGCCTTATTTTGTCTATTAGGGCTTAACTGATCAAGTTGATCAAGGGTTGCCTTGCTGGGGCTGTGGGTTGGCTTGGTGGTTACAGCATCCCTGTTGCAATCTGACCACTAATTAAGCAAAGCTGTTTACAGCTGTGCTGAGAAGGGTAATTTGGCAAATTTTATATCAGTTCCTGTTGTCCCATTCTGGTTGCTCGTTACAGCTGTTAGACTCCTTATCAAGTCCTCCACCCCTCCCAGGACTTCCAGGGAAAATTTTTGACTGGTTCACTCTTCACTCATTACACTTTGAACACTTTCACAAAGTTCACACAAATCTCACTGGGGTACCTCAAAAGTCAACATGATATACAGTCCTTGGTGGGCCCAGGACGGCCTCCTGCTTCTGAAGCTTATTAAACAAAATTCATACAAAAGGGTACTACAGATCTTAATAGAACAATGCTTGGGACCCAACTAAGTAACTGATTAGTCTAGCTATGTCTAACACATTTATCACTGAAATTATACATTTAAGTACGGTGGCCGAGAGAGGACAAGTAAAAAAAAAAAAATTAGTCGACTAAGTCTAAATTTCGACTAAGTATCTCGAAATTTCCACTTATTATCTCGAAATTTTGACTTAGTATCTCAAAATTTCGACTTAGTATCTGGAAATTTCGACTTATTACCTCGAAATTTCAACTTGTTATCTCGAAATTGTGACTAAGTATCTCGAAATTTCGACTTATTATCTCAAAATTTTGACTTGTTATCTCGAAATTTGGCCTTAGTATCTCGAAATTTCGAGATAATGAGTCGAAATTTCGAGATAATGAGTGGAAATTTCGAGATAATAAGTCGACATTTTGAGGTACTGAGTTGAAATTTCGAGACACTAAGTCGAAATTTCGAGACACTAAGTCAAAATTTGAGACACTAAGTCGAAATTTCGACCTAGTCAACTAATTTTTTTTTTTTCTTGTCCTCTCTCGGCCACCGTATCCAAGTGTTGCATTGGTCCATACAATTGTATGCCACAGGTTGAAAAGTCAACTCGGTCAGCAAGACCCCAAAAAGGATTGCGTATATCTACTTGCCATGGTCTTTAATAACATTATATACATTCTACATATTAATGTGCAAGGGTTTACCTCCATACTTGAGTGTCTGAGGTAAATGCATTGGGGGAGCATCACACCCTTGAAGACAGGTTAGAAGAACAGTCGTGTAATTTGAACAACGATAGAACTAGTTGCTGTTACTTGATTCACATGAGGCAATCAGTGACTTAATAGTGCCACGGGGAACTTTCATAGTGTGTCAGGCTGCCTTTGACAACAATACAGCATAGCATCAGCGCTATGACAGACATCACACAAACACCTTAATGTTACAAACTATGTAGTAGATGAAATATAAATCCTCCAAAGTATTTAGAAGTCTAAATGATAGTCTTTTTTATTTTGCCTCCAAAGCCATATATACGAGAATCGTGAAAATGTTGTCACTTTCTCAATGAAGCAAATGTTTCTTGTCACAGGTGTAATTGGGAGTAGTTTAAAAGTACTGGAGAATCATTTTTATCCAACCCCTCTCACCTGCAGTGGACTATGATTGGAGATGTGTTCGTCTGGTTCTGTTGTCTAACTAGATGAATAAAATTTAACAGAGATTCACTATTCTGTGGCACACCGTGGTCTGGCCATGACAGGTAGTTATAATGCTTCACCTTCTTTCTCTGGTCCACAGAAGGCTAAAAAAGTGAGAAAAAAAAAACACGACATAACTGAATTGAGTTGCACATTTCAGTTCTCACAATTCCGTTCTCCACGGGTCAACCTGTCCGTGTGAAATGGTTACATTACATGAGGAGATTTCCTCCTAATCAACCTTTGAACAAACACTTATGGGCACTTATAAGTCTTTAATACTAACTAAGACTTGGATGGAATTCCCAGGATTTGATGGATTCCTGAAAGCTCAAAGGGCATGAAGGAGCAAGTTACAGGAGGTGGATACCAAATTATGGCATCTGGAACTACCTGCACCCCCCCCTTCCTTTCTTCTCACCCTTACCATGCGCCCCAATAACCATTTCAAAAAATATTTTGGGGGGCAACAAAAAATAATCAGTTGATAATAGCTTTGAGGCATTATATACCCAGTGGTACTACAGATTTTATTCAGACAAAGATTTTTGTACATAATGTGGTAAATTACCTATCCTGAGATGTCAAATAAGAATCAGAGTTGCTTTCCTTCAAATACATTCTTACAAATAATTATAAATGTGAACAAATCTGAGAGTGCTGAAGTATGAAAATATTACTCATTGTGAATGATGGAATTTGATCGGTGACTCACTTTGAGATACTTCACAGTGATCATTGTGAACGAGGGCAGATATCTTTTCTCACCTTATAAAGACTAAACTCTCTTAGATTCCAAGATTCAGACTCTGTTTTTTGGGTCATGGCCACTTGAATGTCTCCGTAAAAGACCGGTTTGTGGTCCTCGGGCCAATACTGCTCGCATTTGACCTGATGAGTGAAATGAAAGGAGAAAGCATCATAGCATTATAATGTAAATAGCTACTGAGATTCAGCCTACAAGTTTTGAACACAAACGTATTTATTCTTATAACAGTCACGGACACTTCACATTATCTATCGTCAAAGTTGAGAAGTAAAGCCTTGTTTGCGTGATCATATGCTTGTTCACCATGAATACACCTGAAGGCTTCATAAACATGAATGACAATGTTCATCAAAGAATAAATCATCGAGTAGACAGGCTCCCCGACAGAGTTGTACGACCGTGTTCAAAGTTTTAGTTTTATGTTTCATCTTTCCAAAAAATGTTCAAAACATTTGTACCGTTTTCCATCATCTCTTCCATCTAAGTTCATTATGTACGGTCAGAGAACTTGCCGTCCAGATTTACGTATTACTCGATTTCAGGGACTCAGCAAAAAACAATAGTTTAGGACGCTTAAAAGTCTAATAAGTTTAGAATTTATATATGGCACATGCACATTGCGCACAAAGGTACGTGGTGCTGCATGCTCCAAATTGAACAATGTCGTACATTTGCATGAAGATGTTCATAGACAAATGTATGATCATGTTGGTGGGACTTAAGGTAAAAAAATGTTGGTACTGACAAAATAAAAGAAAGAAGAAATAAGACAAGGTTGAAACCTTCAGCACCAAAAAGGAACATATAAACATACCCAATAAATCAAACCGACATGTGATTTAAAAATGTAACATGCAAGCAATCTTTTTACGTGAATATTTCATCTCCGTCAACAGGGAATGAAACAGTTCTCTTTTCTAGATGATTTTAACCCTTTGACCTCTGGTGACTCCAAATTACCTTTGACCTCCAACAAAAACAACAAAGATCATCTACTCAGTATATCTAACCAACACATCAAGTATGAGATCAATCAAGGTTACCCTTCTGAAGGTATCATGTTTGCAACAGTTGTTGCAGTTTGACCTCAGTGACCTCAAATGACCTTTGACTTCCTTTGAAACTCAGCCCCCAAAAGAAACCTGTTAACATACACAGTAAATCACACCAATATGTGATTTAAAAGTGTAACATGCGCGCAATCGTTGTAGTTGAATATTTCATCCCCATTAAAATGGGAATGAAACATTTGAATGTGTTGTATTTTATACTGTATTACGTGTATATTTCCACACTTTTGGGGTTGTGAAATTCAAGATGTTTCTGTACATTCTTCAGAACAAAATGGTCATTTTCAAGACTGGAATAAAAAATAATTTTGGCCAAGAAGTCTACTAGTACTGTAAAAATAAAAATTTTCAATATCAAATTAATAATTTGTCAGTAATGTGTTATTACAAATAGATCATATGTTATTACAAACTAATAATTTGTCGTAACAAATTACTACTTTGTATACTGTTTTGTAATAACAATGAAAAACAGCATTTATACACAATAATGTGTTCAATGCTTCGTGGTTTCCCATGAAAACCTGATCGTCCGCAAGAACCGTTTAAGGTTGTCACTGCCATGTTTCTCCACCATACAACACTTCAGTTTTCCAAACTAAATGACAATTTTCAAAAACAAACACACAACTTTCATGAACTTTTGCAACAATATTATTCCTGACTTTTTCCCGGTTTTCCCCTTTGCCTAACAGCATGGAAACCATGCTCACTTCAGATTTGCAATTTTCTTTTTGGATTTACTTTTACTTTTTACTTGACTTTTACTTTTGCATTGAATAAAAATAATTTTTCACAAGTCATCATTTCTGAGAATCTGTTACACTTATGGACACACAGTTCTGAACATGTAGGAATCTGCAGAAAGAATGTTGTTGGTAGAGGGCCATCAATGTCTACCTGCAGAGTCCAGCTAAACATTGACAACCTTTGACCAAACAACATTCCATGTTCAAGCTAAGGGGAGACATGAAAGTCATACTCATGACTATTATCTTGCAGGCCACAACATAAGCAAAATTTAAATATCAATATTTTTTTTCTCTCTACTGGGGGGCGCTCTCTAACAATATTTGTCATTAGCAGATCATTTTTTACCACAAATCTGTTAAACAGGTATGCTTCTGTTCGATTTGGAGAAAGAAAGTACAAAAAGTTATGTAAGATGTATTTTACAACTCCCTATTCTCCTTTAAGTCTTGTCCCTCCTAACCTTTGACCTTAGCACTAGAACATGAATAACATTTGTGATAATGTTTTGCACACAAAAGTGAAGAAAATACACAAAAGCACAAAACTAACAAATTCAAGGAGTTTTACATTCCACGTCTGCAATTAGTGACCCCAGTTAATGTTACTGATCTATCAAAACTACCCCTCCTCATCTCCCCAGTACGGTGATTATTGACCTACCAACTTTCACATAAATGCCAGATACACCAAAATATGTCTGATGACGTACAGTACACCACTCTGAATGTAAAGGGATGGCCCATTGCCTACAATTATAGATGCTCCCATCATTCCGAGAGACAAGACTAATGCTATGAAAAAAAGAAAAAAAACATTTAGGTTCAAACATCCATCTGTTTGTTCCTGAAGTTTTCAGTTGGTTGCTGCCAAACCCTGTGTTTTCACAAAGCATACAAAATAATTAAGTACATTAGGAATTTAAACATCATACCTTGCCTTTCTCCACCAGCTGGGTTACCATGACGATTGTAGAAACATTTTGTTCCCAAATCATTCTCCACATGTCATCTACCGTACCTGGAAGAGGTCCTTGACAAGCTATGTACTCCCGAGGTGAACTAAAACCCTGAAATTATAAACAGACAATAAAAAACAAACAGGTCAGACAAAAGATGTAACTCGTAGAAGGTTTAAAACTTTGAACACAGGACTGACAAAAGGAGATCGAAGATTTCCATTCTTTTATGACTATGAGAGCTGCTATAAGCTATCAGTTTAATTAAAGTGGCACACTCACTGAGTTGATATCAATAAATTTTAAAAGGATTTTAAAAGGTACTACTCCATGAAAACACTAAATCATTAAAATTATTAATAAAATTAGTCACGTCCTAAATCCATTAGGCAATAGTTCCACTTTACATTCAAGCAAATTATGAACATAATTCTACCTAACAAATGCTTTGCATTCCAGAAATGTGTGAGAAGAGCAAGCTGACTAACTACCGTCATTGTGCTATTTGACTTTGAGCCATCAACGTCACTGACTGGCTGCTGCCAGTGGAAGCCTTTGTCCACGGCAGTTTACGGCCTTGTCTGACAAGGCCTTTTTGTGCAGTTTGCACGTGTGCTAGCTAACAGCTACCTGTCTTTAAACATTCTACAGTACTAAGTGAATAAGATGGAGGTATGGAAGTGGTTCCTTAGACTTAAATTTAATGTTCAGAGTAAGACTGGCTAGGCATAATTGCATAAAGCTAGTAAAGAGGACAGGCATAATTGCAACGAGCCGCTATAACTGTTTCATGGCCATGGATTCCGAAGATCTCAACTTCTCGGAAGACGTACCATTTGAGTCTGAAAATGCAGGCAGTTCACAGCAAGAGACTGACATAATAATCAGATACTTCTAACAGAGTACTAGACTAAACATGTCAGAAGAAGCATGGCTGTATACTGGTGGCAGCAAACACATGTTCAATAGGTTTGAACTTTGACCCTTGTGGCTGGCCCTTCTCTGCAAACATAGGTAAATATAACCTGTTGGTTTCTACAACTAATGAGACTATGGTTGTTGCAGTTCTCGTTCTTGGCATCTGACAAGTGTTTGTTTAAAGGTTGGTTGAACTTCACTTGACAAAAATTCAGAAATTTAAAAGTAACTTTATTCCACAATATAAATACAGCACTCCAGGGGTACACCTCTCAAAATGCCAATCCTTATGATTGTCCAGAGTTGCAACGAATCATCAAATTTTGAGATCGAGCCATGTCATTCACCACTTTTTATGTGACTCCAGTCACTGCACTATTTCTGTAAGGAAAATCACGTACAACTCCCTGAGGCACTTCCATTTTGAAAATTTGTGACTTTCATGACTCAAGTTACAACTCTGCAATTTTCCTTTAGGCTCAACGGTTTTACAGTTAATCTGAAAGGTTCTTCAGAACTCAAAGCTACGACCTTTAGATCTAAAGGATTTACTTCAAGACTCAGGGGTGCTATCTTTAGACTCAATGTTTTTACCTTCAAACTGAAGGAGTTTGCTCTTAGACTCAGAGGGTTTACAAATGTCTCTCAATTATACATGAATGCAAAACTGCTAGGCCAAGGAATGTGGATTAACACACTGCATGGAGTAGTGTTTTTTTACAATCATACACAAAGAATTCAATCAGTGAAAAGCTTACATTTATGCGACTTATTTTAGTTTTTATCAGTCAGACAGCTTTAGCTTCATTCCAAGTCAAAAGATTAAGGCAGATATGCCACTGAATTATATTAATATCTAACATAAAGCAATAACATAAAACATGAACAGTCTGCATGAGCTGACAACCAGTTTGTTTCCACAATTAAAATGAACGATCCACCAGATGTCCTTGTTGAACAGTCAGTAGCTGAAATAGTTGATACACACATTGAAAGAGAGAGAAATGAATTAATGGATTGTTCAGCAAACTGAGGCAAAGGAGAATGCTGCAATGGTGGGGAAATAACAAAATCACTGGACTCACTGGAATGTAGTTGGCATTTATGTAATCTGATCCCATGTCGTCATCGATGCTTCCTAATCTGACTCTTGTTTTGTCATCTGTGAGAAGAGAAACAAATAAACAGTTTCCATTACACATTCACATTGTCATGAAATCATCCAGTGGTCAGTGATGTACTGAGGTGGTAGAGGAGGGAAGACAAGTTGGAGTGGAGACAACTTACCAACACCGCCGCATCACATGCCATCTTGAGAGCACAGGGATACAGTGTGCAATGATCTACATCAAAACATGATGCCCCCCATACCTTTCCACCTGGGGTCCATCATCTGCATGCGAGATTATTTTTGGGGGGACAGCATTAACAACACCACTCACATCCTGAGATGGGCACATGTATACAAAGATCATACAGGAAGGGCACACATAGACCACACATAGGGGGCACATACAGACCATACTTAAGGGGCATACATAGAGCACACATAAATGGCAAACATAGACTATACACTTCTTCCACATGGTTGCATCAAATTCATCAAGAATTTGTTGGATATCAAGAGTTTAACTTACATGGTAATATATTTGTGTATCTGTTTTTGGCCACATTCTCCGGTAGGACAGCATCATAGCACGTCATTTTTCTGCCAACCCTCCGTACATTCTGAAATAAAACCAAAGACTTCAACATCCTAAGAAGTTTTCCTTTTCACATCAATCACTGTAAGGTCAGAGGTGGAGTGACAGTTACAAAGGAGAGACAGCAATTAACATAGAACAATACTAGAACCCCATTATTAAACTTCAGTAGAATTAAAATCACTGCTTTCCAAGCAATACCATCTCAAGCAAGAAGATTGAACTGTTACCTATACACTAAGCAATAAAAGAAGATATGTACAGCTACATAAGACACAAGTAAATGGATGTATGTATTACACAAACTATGAGAGCTAATTCAATCCATACACTCAAGAGTTTTTAACAGAGGAGGGGGGGGGCACCTGCAAAGTGCATAGCAGATCTGTGCAAAGCGACTGTCGGGGGGTTGAGGGGAGCAGACAGAAATTGAATAATGGAGATGCTTAAGACACAAAATGGTGTCACTAGGAGACAACTTCTTGCTCCAATGTAAATAGCAGCAGCTTGTTCGTAACTTTTCTTGGAAGCTTAGTCTGGGTTTTGAGTGCTTACTGTGCAGAATGGGATGTGATGGCACAGAGTTCTTTATCCCCTCACAAATATACTTACATACTACAGGACAGGCAAAACCAGAAGGACATGTAATACCTCTCTGTCAGATTCATAAGTTTGATTGGGTTTGCAATTTTCTTGACTGACTGTTATTGCTGCTATATCTGGTCCCCTTCCCTATAACCTGGCCCCCACTTCAACATCTCTCTCCCTGCTATTTCTTATGATACATCTGATATCTGCCACTGTCTGTGAACACATACTACAGATATATTATTAAATCAGCACTGAATCAGCTAACTACTGCACGCCTCAACACCTAGCCTCACCAGTCATCAACCAAAGCATGGAAAATTTCAAGCTTCCTTGCTCAAAGGCTGCTATTTATGCCACTAAAATGTAATTTGACTTGCACAGCCATCATTTACAAGCTTACCTCAAATTCTTGGGAGTAACCATAGTTGCTATGAGCAGACATGATGTGGAAATCTTGACAAAATTCACTCAGTTTAATAGCCCTGAAGAGACGAAACATTGAAGAAATGTACGAAACGCTGAAACATTTAGGCACCCAGTTAACAATCTCATGGAAATAAAGTATTGAGAGTGGCCGTCATGTCACGAATGTTTTATCTGTTCATGCAATTGCAGAGAGCTTTCGAAATATTCTGATTTGTCCCGTTTAAGTAATACCTCCTAAGTTTTCATGGTATTTTGAAGAAAAAAGACAATGGGTACAACTAGACACCTAGTAATTGTACTTTGACTATAACCAGTTTTTCTCTGCACACATTACCTACATATAAGCTGGCATATAGTCATATGCCTCTGAGGTCTAAATTGCTCCAGCAAATTCTCAGAAGCAGTTGCAGGGTTTTTCAATCATTGCATTACTCTTTCATTTTAATAAATATTTCCACAATTATTTTCATGATTACTTCCAATAATTCACCATCATTTTTGATACATCATGATTAGTGTCGATATTCTATGATCATCTCTGAGTTTTACAATACTACCAGCTTTTTCTTTTTTTTTACTTTGCTTCAAAGGAACAATCAAAGGAATTGAAATGTGTTTCTGTCTGAATTCGTTTGTATGTCCTCCTTAACATGACAGCCTGATATTCACCATCTGTATTTGAAAAAGTGATTGTAAACATGACAACGGTACTTTGAACCTAATGCATAAATGACATAAATGTGGAATCATCAAAACATGCCTTAAAGTGGCTGCATCAATACAGCTTTTAATCTGATTCAGTACCTAGGAATCCTCTTTTGATTTGCAGGAATTCGTGCAGGTAATTTTTGTTTAGCTGAGCAGAGTTTTACTGCAGTTTAGTTACATTTTGCTGGAAAATTCTCCTGAAGGATCCTAATAGCTTGAACGAAGGAAACAGAGACGAACAGAAAAAGGCAACTTTAAAAATTCTTTAATTAGAATTAAGATAACCCTTTGAGAGAAGATATTTCTGCAGACCTCCGGTTTACAATCTACCTTCTGTATTTTCTATTTTGAGTTCAATTTAACACATAACCATGCAAACATCATCCATACCATCATGACAACAATTAACATACGGTGGAGATCCTCCAGAATAATTCAGCATTTTAAATATTGCCAGATGAAAACTTGATGATAACTTTCAACAAATTTGAATGAGTGGTTTGCTCTAGACCAGTCTAAATGTATACCTGATGTACTTAGCTCTTGACGAATTTCTTGACATGGACTGCAGCAATACACTGTTAGTTGGTGCTGGTTGGTAACCACCTCTGTTGTCCATACTGAAAGCAGAAAAAAAAAAATACAGCACCTTCTTGACAATGTAAATAAAGCACAAATTAGGGTATGTTGCTTCTTTGCAGAGCACAGGGGCAATATACCATAGTCTATCACCCACCAACATACATAACGTACAGTACAAATGTAGCTACCTTTAGACGTGCTCTACACACCGTTAGATCTGATGGGGCTATGTCAATGTTCCCGAGGTTCAATGTTCCCAGGGTTTGCTGCTCCTGAGGTTCGATGTTTCCGAAGTTCAATGTTTCCATGGTTTCATGTTTCCAGGATTCGACGTTGCCATGGTTTGATGATCAAACCCTAGGAATATCTAGTACTCGTTGGCAACCATCGAAATAATACAAAACAGGGAACATCGAACAATGGGAACAATGAGCCCCGGAAATATCAGGTAGACCTCAATATGATACATGCATACAGATATCAGAACATGATACCAATATCCTGTCTTGCAGACTTCCAGCTGTTCAATCAATGACAGTATTCTACATTACATGAGGACAGTGTAATTGGAATATCAGTTTAAAATGCTGTCCTATGCTCCATTAATGCGTGATGTTTATTAAGTCTGGTGTGAGCATTAATGCTTGACTTATCTTAAGTCTGGTGTGAGCATTAATGCTTGACGTATCTTCTTCTAAGTCTGGTGTGATCAGTTTGTATGTTGTTCCCCATCAATAAGTTGAATTTTCAGAAACAAGATGCCTCCTTAGCAATCCATGGTCAATATTTTATTGGTAGTTGAATGTTAATTAACTGCTGATTGGTTGCCTAATCAAGTATTGAAATCTGTCTGTTTCATTGTGAAACTGACAAAACAGCCTAATATGATTTTTCTACAGTAGAAATATGTGTTAGGCTACACCATAAAGGAAAAATTCTAGTTTCACAACAAGAAGTAATAATTCTTTATGTTGCAACCAATAATATAGCTGATATAATTTTGCAAATCACATGTGGACAATTCACAGTATGGAACAAGCAAAGGACAAATCATTAGATCAATAAACTAAAGTCAACGAAATCTTACTGTAAACGTTTCCGTAGCAACAGACCGACCAAGATGATGACAATCAGGAAGAGTATCATCAGTATAATTAAACATCCGATTATCAGCGGCGACTGGTTTTTAGCTGGAAAGAGGAAATAACAAACCAATTATTGGAACAGCAAAACAAATTACAGACCGACTAATAAGATCAACTTCAATATCAACTAATCAGAGAATAATTAAGTAGACCAGAGACGGGAAGATGGATTTCCTTTGACCTTCAGTAATCGACTTGATGCCATTAAGAATGATGAAAACAACTAATTTAAATAGTGTAAAGGGGTTACATTGCATTGAATGACCATTGCTTCCCATGACAGCAGATTGCTGCAAAAGAGTATTTCCATCCCCTTGGGTACCCCACCAGCGATATCAGGGCCCTGTTCTGAAATTGTGGTTCAGATCAAAAGTTTAATGAACATCCATTGTACATATACCAAAATTCAATTTGTGCACTTCATTGCTATGCACATAGATAAGATACATCGTGTGACATCACCATGCACAGCAAAATGTCACATTATGACTTCAGAATGAATGTGAAGCGGTACGGGAGTTATGCTTAGGGGTGCCCAAGTAATCAACAAACTATGGACGACAGGTAACTGGGTATGAATTTTGGACCAGGTGTTAACACTGCTGTAAATCTCTTCTTGAAATATATAACTTTAAAGTAATCTTTGAAATTGATGAATACATGGAACACAAAAAAAGGGGCATCGAATAAGTGACAGGTATAGGCCTTATCTACAACACAGCATAAAAGTGTGCACAATGTTCACATTCTGGGAAATCATTTTTTGACTTTTTACGGACATTAGGTAACCTCTGGAAGACCTCAAATGACATTCACATTCCAATAGGAAACTAATAGAGATCACATGCTTACCAAGGATTGTATATATATTCACTAGGAAGTTCAAGCCATTTCTACAATAATGTATCACACAAAGAGCAGGCAAATTTTTTGCACCATGACTGACATGCCTTCCACATTGTATTGAGAAGGGTAATTGAAGGACTCAAGCATCGATGTAATAGTTTACTCAACAACTTTTAAAATTCTGTATTCTGTTTGCAAACAGTACAACCAGTACAGTTCAACTTTGAAATTATTGCTACTTCATAAAGAAAAAGCTTGCATGGCCAAACAGATAACTCACGTAAGAGAAACGAGGGCGAGGGATGGCTATCAGACAACCCCGCAGCGTTGAAACCTCTTATCCAATAGCTGAATGGTAAGAAAAAAAAAACTCATGTACTGTAGCATCACAGATCTGAACTCTTAGGATTACAGTAAACTAAAATCCTAATTCATCTTTTGGTTATCAAATCCTCTTTTCATTAGCCGTATTGATGATACTGACAAACTTACACATATTTCCTTCCACCGATCAGGTATCCGTTACAATAATATTCCGCGGAGCCTTCACAATCTTCTCCACCAATAACTACAGGTACCGGTTCAGCTACACTCCTCTTCGAAATTACTGAAAAACAAAGACAATACAGAAATATGAATGTTGAGTGCTAATGACATTGATTCAGCCCTACCAAGGAATGTAACAATGTTATTTGCAAATGTAAATGCTCATTGTTTTTCATAATGTAACCTTGACATGCAAACCTTTCACACTGGAAGATCAAGTTTGAAATGGAAGTTTGCAAAAAACCTAAATTTTGTTACAAATCAGATGATGAAGCATAACTAGTGAAAATAACACACTACACTTTAATTCATTCTCATAAATTTCATGAGTGCACCATGTTTAATTATCTTTTTTCCCAAATTATTTTTTGGATCTATTAATAACATCTTACAAGCAAATGGTTAACTATGATATTCTGTTATCTCCTGAAGATTCTGGCGATCAGCAGTGATGGTCACATCTGTCTGAAAGTAGCATCATACAAAAATTTTTTTATCTCAAAACATTTGTCCAAATCATTCTCTTACAAAACGAATGCCATTTTTGTCTCATGTTTGCCGTTATGTGAAGTAAACAAATGTTCACCTTTACCATAATGTGAGAAAAACAAAATATCACCATGACAACAATTTTCTAATAAATGAATATTCAAACATTGTTGATCTTACCCACTAGGTTGGGTACCCTTAAAGATCTTTTTGACTGGAGTAACCTCAAGAAGATTCATCTCTTTGAAATTCTTATTAGATCTAGGGTTAGGGAATGAACATCCTCATCATCACCATCTTCATCATCATCATCATCATCACCATCATCATCATCATCATCACCACCACCATCATCATCACCATCATCATCATCATCACCATCATCTCCATCATCATCACCATCATCATCATCACCATCATCATCACCATCATCATCATCACCATCATCTCCATCATCATCACCATCATCATCATCACCACCACCATCATCATCACCATCATCATCATCATCACCATCATCTCCATCATCATCACCATCATCATCACCATCATCATCACCATCATCATCATCACCATCATCTCCATCATCATCACCATCATCATCACCATCATCATCATCATCACCACCACCATCATCACCATCATCTTCATCATCATCATCACCATCATCATCATCATCACCATCATCTTCATCATCACCATCATCATCATCATCATCACCATCATCATCATCATCATCACCATCATCATCATCATCATCACCATCACCATCATCTTCATCTTAGAAATGCATCACTTTTGCGTCTACTACACCCAAAAAAAAATGTTTACAAAATGGCTGTCTTACCATTGTAAGATGTGGCAGGCCTTTTAGGGAAAGCTTGGTACGGTGGGACTGGATTATTACCAATAGCCTGTCGCCAACCTGTTATGTTACCTCCTGGTTTCACTTCACTTCCAGTTACATCTGGATACATGAAATGAAAGGATGTATCTTTAAAGACAAAAACTGATCACCCTAGACAGTTTCAATTCTCCCAACCACCTACCTCTAGTCCCTTAAATTCCTCCACATGTGTAATCAAAACAATGGATCCCTGTGTACGCTGTGTAATACCAGCTGCTCTGCATCTTTCGAATTTGCTGTCAATCTAAGAGTGCTGTAACTCAGAACCAGTTGAGAATTTTGCTTTTCGGAGGTAAATATATAGCCTAGGGTGATGCAATACAGCCTTTAAAGGTTGCGTATGTTCAACCCTAAAGTGCTAGCATTAAAAATGTGAAATGGACCTTTTTCTTCATTTTTGCCATATTCTTTCAGCTGTTAATATGTAACTCATTCAAGTCTTTTGGTAACTTTCTAGTGTGCAGTTTTTTGTCAGCGTTGAATTAAAAGTTTTTTTTTTGTATGGTAAAGATGTCACAAAAATGCTTCTAAAACTACATGCAGGATGATATCATTTCTAAAAATCAATAAAGATGAAAACTGAAATACTGCCAAAGACTAAGAAAGAAAAGCCGTTTTTTTTTATCTTTTTCTTTTCTTTTGCACTATGGCTGATGGTTATCTTTCTAATAAAAACAACATGAAGATGATTAGAAGAAAATGCAAGGGAGCAGCATTCCACTATGAATGAAATGCAAAAGATAATAGTAAAAATGCATTAGTTTGCTTCGAGACTAAACTTGCTTTTACATTATGGTGATGAAGAATTGATTTTTTAGCCCATTATGGTGACAAAGAATTGATTTTTCATAACAAAATGTGTTTACTTATTTTAATAGCTAATAAGATGACAATATTCCTAACCCTAACCCTGATCACATTTCTTCATTACAAATACAATGAAAACCTAATACATTACACTGATGTTGAAGCCACATTGCAGCACCTCTTCACCCCCAAGAAACCAAGTACAACTAACGTCCACAGTGACTGCCAGTTGAGTATTGTACACGATTAAATATAAACAATTAGATGTTTAATTGACGTTGATAACTATATGTCAAGATTAACTGACCTTCAGCTACAATAACAGTGTAGTAGTCAACAGGTCCATTGTCATCGTCAAACAACGTCCGGTCGAACGAAACTGCAAAACTGTGGTGGGTTAAATAATTCTGATCTGGATAACGAGGGACCTGCTCGGAGGGTCTGAGAACTGAAAGAGGATAATACAATCCACGAAAGGTCGCAAACACTGAATTCAGCAAACAGGACAATGACAGAACTCCCTGACCCCCCCCCCTTCCCAGTTAAATGTCTCGAATGAGCACTCTTTGCAGTGGATGCGTGATCGATCAATCTCCACAATTTTTGATGAATGAATGTTAATGCAACTTAACTTACAATATCTATGCAAATAGCAATGAACTGATTGCATATGGATTAATTTTCAAAAGTTACCAGCACTAAGGGATAAATAATCGCACCTCGTGCAATATTCATCCAGTGCATGACTTGAACTGACACCATAGAATAGCAGATGTAGATCTGTTATCTGTCACTCTGATGGCGTATGCTGACACCTTCACTAGTTCACACCATGCCAACCACAGTGTTCCACATCATTCTGAGCATGTGTCTGCCTCTGAATAACACAGTTTCATAAAGGTATGACTGTAACACAGCGAGCACATCCCAAAGACCACATTAAACTACACCACAGGGAAAATTGATTGCCGATATAGCTGTGGCTCACCTGCAGCAGAGCATACTTATCGATCCATATGCTTTGACATGACAGGATTGGGTTGATGCTGACTATTGTGTCAACAGAACTTGTAGCAACAGTGATAGTCAAACAGAGAAAGTAAACAGTGACAAAAGAAGTCTGACTGTGCAACACACACTATTTGTGAGGTATTACTTGTTGCCTTAATTACCTTGTCTCATTGTCTCACCGCATTCTGTTGTGCAACTGTTTTACCTGCTTAATGTCACCATGCCACGGTCTGAACACATCAAACTCTTGATAATAGGTCACATAAATGCAGGACAGCATCATGTTACATTGATCCAGCCTCTGTTGGAATGATGTCAGTTGTCGAACCATGTAACTTACAACGAATGCGAAATAAGGCATTTCTTTTACAGAAAAGAAATCACAGTTTTGAAACCAGTATTTTTGGGACACTGGATGATGGATTACTCAAAATAAGGCAGAATGATGGCCTTCTTTAAAAGTTTCTTACAGACAGAATTTCAGTTGTTTGTCGCTGAAGAATAATTTCTTCACCCAAACTTTGGAAATTTCAAATGATGCATCTTCCGTAACTTATCTTATGCATGATGTTTTAAGGAGATGAAACTTTTGTAGATGTTTATTGATGAGTCTGGATGGTTTAACCACGATTACAGAGGTTTTCTTCATAAACCATGTTTGTGCACTGTGAGCACAATATTTCCCTCTAAACAACAAAAGTGAGCTGGCATAACAACTTGACATAAAATACAGACCATCCAGCCACAACAACGAAGATGAAACCACGATGAATATTGACATTCTTGGCAAAACATCAGAAAGGTTACTGCAAGAACACATGGCATCATAGAGTATGCAATACATGCATGGGGTTATAACATCAGCAATGAAATTAACTGCTTTCTTACCACCAACTGTGGTGTTTACCGTTTTCCATGCTAATTCCCCTTCTTCGGAGGGTCCGAAATAGGCTTTTATCTAAGGAAGAAAACACATTGGAGTTATGCTTTACTTTGTGGTTCTGTCCAATTCAAATTTTGAAATGTTTCTTAATCAGAATGCAGTCTTTGCTCTCCTTTTACAATTCATTAAAAACATCTGTAGCTATTTCATATAATTCCAAACGACACAGCTATAACTAAAATGTATAAAAGAGACACAGACACCTCTTTTCAATGATGAAAAAGGAAGAAGCATTTTGGTTAAGTGAATAAACAAGAGAGAGCTAATTAGTTTCACTGTATTTGGAGGTAAATATGATCTGTATGTAGGTACAAGATGTGCTTTTTGTACTTACTGTGAAGTTGTAGTGGCATCCACCCTTTACAGTGATGTCAATTGGTCGAGGTTGAGCTGGTTGAATCCACATCTTCTTATTTTCATTGCAAACATCTCCCTGGAAAAAAAAAATGACCAGGTTGCATACTCAGACTATATTTCAAATAAATGATTCAGTTGAGGTTAGGAAAAAAAATGTTCACATGAAAGGTTTTAAAGTGATGAGAAGGCAAGTTTTCGAGGAAACTCCCACGCATCAGGACCAGACCTCATCGGTGAACAGTACAAAAAAAAAACTAAGTGAAACATGTAAAGTGACTCACGTTTAATCTCTGGCCACTGTAATCTATGATGTATGCTGCTATCGTTTCAGATGGAACATCTGGAGGCTTGAAGTCCATTTGGAGTAATGTCGGACTTACTGAGACCAAGCTGATCTCTGTCGGCTTCTTAATTGCATTCGGCACTGTAAAACGAAAATGTAATTATGAAAAAAGATGATTTAAAGAAAATTATCATATGGGTGACTAATAGTGGGAATAATAACTATGCAGTATTTATCGTACCTTCATTGAAACTTAACACTGTCATAGTAGCGGCGGTGGTTTTAATCTTCTCCATCTTTGCATCTTTCTCATCAATTTTTCAATGAATCTGGGGGGTTTTCTGCCTTGACCTTTAAGGACATTTTATTTTCTATAAGACTCATTTTCTTTGGTGGTGATTTTTGCTCACTTGATCACACTTGTTAATGCACTGATGTTCAAAACTGAATCTTCCTGGAAATAGCACCACAATAAAACGAATCGTACACAGAAAAAAAAACCTGACATGTTTATCAAAAGGAAAAGTCAAAGTAAGAATTTATTGCAAACTTGAACCAGCTTAATGAAAGTGATTGCGTGCGTAGGTAGAAAGTAAAAACATTGAAATTTCATCTCCAATAGTTCGGTAAGGCTTTTAATTACACCATTCAGACAATCTGGGAAAATAAATAGGTTTCATTTGGTTAATTTTGTCATATGATTTCAAATTCTTCAAACATAACGACAAAAAGTGTAGAGTACGATAATGTAGTGGTTGACAGTTTTCATTCAAATCAACGGTGTACTTCTTTGAGCAAGCCGATTGGAAGTATGCTAGTATTAAATATTCAGTTACATCTCAGGATCATTGATGCCGCGGGCAAGGTTGTGTTCAGTTCGTAGGTTATTTGTAGATACAGTGTTTCCTTTCACCAAATACTACAATTCCCGATACCTACCAAGGAGCGACGACTTGAGTAGTATGTTTTTGATACACTAATGTGACCTGTACTGTTGCATATTCATTATATAGGCGGTTATATTAAGAACTGTTAATTTTTAAATACGATTTCTGTTTTTTACTGTTTTTATGCCAACCCTGCTGCTTTTTGAAGTAGTTACTGTCACTTTCCTTCAATGAAAGACATAGTCCGTTCATGTACAACCTCTCCTGTGCATTTAAAAATAAAGAAAAAGTTCAGATCAAACATAATCTTATCTTTTTGGTTTTTCAGTACACACAGCAATCACCTTGAGCATCAATTTTCATAGAGAACAACAAGTAAAGGGTTCCTGCACTTTATAGAAAAAAATTCAAGACTTTATATGACTATTTCCTGACCTTTACAAGACCATTTCATAAGCTACTTCTTGATAGACCTACCAGAATTTGTTAAATGAATAACACAATAAAGGTTGTGAAGGAAGGTAGGTTACATTTTTTTTGGTTGTACAAAATTAGCTGTCTGTTCTAAACTTCTTGACTCTCCATAAATTCTGTCATGTTTTTAGAAATTCCATGGTTTTTTCTCATCTGGAAAGTGAAGGCCAGACTTCCCAATTTAGTCGTGACTTTTTCAGCTTTGAAACACCATCGGAAACTTACTGCTTATGTTTTTGTATGTGACACCAGTGAGACTCTCTTCACCAAAGATGATGCTCGTCACTCGAACGTCGTAAAACTCCTCGGGTACCACAGAGAAGGAAAATTCACAAACGTCGTCGTAGCGATTTTCACAATAGCTGTATCTTTGAACATCGGACAAGGTTCTGTTGTGAGGCGTGGCAATGACGCGGTATTCACAATCACCACAGTCAGATTTCCATTTTATGGTGATTCCGAGACCACTAATTTTCACAACATCGATATCAGTTGGGGGATTAGGAGCTGGAATACCAATTAAATAAAAGGAATCATTAATCAAGAAACATTTCATGTCACAGGCTGAAGGGTCTCTTCGTAACTTTGATCGACCGCGGCAAACTTTCCAATAACCACTTTTTGCAACAGACCAATAAAAAATATATATATATATGGCGCTGAGGCTATTTACAGATGCTATACATCTGGTGACATTTCACAGTCGTGGGAAATCCCTCCACAGGCAAACTTTGCATGGAGATAATGGCACAATCAATATTAATTGTAAACAAGCTCTTTTTAAAAGAAGCATAACTTCTCTGCATGCAGTGAATCCACACAGGGCAGTTATTGTTACTACCTGCTGGCAATGGTATGCATAGGATTTAAGATATGGATGGAGGGAAAGTTGTAGATTCCCTGACTGATGCAAGGAGATAAATTTTAAATGCAGATGAAACTAGCTGATGCTTGCACAATGTTACTTGCTAGTCTCAACCCTGCGAAATGTAAAAGAAGTAATTGCATCACTGATACGTTAGTACACAAGTAAATGTGTTCATTAATTACTGAGGCATTAAAAAAAACAGAGTTGAATCTGGTATGACGGAAAAATTGCTTTCCACATGATACAGAAAATCAAATGTGAAAATGTCATGTTAAATGAAAGAGGCTTGCTCAGTGCCAATGGGTGGAGCTGGGAGCTGCAGAATGGTTGAAATTCCACCAATGACAAAGTACTTACGTGTTGTGAAGCTAGTGGTGCGCATGTCACTTTCTGCCCTCAGATCATTGGAAATTTGGACCGCCTTTGCTCCAATCCAGTATTCGGTACCTGCGTCAAGATTGCTCTCGTTAACACTCTGCATGAAACGTGAACTAGGGCAACTGAAGGTATTTGTAGGTCGGCAGCCTCCTTGATCTGAACGACAAAGGAACCAGCTGACATGATCGACAAGCCCCCTCTGAGGACAGGAGATGAAGACCTGAACACTCGATGTTGTCTTGGATACTTCTGAGATCACCGGAGGTCCAGGTTCTGCAAAATTGAAACAAAAGACTGCTGCTGGAATTGAAGGAAAGTACATGCACTGTATCTTAATGATCATTGATTTTCAATTCACTGGTCACATTCATGCATGAAAGACATCCCAAAACTCATCAGGTCTGATTTAGTTATCAACACATAACTTTTCTCAGCACAACAAATGCACCTTCATCAACCTTGACAAGTGTACTGGTGATCTTTAACAAATCTTTATCCTGAAGTCCTTTGAAACCCAGATGGAGGAGGGAAACCGTGATGAATCTTGATTGAAAAATCCTGGAACCTCCACACCCTCCGCATATCAGATTGGCAGAATTTACTAGGTTGGATGGTGCCAAGAATGGAGTTCAAGGATACGAGTAATTTTGGCACGGTAGATGGGAGTGCATTGTTATGTTGAGACATGCAAGTCAGAGAGGGTGATGTAAATTGAATAAATAGACGTGATCACTGCTGAACAATCCCATCTTTTCGATTCAAAAATCACAAATGCAAGGAAACCATGTACATCACAGCTGACTTAGGACTGACATCACTCTAAGGCCTAACTGTCCCAGCCATTCCTGAAAACCGTTGTAGAAAAACTTTCCACACTGTGGTTGCAAAAAAGTCAAACAACTTGGGAAACATTTGACTTGCCATTAAACAAAAATATAGAGAGGAGTGTTCTTAAACTGCTTCTTATACATAAGTCGAAACATCCAGCAAAAGAAGGGCTTACAAATTTACAGATGGTGTTAAATTAGTCAGCTACAATGCCCATCAATCTGTTGAAGGATTTTTTTTTCATTTGCAAATGCTGGAGAGGGAAGGTTGGTTCTATTATATACTTTAAGATTTTTTAAGCTTTTCTTCTAAATTCTTTCCCCATTTCAAAAAACGGAATCAATAAAAAGAAGTTTGAAGAACTGATGTAAAGAATTGACAGTTATAACTAGAAAGCCAAAAGGCTTAGTGATTCCTTGCCTCATGATATATATTGTAACAAACATGAATCACCCACATGACAAGCATGAGATCCCACACAGTTATCCTACTTGAGATACCATCTTATTAAGGTCAAATCCTTTTGAATTCTCGTGACCCAAAATGACCTTTCACCTCCACTTAAAACGATAGGGATCACCTACCCTATATGGCCATCAACACGCTAAATATGAACAATTCACAAACTAAGTATAAGATCCCTCACATTTATCACCCTTAAAATATCATGTATACAAGGTTTTGACCTTTTGTCACCCAAATAACCTTTGACCTACACAAACATGAGAAAACTCCCAAACGGATATGATGCTGCAGGGGAACAAATTATATTTTGTCGTGTCTAATAACTTGATAAAAAGGTAAACATGTTTATTTAATCAAAATTATAGCACTTTATTTTGTCGAGTTACAGCTATTGGTGGCAGCTCTTTCGTATTTGATCTTTGGCGTGATGCCCTTCCCAATGGCTATGAGGTCCTTGAAAATTAGCAAAAACTGATAACCCTATTAAACCAGAATCTAGCATGGCTTGCAATTTTGCCTTTAGTCTCAACACACAGTACAAGTTTCCTTGGTTTGATACACAGTAGTCATTTGTTTAAAGCTTAGCTGAACTACTGTAAAGTGAAATAGGGCATTTAGAATACACCAACATGGCGTACAAAGAAATTCACCTTAACCATTGTTAAACCATTCAGTCTCATCAATAAATATCTGTCAAAGCTTCATCTCCTTAAAACGTTATGCATGTGATGAGTAACGGATGCATCATTTGAATTTTAAAAAGTCTGGGTGCACAAATTATTGTTGAGCAACAAATAAGTAAATTTCTGATCTGTGAGAATCTTATTTCTTGAAAATAAGGCTACTGTAATTGGTTATTCTGAATAATCTATCATTTTATGTCCACAAATAATGGTTTTAAAAATATGGTTGCTTTCTGTAAAACAAACGCCCTATTTCCCTTTAAGGGCTAAACAGAGACACTGTTTATACAGTAAATGGTTAAGTCCATTGTGCACCTGGCTCAACAGACTGTATGATTTATTCTGGACATTGTGGTTTCTACTGGCAGTCAACTGTGATAAATTATGTCAGATAACAGTGGCCAATTTGAACAGTGGTGGGTCAGTTACAATTTGATTCATTCAATTAAGCAATCACAGTTCATGCATGCTCAAGGCTATTTGATCCAAGTTATCAGTAATTTAATTCTTTTTATAAAGCTAATAACCCATGGTATATTTAATCAATTCCAATTTACAATTCATGCATGCTCACATGTCCTTATAAGGACAGTGGCATAACGTTTGCCAAATAATAATCTTTGATACCAAATTTAATGTTGTCTTCATCTTTTCTTTATGGTTATCGAAGAGACAATGTTGGTATGTACTAAAAGAAGTTCTCAAATCAACAAGAGGATTCTACATTACAAGTATAAAATTCACTAGAAAGACCGTTCTTTAAATATTGTAGATTTTCACATTTTGACCTCCCATTTTCACCTCTGCCAAAAAAAATAGGGATCATCTACTCGATATGGGCAATCCACACCCTAACTATGAGATCTCTCACATTTATCATTCTGGAGATATCGTGTTTACAAGCAATTTTCAAGGTATTTACCTTCTGACCTCTGGTGACCCTTGTACTCAATAAGATACACCTACACACTTCATATGACATCTGCTCAAGCTTCTCTTCTTGAGATATCGTGTTTACATGGTTTTCACAATTTGACCCCTGTTGACCCCAAATGACCTTTGACCTCCACCAAAAACAATAGGGATCATCTACTCAATAAGGGCAACCTTCATGCCACGTATGAGATCACTCAGAGTTACGCTTCTGGAGATATCATATTTACAAGCAATTTTCAAGATATTTACCATTTGACCTCTAGTGACCCCAAATGACCTTTGACCTCCACCAAAAACAATAGGGATCATCTACTCAATAAGGGCAATCTACATGCCAAGTATGAGATCACTCAGAGTTACGCTTCTTTAGATATCGTGTTTACAAGCAGGCGTCACACACGCACATACATACGCACATACACCCGTACATACATACACACACACACGACATCACCATCGCATAGATTCCTCTGCCTTCGGCAAGGAATCAAAAAGAATACAAATTATATCCAGACTTGTAGCAAAATCATAACTGTGATACATCACATCTGCATGCACAGGTTGGAAAACGATACATGTTCTACAATTGTTTTCAATTTTGAAAGTTTAAACAGTTTGATCTGAAAGGGAAAGGGAAACTTAATGTCAAACAAATAGATGAATTGAAGGTGAAAGCAATAACTGTTTGCCTTGTGTTCTAAAAGTGACAACTGCACAAGACACAGATAAAGGAGAATCTACGTGTTGCAAGGAAGGCATGTGAGTAGCAAAGTAATCACAGAAGTCATCCATGACGATGTCAATAGAGGCGATTTCAATATGTGTTCAAGTAAGGGTTGCTAAAAAGATAACCTTATCCTACTGACCAAACTGCACAGTTTTTCAAGCTCCAAGTTAGTTTCACAATCTCTGCCAGGACGGATATCAAATCATTCATTATTTTTGGTAACTATTGAGCCATGACCGAACAGTGTAATGCTGATTTTCACAGAGGAATAAAAAACACAGTCAAGACTACAGCAGCAATGCTGCAAAGCTCAGCACTCTATTGCTGGCAATTCTAGACTTGCCAAGCTTGCTCTATCAATATCTGAAGTTTCCTTCCCTGAATTTAATCCAATGTTTATCATGCATGTACCCCAGAAACTGACCTCAGTAAAATATATTTCACTGCAAAACCAATCAATCTTGATAAAGGAGCTATTGTCATGAGAGTACAACTGGGTGCAACCAATCAAGAGTTACCGTTCTTTTGTTCATTGTGCTATGACAGAGATGTTGCTTTTTGCAAAGAGTCTCAACAGCTGTCAGCAGGAAAGGAAGACTTTGGAGGAGCAAAAGAAGACAGTAACTTTTTTTCTGAGCATTTTCAAATATATGGTCCACAAGTGAAGAAACTGCAACAGAGTTGTCTTTTCGTTGGTGACGTACATTGGGTGTTAATCAACATAGCAATAGCAAAGAAAAACAAAACCACACTATTCTCCGTGTGACATCGATTGACAGAATTTCCTTGAATTGTATCAGTCTGGTGCTACTTTTTTTCTGTTTTTGCTAACAATTTCATATCAGTTCTATTATAGAAGCAACAACAGCAAGATTGTACATAAAATTCTAACTTGAAATAAGGCTTCATTTACTCAGTCGAAAAAGAGGCATGGTCAGAGAAGTTTACAAACCGTACAAGTTTATTCCAGTCTTACTTTAATTTCGGATCAATTTAACATTATACAACCATGTTGCATGTTACATTTCATCATTTTATCCTCCGCTTTTATCAATTTCTTTTGTTACCTCCACAGGTAGATTTTGTTGATTCTGCTACATGTTGCGCAAACAAAACTCTGCTCCTCGAGATGTTAATTATTGTTCTGGCTAAGTAAAAAACACCTTCTGTGCATCCACAAAAACATAAGCAATGAACCACAAATTAATGCAGGTTAAGCTGGAGACAGAAGTGAAAATGTTGACAGATAATAAGGTTGAAATGTCATGAGACTACATGCAAGGAACGACATGATCACCAAGAGGTAATATCATTAATTTTATCACATCCTAAGTGTCCTCATTCTGTTAATTAATGATTTGACTCCGTCAATTACAGTGCGCTTACCGCGAGAAAGATGGTAGGGGTAGGTAAATGTACTTAACATTGCGGGTGTATTACAATTTTTACCGATCTACGAAACTAAGAGTTAATGGAAGCGACCAATGACGTCACTCGTAAGGAACGGTCAACTTACCTGACAGGAACCGACTGACGACTGCTTCACTCTCTACATGGTTGCTAACGGCAATCAGACTAACATCATACAGGGTTCCTCCATCTACTGACTGATTATGGCATGATGTCTCCGTATAGTGCTCAACTGCAACAAACTCATGCATGCGAGAAATTTTAACTTCAGCGTAATCGTACGTGCCCTTCAGAGTCCAACACACACTAAGTTGACCAAAACGTGATGTATTTCCTCTTACGTTTTCGGGGGGCAAAGGCTCTGAGGTGACAAAAATAATTGAAGTTATTTAACAAATGAATCTGAATGCCAACTTCATACTTTCCTACATTCCTGTCTCTATGGCAACTTATCATCTTCTGCTTCATCACATCAACATAGTATCAAAGAAAATGTCAATTTTGATTTCATGGGCATTGATTTGATATTGAAAGTGGAGAAGGGATACCTTGCTTTTAACTTCTCTCCTAAAATTGATGTAACCACACTTTTTCATGAGGGGGACACTCTGAGGTTGGGTCAAAGATTTGAGGTGGGGGTACCAGTAATAACTCCATCAGAGCTGTATACTTTGTCTGGACACTTTTCTCTTTTTAACAAAACTTGTTTCAGATTGCAGAAAAGGCACTTCCCAGTCTCTATGGCCTTGTAAAATTTGGCTAAATCTTCTTTTACTTTTTAGAACACAGGTTGGGAAATTTACACTTCCACTAATCATGGTGTGTTTCATTTAATTGTAATTTCAGGTTACAAAACATGGTGGTGGGAGGATAAATGTGCTAAGGTCCCCCTCAAAAAAGTGGCAAAATGCCCTCCCTCAGGCAATGCCCTCCCCCAAGCAATGCCCTCCCAGAAGCAATGCCCATGTGTGATCTACATGGAAGTAAACAAGACAAATAATCTAAACTTTTCATGAGCGAACTAATCTATGAAACTGAAATGTTTCAATTATCAAAGATTTTTCTTACTGGTATATACATCCTCTTCCACCTTCCACCTCAGTTCACCCGTCTTGAAAGAAGCTTTCAAGCGATGTCGCGCTCCCGGCGTAAGGTCCGTTATGTTGAACTCCTCGTATCTAGTGATACTGTCAAAGCTGTGATAAAGTCTTTTATCAACATAGACATTGACTGCTTGCAACATTTCGGAGGACGTTAAGCTGATGGTGACTTGGAATGTGTCTTGGTTTAACACCAAAATATCCAATGTTGGTGGTGCTATGGGTGAGAATAAATCACACAAGATTATATCACAGGGTTCCTGCACTGTGGGGAAAAGGAAATTTCATGACTTTTCCATGAGTATTTCATGATACTTACATCACCATTTCATAACCAAATTTCTACCATACAAACAAAATTTGATTCGGCAATATGGCACAGCAATCTTGATAGAAAGCTAAGTTTTTTTTAAGTCCTAAAAAAAAAAATGAAAGATTATGCAGTCTGTGTATGTAGTTTAAAATTTTTCTTTGTCTACATAAGTAGTACACAACACACTGTGCATTCAATAGGACTGTCACAAGATATAGTTAATCAAATGAACACATGAGAAAGAGTGTTGCTTGACCACATTATGCAGTTTAGAACAGTGTGAACAACACCTTAAAGATTAGGAAAACATGATTTTTACTAAGTACGAAGGTTTTCAAAGTAAACATTTCCAGAGGCAGGACAGTAGGCAATCTAATCAGACAGCTGTTACCGTAACACCTCCCTGATCTAATCACTAATCATGTAGGACAATCAGGATCAGTTGGTTGTCATGAATCAGAGTTGGGCGTTGATTACGTCACAGATCACAGAGATCAAGGTCAATACATAATAATGGCCACACCATTTGCCATATATGCATCGTGTCAGAAACTTTGTTGGGCAGGCAGCATTAATATCTTTTTGCTTATATGAGAAAGTTCATTTCAAAACGTGAAGAATATGAATGAAAATGGTTTGGAATGGTTTTAATTTTACTGAGTCAGACGACATATTCCTTGCCAGGAATTTCACTTTAAACTCTGAAGGTAGTATGCATGTAAGATTATCAATAACACTTACTTATAATACAGAGGCCAGTCTTATCATTTCACAGCTGGTAACAGCTCACTGGGTACTATAGTACATCACTCTTTTAAACTAGAGAACTCTCACAAGAATAAGAAATGCTCAAAGTGCCTATATAGTAGATTTAAAAGACTATTCTTGATGCACAAAGTCGACCGTATGACTCATCCCTTTCCACCATACCCCCCACCCCATATCATGGGCACCATCAGTCGTCATAGGTGACTCACAGACACTGACAACAGTCATTTCCTCAAAGTCATCAAATATAGGTGAGGATGGGTGACTATGGGATTTGAGCCGAGATAAAATGATGCCACAAATATCGTGACCTGATCGGTGCAAAAATTTTACATGAGAGGATGTAGCAGGTCACAAACTTGACAGAGGAGACCATTAAAATGCAAAGTTGTTGACTCAGGCTGATCCAGTGACTTGGCACATCTGGATCTGCCTATTAAGTTCTTACCATTGACAAAGTACAAAACAACATTTGTCATGCCAAAATGGAAGTAGCTGTAAATTGTTTCTATTTTGTACTACCCTGCAATGCTAAAATACAACACAGAAAGGGACAGATTGCCATATATATAAACAAAAGCCACTCACAAACATGATTCATGTAGCAGGGTACCCTTCACAGCTGGACAAAAAAAGTACAGCTATAGCAGTCAAGACCCAGTATAAACATGATAAACCAAAGCCACTTAAAATCCTGTTTTCTCTCTATTCTAGTCACAAATCTTTCCTTCTCAATTACACATTTTTGCATATAGGCATGACAACTTGGATTATTTGTTTAGCCATTTGATCTCTGATTGACTGTGTTATTGCTTGCTGCCTCAGTAGTGCAGATTCACCATGAAGTACCAAAAATGAATTAAAGGAGAAGATTTTGGTAACAAGATATACCACACTTATCTTTTGTCTTAGTGTGGTATAAAATCAGAATTTTTATTGGTTTCAGTTCACTATGCAGACCAAGGTTTCTGTCATTATACTTTTGAAGTTTACCTAACTGAATGATTACAGAGGCTGGAGCACTGTATAAGTTCTCAGTCTGAGCCGTAACTGAGACGTTGTAGGTAATATTTTGGTTTAAGTCATCCAAACCAATGACAGATTCCTCGCTGGTCAACATTACTGGCGTATTTTCTTCTGTATGATAAACAATGTTGAACCTATCGGCATATCCACTATCACTTTGATACCACTGAAGTCGAACAGATTTGTAAGTTTCCTGATGATAGCTTAAACCCTCTGGTGCTTGTGGCACTGAAAATGAAAACAGGTAGAGATAATAGTATTAATGATTATTTGTCTACCAATCCAAATGGATTTCAAAGAATGACATGGACTGCTTCATTACAGAAGCATTGTAATGGACATGGGGGGGGGGGGGAGGAAGGGCATTATGTACCACTGCTATACTTTGTCCTCAAACCGAGTAGACAAACACCACCTTCAAAGCCCTTCAATGACTTCTTTGTTCAAGAAAAATGGGGACCCAATAATTATTCCAACGTATTTATGCAGCAACCAAAGAATCTCTGAAAAGCTCATTTTATTTGAGGTATACCTCTTACAATATTACCTACACATTGTTGCAGCAATGTTTCTGCAAGGCCATTAGGACATTGTTTTGCATATGAAAAAAAAAAATTTGGCTTTTACATTTAACTATAGCACATGACATTTCAAGTTGTTAAGATAAGCACTAGTAAACCATTGTCCATGTTCATGCTCTACCTGTTGAGAAGTTAGTCTCCAGATCGAGGAGCAACACGATTCGATATCGAGCCCCCGAGACTAGTCTGTCTACGGTGAAGTTGCCCTCCGTAGTGTACGCTTCTGTCGTGTCAATAACAACGCCACGATTCACTGAAGTCATGTTATTGAATAAGTCGAGCCGAATGGCAAGTTCTGCAGCATAGATTCTCTGAGTGGAGATCCAGGAAAATTTAGCAGATGTTGCAGTGACTTCAACGACTTCAAAGTGGTCTACATATCTGGAATCGAGATCTGTTGAAGCAAAGCGAAAGTTGTTCATGAAGGGGATCATTCTTTTTTGAAGACTGGTTTGCACCGTTTCTTCTTGACGGCAGATTTTTCAGACCACACTAAAATCATCTTTCAACAAAAATTCTGCAATTTGTAAAACCACAGACACAGCAGACAAGAAAGCACTAGATGTAATTTAATTTGAATGATCCATCACTGAACTTTATGTCATACTCCACAAACACAAATGGATGCAATGTCTGTTAGATATATCAGTGTTTCAAAAAACTCATTAGGGATATAATCCAGTGATCTGTGAAACATTCGGTATTTAACACATTATGTGTGACTCTTCTGGCGAGCAATCACGACTGAGCAAAATGAGAAGGTTCAATATTCGTTTTGAGTCTGCTACACTTAACCACAATAAGTTCCTAGAATATGCTATTAGCTACACTTTTGGTCATTGGAGATTTTAGGTCTAAGTGGGACTCCAGGTGTGCAGGTATGGTCAAGCTGATTGTAGCTGGTAAACTTACACAAGAAGAATGAATACACAGTCAAACAAATAAGTGTCCACCTTCAGAATGGTGCATACAATGACAAGAGTCATATCAAGGAATAGGCCGGTCATGGAAGAAAAACTTACCCATCTTGTCCATCAACCCATCTTACATTTAATGTAAATACAGTACTTTAAATGTATATGAGACAGTTAAAGGAGTGAATGAAATTATACATATTTTCAATGAAAAAAATGGGATGAGATTTCCAGTTGCCTCAGGGTTTCCAAAATGCCATGGAACAGGGGCAAACTACTGCAAGAAATATTTGTTTTTCTTTGAAATTCAAGACCTCATTTCATATTAAAATTTGACACCAGTGAAAATGAATATAGGGTATATTGCAGATTTACCTCATGATATTGTGGAAATTAAGGTCAAATCTCATAAACTACTGCAATGACTCTTTTAGAATTAAGAAAGACAAAAGATATTCAAAAATTGTGCCTGAATGACAACACAAATTTCTCATAATTCTTTGCATCCTGCTGAAACAGATACTCCTTTAAAGATAAGTTCTGAAAAGAGCATGTCAGAGAGATGTTTTTTTTTCTTCTTATAACGAGAGAAAAAAATATTCCTTATTTTTATTTAATATCAGTTTTCTTCAGTGGCCAGTTCCTTTTAAGATCTGCGTGAAGGAATATGTATGTGATCAAGTACTTTGAGTGACAAGCAGCAAATGTTAGTTTGTTCTCTTTGTCTTGCTTCATTCAGCGGTAGTTGATAGAAGGAAATCATTTGAGATGATCGCAAACACATCAATATTAATTTTGTATGTAACAGTTACCTCTGCAGAGAATATTTTCCTGGTGAAGTAAATACTTGTATCATAAGTACAACAAATTCACCACTTTAGCAAACAAATGATACAAAACACAAGAGACAAGTCTACAGTATACCTTACCTTCACTAACATTAATCGTTGAAGAACAATTAAGTGGACAGGTATTATCATTACACCAAATCGTTGTGACTAGGTACACTTCGCCGGGAATAAGTTTATCCTTCACGACAGAGCTTATGTGTCCATCTTCATCTATCTCTTCAGTTTGGCTCCAGCTGTCATTTCCAAAAATTCCCTCTCCTCTGAAAATAACTCTTGTGTATTCATCGATGTCACGTAAATCTACTCCAAGACGTTGAAATTTCTTCTGGTATACCAGAGAGCCACACAACTCTTCTTGATCTAAGGACCAGGAAAAGGAAACATCACAAACGAGACCATCCAAGAAATGTAGGTATGCTATACACCATAACATGCATGACATACTTTTTATGTAGGAAGCAACAATCTACTCTGGGAAAAATATTGTGTGTGGATTGTCAGTATGTTGATTCATTAAGTTGGTCATGTATGGAGGTTATTCACATGGCGTCATTGCACTTCAGTTTGGCATATTCACTCCCACCAGGACACTGCTCAAGTGCAGATGTACCCCATGTAGCAGTTGAGCTTTGTCCTTCGGTCAGATCATCCCTATGAAAAACTAATTTCCACCAGCTTCAAAGACAAATTCCTTTCTATTCCCCAGAAATCCTACACAACCTTCAGTTTCAAAGCTCTAAGGCGATTGAGTGAAGCAGTGCAGTAGCTCATTACCCTAAGCTCTATCTTTGGCTTTAGGATAGCAGAATTCTCAAATGGTTCTGCTCTTTGACTGACAGCAAATCTGAAAGATGCAGAGTAGTTCATATCACACAGTGTACACAGAGATCCATTGTTTTGATTAAACATGTGGAGGAATTTTTTTGACAGGCTGTAGGAGGGATTAGATGCAAGTTGGTTGGGAAAATTGAAACTGTCTTGGGTGATGAGTTTTTGTCTTTAATTAAGAGAGAAATACTGCTACCATCGCACATAGCTGCTAAAATCGACTGTGAATAAACAATGTACCTGGTACTTCATGGTACCATGTGTGTAGTGAAAATGGACCAATGGCCATCAATATTAAGTTCATCAAGTTTTGGGTTCGGTACAAGGACTGTTTGACCATCATTGGCAGACTCCGCCAGATAAAAGCTATGCAGGCTAGTGCAGATGGCTTGTCATCCATACATGTACATGGCCCAGTCTCAGTTACAATTGTTGTATAGTGGACGTTTGGTCACCAAAATAGAGAGACGCAAGAACGTAGTGACGTTGGTGAAGAACCTATTTACATAATCATGAAATATTTGACATGTAGGAAGCAACCATTTACTCTAGGGAATGTATCGTTTCAGGATTGTTACTATGTTGATACTATGCATCAAGTTCAGCTGACTATTTATTTGGGACACACACAATTGCTTTGCAAACTTTATGTAACTATAACATAATGCAAGAGAACTAAAATAAAAGTAAAAACAAAAACAAACTGAAGGAATGTCATAAAAGTTAGACAGCATAAATGATTTAATAAAGTTGTAGAGCTTGATGCTTACAACCTTTACAGAAGATAGTAAGGTTATTGTGGAAGGAAATGTTAAAGCAGGATGTGCTGTCTGAATGTGAAAAATGGCCTTTGTCATTAACCTTCTCTCATTCTCTTCCATTTGATATCAGGCTGGAAAACAGCATCTATGCCACGTTTCTTTCAGGAGAAATTTCATTCATAAGAATATTAATTATGGTAGAAAGAAGAGTGATTTAGTTTTATTGGCTAATAAAATTAGAGGAACCAGGCCGTGTGATTGATGTACGACACTGAAAATAACCTACCACACAACGAAACTCCTATGTGAACTTCTTTCTTTTGGAAAGTAGGCTATTTTGGATAAACAGACCTCAGTATGTCAGTTTCTGTAGCATTTTACAACTGTTAGAAGCATAGCCAGTACTTTGGTGTGCCTTTGAAAACTCAAGATTAATAGCACATCCTGCTTTTAATGATGGCCAAAGTTTTTACCGCATGTGTTTCCTAATCTAAGAATACCTCCTGTTTAGCGGTAAGGAAAAGAAAAATGAAACCACATAGTCACTACAAATACAAACTGGAATCTGAAAGGTGTAAGGATTGCAAACCTAGGACTTCCTCTCCACTGTGGGAATTTTCAGACCTTATGAAGCCACTTCAGTATTATTAATGATGAATATCTATAGTGGTGTTTTTCTAACACCAGCTGGTTGTGTATTTGTGAGAAAAATGAAACTCTTATGTGCTTTCTGAACAATGTGATCCCTCCGGAGAAGTTTACTCACAGGACTGGAGAAGGGCCATCCCCATTTAACCTGACCCCCAAAAATCCCACCTACAGACATCAAGAATGAAATGTTGATCCATTTACCAGATTTTTGTGCCCCTCTCGTCCAGCGTGATGATGCATGGGTGCTGGCTGTGACTGTGGACGGTGGCTCTGTGATCACCATGGTAACTTGGTTACTATCTATGGTTGTAACTGGTAGTGGGACACTCATTTTACCACTCGTATAAAATGACCCCTCGGTGCTTAGCGATTCAGTTGTGCTTGGAGTTGAATCAGTTCTTCTAGATGTTGGTTCACTTCTGGTCATATCTGAATGAATTGTACTTAAAGGTGGGTCACTCCTGCTCAAAGTCGATTGAATTGTACTTAAGTTTGGTTCAGTTCTGCTGAAATTTGATTGAATAGTATTAAGAGTTGGTTTACTTCTGCTCAAACTTGACTGAATTGTACTTAAAATTGGTTCACTTCTGCTCAGATTTGATTGAATTGTACTAAAAAATAGTTCACTTCTACTCAAAGTAGACTGACTTGAACTTAAAGTTGGTTCACTTGTGCTCAAAGTTGACTGAATTGTACTTGAAATTGGTTCACTTGTGCGAGGAGTTGTAGTTGAGGGGTCTGTACTTTCCAGTTCAGTGTCTATCTCACTAGAATCTGCCGTTACTTTCCGTACATCGGGGAAAATGGTGCTGCTTTTTTCATCAAAGGCCACTGGAGAGCGTGTCCCTACATCTGGATCTGCCTGTCCCTTTGTCGTTGAAATACGCGAGACCTTCATCAGTTTGTCAGTTACCGATAGTGTTACCTTCTCTTTTCTGTTTTTATCAATGTCCTGAGTTGCCATTTTACTGCTCACTGTGCTGACGTATTTAATAGGTTCATTTGTGACTGGCATCTTGGTGCTTGTGACAGATGACGGCGCAACAGAGCTAAAGTCGTCATCGACTTCTGCATCAAGGAAGTTGGTAACCAAGTCAAGAGAGCTGCCAGGAATCCCTGCTGCAATCTCTTCAGATTCTGAGGACAAAGAGAGATGCGAACTGCCTTTAGCCGTTCTCTCTTCTCTGCAATGTTCACTCATGACGTTGTGAATCATACTAAATTTATACTTTTTCTATGCAATAAGGTACACCTACATACCAAATATGAGATCTGTCCAAGCTTCCCTTCTGGGACTATGTTGTTTACAAGGCTTTCCGTATTTGACTCCTACTGACCGGAAAGGACTTTTAACTCCATCAAAAGCAAAAGACCTCTTATGCTCTACTCAATATTAGGCATGCCAACATCTCAGATATAAGGTTTATCCAAGCTCCCCTTCTTGAGATATATGCTAAGAATGTTTTCACTATTAAACACCTGTTGACCCCAAATGAGATTTGACTTCCACTAACAACTATAGGCTTTTTTGTAATCCTACATGCTAAATATGAGATATGTCCCAGCAACTCTCCTGGGAATATGATGTTTGTACTATTTCACCCCTGTTAACCCAAAATGACCTTGACCTACACTAAAAATACACTAAAAAGAAAAGACTTCTTGCTTTCAATAAGGCTCATCTACATACCACATATAATATCTGTAAGCTTTCCTTCTTGAGATATCATGTTCACAAGGTAGACATTACAAACATACAAACACACAGGCACACAAACTGATTGCGACGCTTATGACTTCATCGAAACCAAAAATTTCCATTCTCAAGAACTTGAGAATATTTGAAGAAATGATGGATCTTTAAAGGTTTACCTGCATGAACCATATTGAGATTTCTTTTGAAGTTGCATGATAATATCTGTAAAATGAAAGGCAATAGATGTCTTTACTATGTGTAGGGAAATATTAAGCACTATTAAATACATCACCAATTATCATGGATCAATCACCCTAAAGGTAAATAGTGTATTTAGAATACACCAACATGGCATACACCGAAAATAGCTTTAAAAAAAAAAGACCATTGTTAAACCATTGAGGCTCATCAATTAACATCTACAGAAGCTTCAATGCCTCAAAGCATTATGGACGTGATAAGTAATGGAAGATGCATCACTTGAATTTTCTTAAATTTGGGGTGAACAGATTATTGCTGAGCAACAAACAACTGAATTTCCATCTGTGAGAAACTTATATCTTGGAAAGAAGGCCACTGCCCTTCCTTATTTTGAATGACCTATCATTCCATAGCCACAAACATTGGTTTTAAAAATATGATTATTTCCTGTGCAACAAATTTCCCACAACTCACTGCTGTGGGTATTCACCAGTGACTACTTGATTCACTAATGCATTAAATTTGACCTAGCTCAAAGTGCAATTGAAATCTATTCTGACACCGCACCCTCCAAGCCAAGGCTTGAACTACAATCTTGGACAAAATTGTTGGGACACTTTGTCATATGTTGCAAATACAATACTGAATTTTAGGTGAGAGCATAACATGAAACCCCGCGCCCCTTTTCAATGTTGCGTTATAGAAGTGAATGTACCCTTTGAATAGCAATCCTGTAGCCAACATTGAACAGGGGCGCGGGGTGTCCCAAGGTATTTTGTCCAAGATTGTAGTTTGGCTTTCCCTCTGGCTGAGACAACACTGTCATTTTATAAGTGCTCAGGATTCACCTCTAGCGAGAGCTTTCTTGGTCATAAACCCTGCGTATCCTTCCTTTGTTTAATGTTGATTTTCGTCCACATTCTGCATTTCGCTAAAATTTCATTAACTCCTCACTCCTTTGAGTATTTAATAAGTAAGTTCTTAGAAGGTGCGGTGACAGAATAGATTTTTATGGCACTTTGAGCTAAGCCAAACTTAATGCATTGATGAAGCAAGGGGTAAGAATATGTCTATGATACAGTAGCTGTACAGTATATTGGAGGTGCAATAGTGTTAGAGACAGTAACTTAGGGAGAAGAAAAGATAAAGTCAAGACAAAGATAAAGTCAAGATAGAGAAACTGGTTGATCAAGATGAGTGATGAACATCTTCACAGTAAATACGGTGAAACATTCAAGGAAGAATTCATACAGGGTTATTATATCAAAAAACAACCTGATGAATGGTAAAAGAAGAAAAATAGGCTTTTCCACAAATTTGGCATTACTATCACTTTACAGCTTGTTTGTGAGACTTATGCACCATCAGGGGTAGGGACACCAGGGTCTCATGACTGAAGGAACACATTGCAAGAGAAACATGAAAAGCTAAAGAACTCTAGAGGGTATCTACAGTGTTGGTAGCTTAAACTTTGATTGCAACACTTACACTTAATGAAAGAATCTGCAAATATTGAACACTTGATGCAGTACAGTATGTAATCGTTAATGCTACTTAACATGAATGTAAACTGTCAAATTTGAGGTTACTGTAATCGACAGTTTAAAGTTTTTTTGCTCATGCATACTGTATATGAGGCACAACAAGTTGCTTCGGGAAATCCACTGAATTTTCCTAAGCCTGTCAAGTTTCATGCACTAATGGCAAATGGCCAGACTAGAAGGATCCCTACATGTCATCAACAAAGGAACATTAATGAGTGAGTAATTAACAATTCAATTTGGTTTTGAAAATTTGTCACCAGACACTTTCCACATGAGTACTAATTCATATGCACATAGCCGGTACACATCAGAGTGAAAGATTCACGAAATTTTGACAGTTTTTCATAACAAGTGGAAGGGAAACTTGACTAATTACAGGTATGCTAATTATAGGCATTGTCATGTGCTTGTATCCTTCAAAAACCTCACAAAGTTAACTCAATGAGCCCCTTTAAAGCAAGTCCATACTGTTAATTCAATACTGCATCCTACAGGTGCTTTGTATGTACTAGGTAGCAAAGCGAAACTGTAACACTGAGCTGTTTGTCCTTGGTGAATACTGTAAACATCAAATCGGAAGCAGCCATCACAATGGTGCTTTCCTGAGCGACTGGAGTGTTGCTAACATGCAATAGGCTGGTTGGTGTGCATAGCCCCAAAGCCTTGCATGTTTCAAGGGTAATTTCTAAAAATGGATCACCATGTTTACATTCTTGGAGAATATCTTAATTCTCATCTTCAGAGTTTTTACTTAATTCACTTTTTCTTGCACATTGAACCTGTCCTGCCTGTGTACAGTATGCCTACACAGTACAGGAGCAAAACCAAACATCTAAGCATCTAAACATCTGCTTTTTCACTTTTCTTAAGGGGAAATAGAGCATTTACCAAGAACATGGCTCACTAACAAAATAGCTTAAAACCATTCACTGTCACCCATAAACATCAGCAATAGCTTCATCTCTTCAAAACACTTTATGAATATGGAAGATGCATCGCTTGAATTTTTGAAAGCTTGGGTGAACAAATTATTCATAAGCGACAGATAACTGAATTTCTATCAGTGAGGATCTTATTTTTAGTTTTTTAAAAAAAGTAGGCTCCATCATTCCTTTTGAAAAGATCTAATGTAAATGCAAAGTCTAGACAAAAACCTTAAAGGAAACAAACTGCATACCTTTTGCATACCAGTCAACAAATCATTCACTGTGAAAAATGGAACATAACATTTTTAACACATTTTGGAATTTTTAGGCTTCATCTTAATATCTTTTGTCACTGTTATCCATCTTATGTTCATCGATGTTGCACACATGAAGCGATTTCGATGCACCTGTACCTGTGATAGCCACGGTGGCTACTGTAGCATGGTGGTGTGGTGTTAGATTGGTGGTGTATATTACAATTCAGTTCAGTACTAAGTTGTCGTGACACAGAGAGGCAATGTAAGGACAATTACAAGTTCCTGTTCAGCTTCAAAGGAAGGAAGTGATTCATACTGAACAGCCATAAAAGTCAATGAAAGGGTTTCTGTTTGTACCCTATTGGCCGTTTTTTTTAAGCTATCCCACAAGTAAGCTGTTAGGATACATGCATCCTAGCTACAAAAACACCAATCTACCCTACAATGGTAGTGATTGATATTCAAGACAACAGACGACAACACTTGACAACGATAAGAAACTGTGATGGGTACTGTACTCTGTGTTGTTACAGCAAAATGTTATGAAAAATTCTGAACTTAATGCACCACTCAAAAAATATTCACATGAAAATATCTAATTCCAATCAGATAAAATACTACCCAATTTTAGAACTTTTTTAAAATTTGAAATTTCAAGCTTCATATTGTTATGATATGCTTAAATTATTCAAAGGCCTTTTATTTTCAGTAAAATAAAAAACAATTTCAACTTTTCAACAATCAGTCTCAGCTTCCTCATATGCACCACAGGTGAGGTCTAAGCTTGATCTTCTCAAATCAGAAGGTCAATCATTGTGACTGCCCATATTTAAGCAAAACAGTAGACTTGTGAACAAGTACTAGGTAATTTATAATTACAATGCACAGTGATGAACTTAAGTGGTAGTTCTGTCGTCCGTCCGAGGTGGCAATGCCTGCAATCTCTACATGACAACCAAATTTTTATTCACAAATATTTACAGGAAAACCAAGTTTTTGTGATCCCTGCCAGCCAAACAACCTTCGACCCACACCTAAAACACGAGACTTCAAATGCTTAGTAATGAACATTACATAAATCTACACTATTATGTCAGAAAGTACTGTATGTCATGATTTATCCTTTAATATTTACAAGGATTTAATACTTTGACCTCTACAAAATTGGCTCCAATTCATGACCTTTGACCTCCACATAATAAACTTCTAGTCTACTGCAACTTATAGTTTATCTCAAAAGAGACAAAAAGACACAAAACAAGTAGCACATATATTTTCTGTATAATACACAACAAATGCAATAATACCACACAATCATCTCTTTTACATCCAACGCATTGATGAACTGGTAATATCAGTAGCTAGTCACATATGCAAGTACTGCATGACAAGTAATACTTTTGTCAGATCTACACAGAGTTGCACCCTTACTCAAAATATACTTGACTTGATTTAGTATGCAACTAAACAACATAAAATCAGATAGATCCCCATTGACCTTCCCGTCTGATGATATTCATACAAAACAGTTAGTAGTGTTTAACTTCTCAGAAACGATATTACTAAATGTGCAATTTGCACACTGATTGCTCTCCAGATCAATAAATTGAACGACACCAAAATCTACCACCAGGTCGTAAAATAAAATGCAACTTGATGCAGAAATGGCCTCAGCTGAATCAACATGTGTCACAAGTATGTATAGTACAGTAGACTATCCACAAATCGAGCGGTACCTTTGTATTCCAAAGGCTAACATGCGCATTTGCACATGTGGGTGAATTTGTGAAAGGCTATAAGACTGTTATCAATGAAAATCAAATTTCCAATTTTAAATTGGCATGAATAGGAAACATGTTGACGTAGAATGCCCTCTATTTAACACAGCACTATGAATGCCCACAATTTCCACTTGCGAATATGAGTAGTGTACATACAGTACAAGGCCTGCACATAAACTGAGTGTGTCATATATCATAAATCACTTGATCCTGGCATAGTGCACTTTCAACTGTTATTGATGCAAGTATCTTACTGTATATAGATACATCAAAACTGTTTGATAGTTTGTTTTCTCTCCTTCAATTTCACCTGACAGCATTTTGAGCTCTTTTGTCTAAAGGGGCTCATTGAGTTTATATCATGTAAAGATTGCGGTGATTTTGAAGTATACAAACACACGACAATACTCACAATTAGCATAATTAATCAAGTTTCACATCCAATAGTTATATGAAAACTGTCAATTTTTTCCAATTTTTGACAGTTACTTGCTCTGATTGTGTGCATGTGAATGTACTAATGTGAAAATGTATGGTCACAAAGTTTCAAAAACCAAATTTAATCGTTGGTTACTCACTCATTAATGTTCCAACGTATGTAAAACTTTGGGATCCTTTTAGTTTGACTGTTTGTCATTAGTATGTGAAGGAAACTTGACCGGTTTAGAAAAATTGAGTGAATTTCACAAAACAACTCAATGAGCCTCTTTAATAAAGGAAGCCGTCACTTCAGTTTTGAAAGCACAAACTGGTTTCGGTCACTTGACCAATACCCTAGTTCTTTGAAGCAGCCTGACAGTATCTTCTCTTGATGTACTTACTCTTCACCATGTTGTCTTCATGAGCAACATAAATTAAGTTCCAGATCTGTAAAACAGATCATGTTACTGTTGGAAGCAGGAGAAGTGTGTATACATGTATTCCAAAGGTTGCTGGTAGGTTCAGTTTTCCATGTTCTATGTAGGTGTAATCTTAACATTTTGGGGAACAAAGCCACTTAAAAGGGCTTCGAGGGGCTTTTGCAACATACAGTAAGAAATTGTGTTCACCAAATGATCCCTAATAAATGCCCCCCCCCCCACCCTCCGTTTGAAAATGTGCAACACCCTCAGTGGAATGTATTGGGAAAAGCATGGTATGCAAAAAGAAGAAATCATCCTGGAGGATATATAGTTTGGATCTCTGATAAGGCACAGGATACTAAGAAAAAGGGGAAGCCCCAAAATTGCATGCAACCAGTATTAACATACCACACAAGCAGTGTGCAAAACTGAAACGTCTGTTATACATAGAGTCTTGAAGTATGCACAAAGTGAACTAAGTACTGTATGGCATACCATCAGCTTTTTCGGTGTATGTCTACAGTAGTTCATAAACTCTGTAAACTTGTTTTCTACATATGTTGACAATTTGACATCCAAAACTGCCTTTGGTATACTTGTGACATCACCCAATGTTATGCAATCAAAGTTTTAAGTTTCACAACTTGGGAATCTCTCCTTTGAAAGTCTTCTGTTTTTGAATGATGTCAGTATGATGTCATAGGATGTCATATTACAGTGGCAGATACATGTATGAGCTATCTCTACACAGTAGTTGAAAATGCTTCTTCTAGTTGCACATATTTTCACTGATGGATTTGCTTGAAACTTACACACAATCTAACTTAGGTAGTGGGCCATTAAAGGCATTTGTGGTCCCATGTGGGCCCTATAGCCTTCTTTATGAAATTGTGCAAGATGTTCATCCTCCTTCATTTGCAATCTTATTGGTTTATCACAATAACACATTGTTAGTAGTACCTTCCGGGTGTTCATAAATTTTTGATGCAAGGTCATGGGGGCTGTGGCCCATTTTATGAAATTCTGCAAAACAGTTGTTCGCCTACAGATTCTCTTGTACATTGTTGATGAATTGGCATAATGTTACTCTGCTAGTGACACCCTTAAGGTGTTCAGAAATACTGTGTCCAAAGCCCAAGATTGACATGAGGGCCCATCTTCAGCCTTAGACCCAAAATTTAGGTACATGCTTAAGGTGCCACTTACAGAGTATCATAATGACAAACCATTGGTTTATTGTACACATGTATGCATGTACGACAATCTGTTCTCTAAGTTAGACACATTTACAGAATTTCGTAAAATGGGCCAAAGGGTCCGCACTGGACCATGGACCAAAACTTCTTTAAATACCATAAACAGATCACTAACAAGAATCATTATGACAAATCATTAAGATACGAGTAAATGACCACATTAAGGAAAGAGGTAAGTACTTTGTAGTATTTCACAATATGGACCCCAGAACCCATTTTGACATTTGGACCCAGACTTCCTTTACACCCTTAACATGTCACCTGAGTATCAATATGACAGAGCATTAACATCTTAAAAGAGAATCTGTAGGAACAGAGGCATCCTGCAGAATTTCGTGAAATGGGCCAAAGGGCCCATATGAGACCGTTAGACCAAAAATTAATGAACACAATGAAGGAACCACTACCAACGTATCTTGATGACACAAACCATGTAGATTGTACATGGCAATCTGTAGGAGGAAAAGCATTGTGCAGAATTTTGTAAAATGGGCCATAAGGTCCACATTGGACTGTGGACCAAAACTTACTGGACATCCCAAATGGCCCAGAACCTCCTGCCTCCAATATAAAATCAGGTCTTTACCGCAGTATCAATACCTTTGCTCAATTTGTGGCCTTACCATCGTGAGGGAAGTAGAGAAACACTGGCATCCTTGTTGTAAAAGTTCCACATTTTGTATTAGGTCATTGTACCTGTACTGTACTTACCACAAGGTACAAACAGATGTTAATGTGAATGGGTTTCAGAGGTCTTCTTCCAAGGAAAGCCATTTTTATGTTAACACTTCTGGATGTGATTATCCCAGGATTAAAAATCTTGACATTTCTACAGCGCACAGTTAACTTTAACTGCACTTCAGAAGTTCATCCACGAGCGACTGATGGCTGCAAAAAGATAAATTAATAACAAAAAACTTGATTTAAGAAAAAGTCTCAAAGCATGGTGAATCACAGAAAGCTAAATGTATACAAGTCAGTAATGTGCAGTACTTATTCCACATAATGAACAGAGGGCTTGATCTACAGTAGTGGTTTTAACTCCTTCAAGACATTTTTGAATTGCAGTATGCTATCTCCTGGAATCCTTTCAAAATCATTTGGTCTAAACTTGCTTTGTACACATGTAGAACGGTGCTGCCATATTTTATACTACAAAAATGTTATCTGTTCACATTTGATTATTTGATTATGCACACTTTTTTTTTTTTGGCTTAGAGACTTTGCAGGTAGCCCTGTGTATGTGCTCACTGGTACCATAAGGGGCACTCCTACTACTGGTTGAAACCAGAGGATACACAGTATTACAATCACAGACACTGTGATGAAAGAACACTGAATTGGTACTGTATGTGTCTCTCCACAGTGTACAGTCATGACACCAAGAAATTGTTCAGGACAAAAAGTCAGATCTGTTTTCACACCTACTGCACTGATGTGCATATCATCTTCTTTCAAATTTTAAGTTGTGCAACTGTGTCGATGTACTTTGTTTAGAATTACTTTCAATTTTCAAATTCAGACGTTATTCCTACATTTTGAGACATTTTGACTCACAGGTTTGGCACGCAATATCGACATTCATTGACAAGTGCGGTACGTGAGGACTGAGGAGAGAAGTAAATTGCCACGGTATTGCACTGCATGGTACAGTATTGCACCACATGGTGTCTTAATATTATCTTTCTAACGTTATATTGCTTCATTCACTCTGTTCTTTACGACGCACTATACTGAACTTCATGGGCAGACAATTACGATAGCTGATGTTAGGAATTTACTTGCATTTCCACCGCTCAGATATTTACGTTGTGGCATTTAGAGTCCACCTCTGGTGTATCTCCAAGTGAATGAGAGTGGGTTCAATACAATGAAATGGTATTGCTTGATATGCAAAGTTTTCAAAATTGAAGTGACCTTCACACTCATTAAATATTTGTTTCTGCACACAATTTACTCCTTTGAAAAAGGTAAACACAGTTTTGCAATATTTAAAGCCAAACAGGATGGTTGGACGTGACTCACAAGGAGTTTCACGGATGCTTAGCACTGTTTACTAAACCTATCTAATAAAATTTTAACTTCTGAACAAACCATCACAGGAAAGTGCGGAAGATAAATAATTGAAAGAGAAGGTGTAAGCAAATAAATCTGTTATTTCCTCTAGCATACCTTGGGGTGTCCACATTGTATGTTTGCCTATTAAAGCCAACAATAGGGAGAGATTTCCTGTTTGCAAACTTCAAACTAATGAAATAAGTTGCTTTTAACATGATACATGACAGACCATGAGCCTTCTTGGAACTTAACACTATCCCTCCTTTCTATTTACACATACTGTACACCTGCTCCTTCACCTCTATTGCTTTCTTCTCCTATCTCTATACTGACACCACTAAAATCATACTGTAACAGTTCTTTATGTCCATGATTCCCTCTATTAAACCTCCCATTTCTGCAATTATGCCCTTTTGTTCTAAGCTCTAAAGTAAGATATATGTCTTAACACTCTAGTTTATATTACTGTATATTCAAAGTTGATGCATTTTACGTAGTACGTAAGTGATCTTCGTGGCATCATCCCCGTATAACTTGAGAGAAGTTATCAATGTTTATGTCAAAAACACACTCAACGCACAAGATCACACGAACAAATCATGCCGCAGGAAATTCCAACCCTTCAGACTAAACCGAAGTTATGGAACATATGGTGACTGAAAATGGTATGTGCTGAGAGGCCCGGCCCTTAGGACGATGGATAACAGTAGTTGTGACACACATTTTACATGTTGACTTTTTGCACTTTTTTTTCCTCCTGCCATTTAATCTATCTTAGGCAAACATATCACCTCAACAGATTTATGGCAGAAAGGATATTCCAATGACAAACTCTGACAGAGAGAGCCCCAGGAGAGAGAAAAAATGTTAATATTTTATTTTTTCTGACGTTGACGTCCCATAGGTAATATTAATGAGATGTGTTTTATGCAGTCTCCATAGCTTTGTAGATGGACTGCTGTTTGAGGGCCATCAAGGTCTGCTTTAGGGTTGGGCAGTATTCCAGTACTCAAGTTGGTACGGGTATAAACCGAACCGGTTCTACTCAGTGCCAATTTAAAATATTCAATTACTATTACTAGTACTACCCAGTACCTTTACAAATCTGTTTGGTACCGACTTAATTTATTGGAACCGATACCATTTCCAAAAAAAAAACTAACAAAAATTGTCCTTTGAAATGTGCTGTTAATTCTAACATTTCTAATCACAAAATTGTCTCAAAATATGATACTGCCAACAAACTAAAAGATCCTTAAAGACATCATTGTTTTGTTGTAGCCTACAACCATTCTCTGAGCCCAACACAAAAAAAAGGCAGCTAAAAAATCTTAAAATGAGGCTATTTTGTACATGGCACTTCAAGACTTGATGTAAACAGCATCAGTCTACAGGATATAACATGTACTGTACTTCAGGCTTTCTAAAATCCAAAACACCTGTTACTGGTAATGCTACATGTATCAGAAAAATCCCTGGTGTGCCTCCAACAAATGTTTTTTTCCCAAACAGTCTAGAATTAATTTGGATAGATACACGATATTAAAAAAAAACAGTAGTATCCTCACAAATTACAGTACTTCAACATCACATAGAAAAAGGTAAACTTAAAGCTAGCTGCTAGCCATTCACACACTTATGAAGTCGAACACAATTGTTGGTATCCTTGTGCTGTATTAAAGGCAAAACAGTCCCGTTCCAGCCCATGCATATGTACCCAATGTGCCTCCACTTGTTGCTCCCAGCCTGATGTCAGTCTGGTGTATTTATTCTAAGGCTGTAAGCTTCTGTAGTTTCAGTCGACACTTGACAGGTAAGATTCACCAGGAACCACCTTCACGACAGGCCTATGAAGAGTGCCCGAACTTTATTAAATTAAATTTATAATCACAAATACGCAGAATAACATCATTTTGCTACATTGTCACCAGTGTATCTCTAGAAAATCTGCTGAAAACTTAGAATCAGAGAAGAAAGTTAAGAATAATTAGAAACCTATCCTTAATTATCCATACCACTCCAAATGTCCACTTGAAAATATCAATCACAATGTTAACTTTGTACATGTGTTTCACTTTCCGTTTACAAATTTTAATGACAGTTTTCATCAAACTTCATCTTTTACTTTCATGTGCCAGCAGTTATTGTTACTATATAACTCAAAAAGTTTCCTTGTGAATCTTTGTTATAATCACCAGCTTTAAATGCAGACATGTAGCCATGGAGAGGACATGAGCTCCCCAAATTTTCAATACAAGGTCTTGCTTTCTCTGGAATACAAATACAGGGAGCAAAGATGGAAATCTTGCTTCATTATTGACCTACAGTAGAACACTTTGAAAAGGCAAAATAATGTGCAAAGAAGAGGGGGACATCCCCTCTCCTCCTGGATGAAAAACTAAAACATTGATGTGCACCCCCCCCCCCCCCCCCTCCAATGGTTAATCTGGCTACAGGCCTGTTTAAATGGCAACTAAGATTTTCACACATCAGGTTTAGAGTTTGTGTGACATTACGTTACCAACATGCTAGAAATCAAATTCTGTCGGGTTTGGTCAAATAATCATTCTTCTTGTCATGTAACTATTTTCTCATTAGGTCATCATGGTCTTACGTATATACCCCTGCCAAATATCTAGAAAGTGCTTTAGAGAAGGAATTTAGAACCTCTGGAAAATAAGCTTTTGGATGCAGCTAGCAAAGCAATAGTTTGCTAGCAAAAGTTACTTCCCAGAGTTTCTCAGTTCATTCTAGTATGCCTTTTATTATGATGTATATATTCCAAACAGCCACAGTAGTACTGCACACATGTACGGAGTTATAGTTGGGCTACAGCACAATTCTATACAGTATTAAGAGATCATCAATCAAAAGTGGTGGAAGGATAATCTCTCAGTTGCCATGGTGATAATGGGCTGAGACCATGAGAGGTGGAGTTTATTTCCTGCATACCCCAAAATTACAATTTGTACATCCAGGGACCTGCCACTACTGGCTCCCTGGTACATCCATGTAGGAAGAGATTTTCTTGACCACAGAACTGGCATCTTTACAAGCCATTCAAATGTAGGTCAAGGACATGGTACTCAGTGGCAATTTGTGTTACTCTCTTTGGTGGTACTGTAAGTTATAATGTTAGAGCAGCTTTGGGGCTATTTTTTTTTTTTTTTCATTCTTTCATTATGTGGTGACTTCCTTTTACCTCCATAATATATGGTGTTAATACAGTATCAGTAATTTGGCTGGGAAGAAAAAAAAAACAAGGAGTAAAAGTAAGAGAAATACATCAAGAAATTACCATGCCCATACATATTTATAGTGTAAATTACAAACGTATGCAAAGCAAAATGTGACTTTATAGCAAATTTAGAGCCAAATGGAAGTTATATTTCTCGGTATGTGGGTATCTGACTGACTTTGAAATTCAATGGGTACAGTATGAGGGTCTGAAGCTGGGACCTGGCACAAGATACTATAACATGGTTGAGGCCTAGTTGCGGTGACTGAGACAGAGAGCCACATATCACCATGGTAATGGCAGTCACCACAGCAGTAAGAAGCCATCAACACTGTTACCTGTAGCACACAGACTATCTACAAACAGACCTGTGTAACAAAGTATGTTAAATCAATAATATGTTGGCCTGAAGTTAGCCCGAGGTTCAAACAGCAGGCCAACTTATTTTTTACATGCAAGCTGGGTAAATGCCATCAGTTTCCAACAACTCGTTATGAAAAACAGATCAACATCAAAATATGATTTCCTTATTTGCAAATACATCTGAAAGAGATGATTCAGCGACCTTGTTACCCAAACAGCCGCAGAGGAAGGAAATGGAGTAACTCAGGAAGACAAATAAAGACCAGCCGACTGTAATCTAGTTCAACAGCAAAGTAGAATATTTTCGACTATATAGCGCATGTCACGCACAGGATTCCCTGGCAAACATCATACAACACATGCTATGTTGCTACACTGTACTCATGTCTCATGCACCTGTTCCTTATATTGTCATGGACTAAGGAATTCAAGTAACAAAGGGTTTGGAAGGTAGTCACTGACAATACTTTGTTTAACAATTATAAGTGCATGCCCATTAAAGTGGTAGTTTTGTTTCTGAAACTTTTCAACAATGAAGTGACAATAAAGCAACAGAAACCATGATGATAATGTACTCACGTGACTGAAAGACTTTCACATCTCCTACACTTAGGATTGGGGGTCAAGGTAGCGGTATAGTGTCAAAGGTCAACAGCTTTTTCCTGGCACAGTAAGTGGAACATGCAATAATTGTGTGGAGAAAGATAAGTGAGGAGCAAAGTACATCTTCACAAGGCCAGGACTTCCTTATGTCCTACAATATACTACTAAACTGCTCTGTCTCTTACAAATGAGGATTAATCTGTCACAAGAGCTGCTCAACTATTCTCATCAGTTGCACCATCCCCTTCACTCTTTATACCCAGCTGGCTTCACAACATACTGTAGCTTTATGCTACATGAATCTCAGTCAGTTTATCTATTTTCAACGTTGCTCTGCAAACTTTCACCTACTGTAGATCTGTGTGACAGAAGGTTAGGTATGATTCCTCAGGTTAGTTCAAACTTAGAAGGGCAGCGAAACTAATCAGTGTCTGTTAGTAAACTGGACATGATGAAAAGGCTTACTTGCTCTTTATTATCGAACTGTTCTAGCTTTTAATTGAATTTGACAGCATCCTGAGAGAAATTCAGGTTTCCTGCCTTCCTGTACAGTAACAACAACCTGAAATAGCCAATCATGCTAGAAAAAAATCATCGGTGGGTGAACTGCAGACATGTGGATCCTTAAATAACTTTCTAACGGGTGTAAATATTCACCTTATCTCAACTTCAAGACAGAGCAAACCGTACAAACTAAAATTTAATCTTCTCAAGTTTTGGAAATTGTAAAGAAAACTAAAAAAAAAGACACTCTATCTTACGCTTTATACTATAAAGTTTGAATTAGGAAAAGCCACTGTGCAAGAAAAAATTTACATATTATACAGTAGTTCACATTTGTCTGGACAAGTTTTAAACCATACCTGTATAAACACCCCTTCTCTAATGAATGTCTGTTCCCTTGGTTTTTTTTTTTTTTTCATCACTGTAGCACATGGTGCAAATTGTGAATTTTCAATACAAGCAACATGGTATGGACAGGATGGAAGGGTGGAATGACAATGCAATAGTTCTTCCTCATTGCCACAAAAATCCCAAGACTCCTTGGTTTGGTCTCTTAGAGACAGCCTCAGTTACCTGGCTTTGCATGATACAGAAGATAGGAGTGCAGATGCTATGAAGTGACAGGTAAGTGAGACAGGTACATTGTCTGTTTGAACTGGCCATAAGTACAGTGTGTAACGTTGTCCAGAAATGTTGGCATGACATTGCAGAACTTTTCAAAATTTCTCATATAATCTCAGTCACATTTTCTCAAACTTTTTGAAAGGACGGTGAATTCATTGTGCCAAACTAGCTGGCAAATTTATGAATGATAAAAAAAAAAATGGTTTCAATAGCCTTGTAATATTAGAACAAACACTGAAAGGCTTGTGAAAGTCTATACCAAAACATTTGTTTTTGTACCTTTTGGGGCATCACCATGGCTGTGCTGTACTGTACATGATGACACCAGATGTACGCACACAATTCTCTTCCATTTCCTCCCAGCCATATTAAGTCTGTTTGAAATTTCATATGTACAGCCTGCAACTGTGATTTAATTTCCTCACTCATATCAGTTGCAAGAACGTAGACGCAAGTCTACGTACTTTGTTAATCCACACGATCTCAGGGTTCTGGCACTAATTTATTAGCATTCTGAAACAGTTAACTACCAAACGCGCTTCCTTTTGCATAGATTCATATAATTGTTACATTCATGAATAATCTATGTTCACTACATTATTTGCATGTTAAAAGAAAACAAAAGTGAAGCCACATGCAAGTAGATATGCGTGCAGCAACAGCTGGATGTATTCACTTAACAAAATTTGAAAAAGTCTGTGTATCAAACAAAGGCTTGTGATGACCATACACTGTAGGGATATGCATTTCACTCTTCTGTACCAATTAAGCCCCTGTAAACATGTCAATATAGTTGGATATTTGTTACTGGTCCAGTCAGGCAGATGGGAGTCAGTATAGTGATTGAGGGTACTGTAAATTCAGGTTTGACGTCTACCTATTAAGAGACACCCTTTTTGCAACTGAAAATCAACGTCGGATGAAAGTCTGAAAATATTGCAGTCCTTTTGCTGGCAATGGAGTGATGTTAATGGGCACTGAACAGTCCAATTTGGTCAAACAACATTGGTGGCCACCTATGGCTACATAAATCCCAACATAGGACAGCTTTGCAAACAGCGACGCAATGGACGTCGGATTCACATAGACACATCTTAAAACCAACATCAAACTGAGGGCAAATTGTAAAGGACCTACATAGTACATACCTGCAAATGATACGTTTTGAAAACTTTTAGACATTATGCTTGAAGGAAAATATGGTTGCGTGAGCATGTACCGGGAGAAAATCTTTGCATGTCTTTCTGAAATATTTTACTCTAGACCTAACACTAACAGCAGTCTTTTTATACAAAAGTTAACTAAATATACACCAGCTGCTCAGCATAATTTAACATTTTAACTCAAAACACAGGCCAAACATGCAGCTATAGGCTGCTGTATATTTCAAACACGAAAAAAAAAAAATCAGAAATTCAAAGATGCTACGATGCAGGTGTCAAGTTAGTGCCTGCTACAGTAGGTCGCTTATATTGAAGTAAGTTGCCTAGATTATTTGACTGTGACATGATATTGGATCATACAGTATGGCTCAGATCCATCTGCTTGGCCTTGCAGTTGCAGCTGTGTGTAAATCCCTGCTGACACCATAAACTACAGCTGCATGGTTGAAATGAACGGCAAATATTTGTCACACACTTACCCACTGTACTCTGTGTATCAGTCAGCCTCGGGAGGAGTGTCCAGTGTTTTGGGAAAGTTATCAGTTCTGCACACTAACAGTAGTAGTATTTAGTGACACGGACAGTCCCAATCCGGCCACACTGATATTTCAACCGTAAAAAGTTTCTGCTTTGGCTGTCTAACAGAAGTAAATGTTGCTCGCCTAATTTATAATTTATATTTACTTAAAGTTTAATACAGATCAACGTATGGCCCATACAAACTATTGATACATAGATAAGATCTTTCCCCTATTGCGAAATCGGCTTCTCTCAGCTTATGATTCTTTCCATTGAGATCGAGTGTAAATTTAGAGGCCTCCAGCGAGAATAAAACCTTCAATAGAAACAGATTGTGTGATTGTGCGACTTCCTGTGGCTGTGCAAAGGTCTTTAGGATTTGAAAACTGAATGGAAACCTTGAATGGGATGTGCTTCCGATACGCTTTGACAAAATAGTTTACCGTCCATGAATCAAATCCGTACAACACACCGTCCGTTGTTATGTGTGTCATGCGTGTAACCAAAGGCTAGTTAAACCGTGAAAATGGTGTCAGACGACATACAAACTTTGTGTGATGTCCCGTGGACCAAGATTCTCTTTGGTCAACCACTGACAATGAGTCAATACAACAGAACAGCAAAAGTGTTCACGTACCGTGCACGAACAAGCCACAATGGGTACAAGAGGAAGAGGTAGCACGGGAGATATGAGAAACACAATACCACTTGTGGTCAGTGACCTCCATCCAAAGGTCCTCTCATTCTTTGGGAAAATTCGATCTTTTCAATCAGCGGTGTTTGAAACCGCGTAAATTCACTCCACAATAATGGCATTAAATGCACCTTAACAAGATCCGAGACACTGAAGCGGCAGAAAGTAGTTAAAGAAAGGCAAAATCCAGCCGAAGGGGATGGGGCTCGGTTCAAAAGGGTTTTGATATGCAACACTGTTGCCAAAAGTTTGTAGTTACCCCCCCCCCCCAACAAAACTCATATCCAGGTAAGTTTAGTGTTCAAAGTGGACAAATTTTCGTTGGTGCTAATAAAGCTGTCTTCCCATTGCCGAGAAACCATTTATTTATTGTTTTGTTCAGCATGATATGGGGGCCCAGGGGTAAAGAATTACCGGTAAATCCTCTCGGGGGGAGGGGTCCCAGTGTCTGAAATGGTAATTCTAAAGCTATTTGCGGAGACCTCATGTCTGACTGTCAGTGGCGGCCCCAGAATGTCAGACTTGGGGGGCAAACTGAGGGCAGAGGAAAATGTTGGGGGGCAAAGATTTTCGCGCGCAGCGCGAAACCGAGCGCGAATCGCGAGGCCGTGCGGGTGGGGTCCAGGGGCCAGTGGTGGCGGGGTCCAGGGGCGAAGCCCCCGGAAGCTTTGAGGTTTTAGCATATCTCTGGGTGGAAAATTAAGTCCCAAGAGAGGTATATTATTTATTTTTATATTATTTATTTTTTCGGTTGACCGTACTCCAAAGTTCCCAACTTTTTTCTTTGGGAGTACCATTTCACATTTACGCGGTGCCACCGAGTACACACATAGGCTACATACACTTCCATTCCAGTCACTTTATTCTATAAAAATGTGCAGTACTTACCATTATTCTTTGGCAGATCAATTCTCCCCGTAGCCACAGTTGAAGTGGCTACGGGCATGATATGAAAACCGGCAGCCTGTGTAACATAAATTAAGCATTTAATCAATCATGGTTCCGCGGAAGCTGTTCTTGTTCGGTCCAATGCCAATACATAGTTTTGTGATTAAATTAATTTTGGATGAGTACAAGATCTGATTGGGAAGGGTGAGAGCAACTGGGGGCAACTGGGGGGAGGAAACAATCTGGGGGAAAATGCCCCCTCATGCCCCCCGTAGCGCCGCCACTGCTGCCTGTTTTGTTTTAATTTCTACTATAAAAAAGGACAGGTGCCGCGCAAGACTAATGAACAGTCATACTTTAACTGTGAAGTGTTCCTCAAATTGAACCGTATTCTCATTCACTCCACGCAGTGGTTGAGTGAAGACTGACGGACGGGACTGAGAAACTAGAAAATGTGGTTACGGATATCGCAACCACCCACTGTCCATGATTGCCTCTCCCCAACCCCAGATTATTTTGGAACGTTGTAGCAATTCCCTGATTAATCAACAGTGTGAATGTAGACTATTGCACCGTATCATGGTTCTGCAGACCTGTAAACTCTCCTGGTTTTAACGGGAAAATTGAACCCCCCATTTTTTGTCCACATCTAACGACCTCCTGGTTTCATATAGGCCTACTTATCTCCTGGTTCATTTGCAACATTTCTGAAAGTAACTAAAACAGGTCGCACAAGATTTATTGGAGTACTTGACCATGAATAAACGTACAGTTAATTGAAAATCAGATGTTTAAAATTTTTTCAAGTGTCATACGGTAGATTGTTACTAATTTAGCAGGTTGCTTCATAAGTCGTTAGTTTATAAGGGCAGTGCACACAAAAGAGCGTTATGTGTAGCCGCAATGTACGAAAGAGGCATACAAGGGCATCTTGCGCTTTGCATGTGGGTGATGATTCACTCCCTAACATTGTTTTCTATCGCAAATGACCAATCTCCCTATTTTTTTTTAACAATCTCCAATCAATTTTTTCGGCTCTAAAAATGTAAATCTCTCAATTTTTGGTGTGACAGGTTGGCAGGTATGCAGACGTGAACTGAGTAGACTATACGAATGCAGAGCGTCTACAGTCTCAGCGGAGGGACTGCGCCCATATACACAGGTAAACGATACAGGAAACGATTATTACGCTTGCATGTACAGTATACAATTGACAGTCAAGTCTTTAATTGCGAAGCAAAATACAAAACTGCCAAAAGAAAAAGCGGCCTTATGAAGCCTTAGCCCAACCAAAATTAACAAAGAAGTCCTGTTCCAGTCTATATTATCGGCTTAACACAATGATTTAGTTGAAAAGCAAACCACTGAATGTGGTGGATCAAGAAACATTGAACAAAAGAACTGCCTCTCGAAAATGGGAAGCGTGCCTAGATACAATCCATGACGTCATGGACAGTACAATTACACTATCCACCACCGACAAAGCCCACTTAAAATTACATTGTTTTTTTATGCCAGTAGAGTGTGCAGGATACAGGCACAACGATAATCTGAATTGGAGCTGTAGAGTTCGAGAATTTGTTCACAAACTACATTTCCTATTAAATTACAGCAGTCGTTACTCATAATCTAGACAGGCTACATTATCATGTTTAGCTCGTGTGGTGAAGGCTGCACAGAAGTGTATGGGAAGTCCAACCGCTAATTGCCTCATATGAGCCGCGACTCGTACCGATGGCGCTAGTGACATAAAACAAGTTTTGATACAAACCTGGCCATTCGGTTGTGCATTTTCACACAAAAGTCATAGTAGAACTGCATTTGCCTACAAGTACGCAGAATTGTAGTGCGTGGTACACAAGTCCTAATTACTGTTGGAAGTAAGCCAGTCTTCGTGGAGCTACTCATCATAGGAGTTTTTTTTTTGAGAAAGGAGTGCTGTTTTCTGTTGGCCCTTTCCCAATCCATTTTTTTATTATATCACTCTGGACGAAACAAAAATTTCATTGGATCTCTCTCAGAAGTCATTGAAAAATAAACCCATTAACTTTATTCTTTAATTAGAATTACCCTGGCCACCGAAGGCCCATCCGAGCATCTGGCACCTGCATGTCTGTCACACTCAAGTCATGGATTCACATACATACTCTGGCACAGTGCCACGATTTTTTTTCGTTTTTTTCGGGGGGAGGGGGGGTGAATACCGTCAGGAATATCTTACGGAAGAGCCATCAAAGAGTGGCTAGTAACGCACAAGAAAGTTGTTGGGTTTTAACCCCTCAGGTGGTCGGAAACGGTGTTCTATATGCTGCATATATTAAACTAGAAATAGGAACCGCATGCCTGCAATTTCTCATATCAATCGAAAATCAATCTATTAAGAATGTTAATATATATGAGATGGATTGTGACTACAAAAGTCACGGTATTACGAATCCTTTTTCTTCTTGGAGCACTCGACAAATAGGAAGTGGGGGGGGGGGGGGGGCGCAGAACATAAATTTAGTATTCACTTTCCCAAGCATCACTGTTGAAGTTAACAGTTTAGTTATTTATTGATGTATGATTTGTTTTAGTTACTTTTTTTTTTTGCTCTGAATTTTTTTTTTTTTTTTGATGCAAAATATAGACATACATGTTTCCAATGAATCAAAATATCCATTCAAGTCACTTTGGGGAAAAGTGCTTTTAATTATTGTACTCCTGGTTTTCCATGCATTTGATACGTAAAGACATATTAACATTTGTGGCATGTTTACAGCTATTCCGTTCCCCTTTACATCTCAAATGTCTGTGCATTATGTACCTGTACTTATCAGTTTATGCTGGAAATGAAATATGTCAAATCAAATCAAGTAGCTATTAAAGTGTGCACAAAGTCTCTTTCCTTCTGCGATTTCGCTTGGTTTCGGCCCTTGTCAAAGGTCTCTTCATCAACCAGGGGCGCATCCAACATCTTCTGCACTTGGGTCTTTTGGCCTGCCTCTTTTCTTCTGTTACCAAAGCATTGATGATATCAAGTTACGATGTGCCGGAATCTGGCGAGGGTTAATCGTTCTCTCAGAATGACAATTCTCAGAGCTTTTCTATGAAATTTGGTCACCATATTCTTCTCGCTTCTTCTCATAGAGGTTTTGGGAGGCGAATAGAAAAGGGCAGAATAGGACATCTCGCACTTGTAGACTGACCCATGCCCACCGGATTCCTTCCGTTGTAGCCCCGTCAATTGACAGGGGGCCTTACGGATGTAACTTCCGGACACCATCTGGTCTTAAAGAATCGTGCGACTACCTTGATGAATACCGAATGTGTATCGAATGAGAGTCGAACAAGTGTCGGACAACCCGTAACAGGAGTTCTTCCTTAAACGGTTTGACGTAATTGATAATATATTCAGAAAATGGGCCCATCCCGAGACTACCACCACCCGAAAGTGTAAATCTAAGGGCAGAAAAACTTACTTGTGTCCAACAAGTTCTTTCATAGTCTCAATTCAATCACGTCATTAGCCTACGTGGGTATTCTCAAGGAGCTAAGTGCAATATTTTTGGGTACAAAAATGGTCACGTTCAATGGGAGGGTGTAGAGGCAGTAAGACAAAACGTCTTAAGATTGCGCCAAACCGCATTTCAGAGATAAGATATTTTTAATTCGTTTCAGAGACGAAAAAAGGAATACGTACAATGAACAAAAAAATTTGCTTTCAAACTAACAAAACGTTTATTAATTTGTTTACCTATTTACCTCATTCTAACGAGTAGTATAGTTTACATGTGACACCATATCAACCCTTGGTGAACGTTTTCGTTCACGATGAGTAACTTTCGCCCGTGATAAATGCAAATATGACATGGTTATAATTCTGGAATTAGTACAGCATTTGAAAAAAATGTATTTATTTGCAGAGACAATGAAAGTACAGTGTAATCCTTGAGTAGAGACATGCACACTGCAGTAAACACACGCACACTGCAGTGAGTTTCTCCAGCACCGTGTTATAGGGTGAGGGTAACACATGATTGGAAAGCTCACTGAGACAGTGGCCTCACGTTGACGAAAAGTTGAAATGTTTGAAAATTATTTATGTACTGACGAATTCTGGGGAGACGAACAGAAGAAGGGAAGGGGGGAGGGGGGTCAACAGACCATTGTCTAACCTAAAGGGGGGTCAAAATTGTTTTGTAGAATTTGTACCCGAATCAACAGGGTTGAAGCTACAGTGGAGGGCAAGGGGGGGGGGGGCGGGATATAGCCCATGACTCAAAATACCGGTGAGAGACTCCAGTCACTCCGTTCATGATGGGTAGTTGGCCATCACTCAAAATAAGGCTTGCTTCAACACTGCCTGTCGAAACGAATTTCTTAGAGGAAAACTAACTTAACAATTCTACATATTCGTTGCATCAAATCGCAACTGAGGGTATTCAGTTACAGCAAGATTTTCCAAAGAGAAGAGGTACACCACTATAGGCCCAGACCACCATTCACAAATCACTGTCCCACCAGTTTGGCCCTTTCAAAGAAAAAGAATTGAATCAACCAGGCGATTGATTATTCCACTCTCAAGTCATAAATTCAAAAATATTAAACAACATGTTCTTGGACAAATCTCTGTGTCCAAGAAATGACATAATTTATTACCTTACAGTAATAATTGTAGTCAACCCCCCACCCTTCCACCTCCCTCATCCAACGCAATGGACAGCAAAGGAAAGAAACTCGATCATTGGCTTATCCTATATATCGCCCTGTGACGTCTCTAGGATTATTAATGTGGCTCATTCTAGTAAAGCATATACAGAAGTATGGAAGTACTTCTTGTTCCTTTACCAAAAGGAACGGAGGGGAGGGGGGGGGGTGATACAACTGGTAGCTCGGCAAGTGGTGTTACCTCCGAGCAGCTTGAAGCATAACGTTAGCTCAGGAGTTAACAGTATAGAGTGTCCTAAAGTACTTGGACAAGATCTTGATTTGGCTGAGTCAGGATCTTCACTACAACCATCAGATGTTCGACATGCTTTCTCTGCAGTGAGGGAGGATGGGTGGGGGGGGGGGATGTAAAGTTATGTAACTTCACAATTCTTTCAACTCTGCTGAAACAAATAGTCATAGCCATCGCCGTCTGAATATATTATTCACGTCCCTGGCACACTGGAGTCATTCCGTCCGTGTGCGTGTCAGGAACATGAAATGTTACAGTTGCCGTTCTCTAGTGTACCTCAGTTTCAGTAATGATAAATTACAATGCAATTTATCTTCATCGTCATGCCAGTATATGAATTGCAAAAACAGACATTTATATCCCGACATCAAATGTTCTTGATTTGGAAAAGTTACATCTTCATTTGCAAACTCTGGGCATAATGTACAATACAGCTTTGCTCAGTGATGTTGTATTCCACATTTTGCTGTGTGGTTTAAAGATCACTCGATCAATCAAGCCCATCATGTGTTGCAGACTCTCCATATTTAATTCCGAGAAACTGAACATCGATGGAAGGATTTGGACAACTTCCCGGGATGGAGAGAAAGTGGGGTGTACTGAGGGGGGGGGGGGAGGGGATTCTGAAAACTTCTTGACTGTGGAAACAGTTTTTTTTTTTCACACCGATGTTGGTTGCTGTTGGTGCGGTATATCGCCGTTCTTTACTTCACCTTCGTTGCTTTCATCCGATATTGTTGAATGATGCCTATAAACGCTATCTAGTCTGTAAATGTTTCCTTTATCTTTATCCTGCGCTTTGAAGTAAAGAAGATAAATTCTCAAAAGAGTGATCGCAATTAGGAGTAAGAGGACAGAAACCGATACAGAGCTAATCAGAAAAAATACGATTTTTTGACGGTCAAGATAAAGCCGTGGAATTCCACTGGGTTCACTGGCGCCAATGCGATCTATAGACCCTTTACTACTGGTTGTCGGAGAAATAAAAAAATCTACATGGGCAGTTTGGGTATGGGAAGTTGTAGAAGGTGGAGGGGGTGATGTCATGACGTCATAAAATGCTGTGATTTTGGGAGTCGAAAGTGGTTGGTAGGTTGAGGTGGGTGTCGGTAATGTAGATAACGATGGTGAGACTCTGATGATGATATCTACCCTGCATGATTTTGTCGACTCCGCATGATGGATACATGTATAGTAGCACCAATCCATCACCATGGTAACGTCTGGCTCTATGACGAAGGAAAAAGGGAAGAAGAAATGTAAGTCATAACGATATAGATAGTCTTTTAGTCATATGTCGCGAAGTAAAAGATAAACATCTTACGAACACTTAGATATGCCAGCTGGTTTACTATAATTTGGTTTATAATTTGGCTTTTTCTTATTTTTACTTAGCTTTTTTATCACTTTTGAAGACTTTAAAGTGAGCGCAAAAGTGCTGTTCATACCTGGTTGAGAACATATAATTAAAGTTTAAGGAAACATAAGAATTTTACCAACATTTTCATTTTTTTTTTTAATTTCATGAAAGATAATGTAAGTCAGTTCAGATATCTGTTTATTTAGCTAAATTTGTATTTAATATTCCTAAGTATTTGAGATGTATCAAAATTCTATTTTACACCTCACATGTACAGTGATATTAGTGTCTCATTTAATTGTAAAAGCTTCATCAAGTTACAAATATTTGTCGGCATTTTAGTTTGATTAAACACGTTCTCATTAATTCTTGGATAGAAAGTATAAGAAGTGTCATGCAGTCCATAAACAAGTCCAAACATTCAACATTTAGTAATCATATTTCACTTCAGAGAAATACTAGGAAATAAAATAAAAAAAAAAGGACGAACTGTGATGATGACGACACATAAGTAAATGATGACGACTGAAGGGTAAGGAATGGACCCTAAAGGCAGTGGGCATATATGAGTACGTGTAAATAGCAATGACGACCAGATTGTATTTAAGGTTAAAAGAAGGGTTCAAACAAAAATTTGCTTTTCACATGTGAAAGAGGAACTAAATCTATGTCTTCTGGTGAAAATTGTCGGACATGTATTATTCGAGATGTCCGCCAAAGAAGTTACCACATTTGTGACCCAAATTGCAGTCAGCTTCCTGATATCAGATCCTCACATTGACAAGGAGTGCTTTGTTGCATTTGTTTTTTCAGTCTGTTGTGTTGACACTGAAATTAATAGGAATAGGACCTCCCCATGTGGAATGTGAAGTTTGTAATTTTCTCATGCCTCTCATGCAATCACATTCCAATAACATTTCACCCTTAAGGAGAAAATTGGTAATAAAGTTTAAAGAGAAACAAAAGACTGCTCATTAATGTGAGGATGTGACATCACCTGTGCTTGCTTCAAGTTCACTTTGTGTTGACTATGTGAAAACTTTATCAGCTGATATCTTGAGAACCACACATTGGATTTCAATGGAAATTTCACCAGATGCTTAGAATAAGCTTCCCTATATTCTATGAAAACTTGATTTCAGCTTGGACCCTTCATTTTAGGGATGGTAACTTCATTGTAATCAATGATAACATGTACTTACCAAAATCAAATGATATTGAAGAAGTTAAGAGATCGTGACGTCATAGATCCCATAGTTAGTGACTGCACGAGCATAAATAACTAATCATGACGGCCAGTTTGTATCTAAGGATGAGGGATGGCATGGCCATACTAATGACGACCAGATTATGTAAGGTTATGGGGTGGGTGACTTCATGTATCCTAGCGATACAGTGAGTGTGTGTAGGTATACATGGAAATAATGATGACTACTAGATTGTATTTAAATGATGGTGACTTCAAAGACCTGCAGACATTGAGTATAGGCACATGCGGTTAGTAATGGGGATTGTATTTATGGAAGTTATGATTACCGGAATCTATGACGTCAGGTAGTCATCATTCACTTTGTCGTCGCCATCTTGATCGATACACTAATGTTTTCAATTTTATGTTGATTATTATTAATGTTACACAGTAAGAATTACAATAATAGTATTGCTATCATTGTTGTAACTATCACTACTCTTCTTCTTATCTTTTACGGCAGAATTTTATACATTCCACATTTTTGCTAGATTCCTCATATTTGCAACATTCTTCATATTTTTGTTGTATTTACCTTGACTTGAACTGCAGTTGCTCTTAAGAACTGAATCATGGAGGCACCCTACAGCCAGCGAGTCATGTTCATATACCTCCACATATCTTGGACTCTCGCTTGAAGTTAGTGACACACTACCAAAGTAATCCTGTGAATTGAAATTGAAAAAGGTGTTATAAATAAACAATTACAGCTAGAGTATGAATTGCACTGGCAATCAAATGGTCATTTATCATTGTTCTTGGTCAGTTTTTCAGGGAAGAGAAAGTAGGGGAAAAGATCACCCGTCTTAAAATCGAAAAGACTCCTTTGCTTTCATATTTCAGATATTTGAATTTGAAAATTTTCTCTACATTTTTGTTGACCCTAATGAGAGCATACTATGACGAACTTAGACCCCCTTTCTCCTGCAGGAATTTGGCTACACTTGCCACTGGTGTTACACCTGAAAGTAAATTATAAATCATCTCCCGATGGATCGCTTTGATTTCTAATCACAGGCTCATTCAAAGGAAGGAAGGGGTATGGGGAGGGGAACTGGTGGTATGCAGCCAAAGAGCGAATAAAGATGGTATAGAACAAACAGGGTCATCATGATTACTGTTGTTTTTTTTTAAGGTGGGGTTTAATTCTTTTCCTAAGTTCAGTGGGAAGGCATTATCGTCAGGATTGTTTTGTAAGCATATTTGATGAAATAAAATAGACGCAAAAGTTCGAATTACATTTTTTTAACCCATAAATAGGCCTATTCCTAAGGACGGAGGACATGATCAACGCAAGGGAAAGAGTTTACTTACGGTTCTGTGGTGGTTAATTTCAGTCCATATTTGGCAAAGTGCGATGACTTCTATACACAGTTTTGTCTTTTTGAAGGGTTTCTCACAGAGGCAGGAGTAAGGACCTGTGTGGTAGTGTTGAAGGTTATGTATCGGCACTACACATTCTGGGCAGTTTTTCGATTGGGGGTCGCAAGTACGGGGATGGCAGGGCATGTTCTCTCTGTTCGTTAAATTGTACCAAACGACAGAATCGCATCTCTTCAAACCTTCAACGCTGCAGGTGAGAGTCATATTATCCCCCAGGATCGATTCGATGGTTTCACTGTTAGAGAAATAACGAGGACATCTGCAATGCGATTGACTGAGACTTGTGAAGAAAATGCATAGAATCAACAGGAGGAACTCACACATGATGTCGCTGAATGGGATGGAGTCTCGGATTCAGGTCCTCAGAAGTTGGAGCATCATCCGGTCGAAATAATCATGAATCCAGCAGTGACGAAGACCAGTGCGTGCTAAGACTATAGCCTATTGATAAGTACATGAAAGGCCAGTAAACCACATTCCACGACGATTTAAAAGAGTGGCAGTTTGTGTCTCCAAAATGAAGTAATTTGCTATTGAAACACACACAGAATAAACAAGACAGAGACACTAATACAGTGACTCCTGTGCAATCTTATTAAGAATTTGTCAACATGTCTGTTATATTGACTGCGGAGACTACGGCAACTGTGTCTTAAATTTGATTTAAAATAGTACAGTGGTTTGTTGAGAACAAAGTGTGACCCTCGAACAAATCCTGAATTTTGAAGCAAATCTACATATCTGTCGATAGGTGAAAAGGGATAAAGAGTCGAAACTAACATTTTCACGTCAAGTTGTTTTTCACTGAAATATTACCATTGCGCTTTTAAGTGGAGACAAATGAAAGTCGCATTTCTAGTGGAATATTAAGTAAATTTATCCAATCTTGGAGTTACGTAGGGAATCTGATTAAGTCAACCCTTTCTTCATCGTGGAAATTCTGCTCTCAGTGTGCTGTATAGGCCACCGTAGAGTAATGTCGCGCTGTCATTATTAAAATAGCGTATATTGTGTGATCCCAATATAACCCTAACAATATATGCGGCAACTCATTCCAAATTCATGGCCAATTCTCTCGAGGTTATGAAAGGATGGTAAAATTGATGGTGATCTCTCATGGGCAACGGCTGTGATAAATAAATACTTATCATACAAATTAATCATATAACAAGCACCGGTATTTGGAATTTTTTCAACATTCACTCTAGCGAGTGCGTCCTCTGAAATTACCAGGGTAGGGGAGGGGGACCAAACTTGTACTTCTTTTTTCACTTCCCAGTCAGTCTGGCCTTAAAAATATCAGTCACGTAATCTTTATCTGTTACGACTCACTTTCCTAGATTTACACTTTTATACTATAGATGGTTTAGGGGAACGATACCAGAATTTAATTGGCGTATAAATTCATTGATGTACAGGAACATGCATTCATTACCTATGCTGCATGCATGCCAAAGAGGGACCTTTGTGTTTTTTGTTTTCAATTCTTTTTTAAGGTCATGATTTTACCGGGGACTAGGTGAAGTGCCCCCCTCCCACCACATTGTGGACGCCAGTGACTGCCACGACGGACCTTAATAAAGACAAAATATTTGAGATGGAGATTTTCAGAGGTCTAAGCCATAAACCTTTCCTCTAAGAGAAACTTTGATTGAAAATGTTTGAAAAGCAAACGAACTCTCATGACGAAAAGGGAGAGGGTCACGTGAAGAGGCATTTCTCTGAATACAGTAAATGATATTGAATACCTTTCCTCCGGGGTAAGTGAAGTAAAGGATTGAAAATAGGCCTATCACTCCCCTCCTCGTAGGCTAACGTCCCCTCCCAACCGCGCCGATGCATCGGTTATGATAAATCATATAAATTTAAAGACCATTTTTTTCTTAGTTGTATGCCTAAGAGAGAGCTATCCGGCACCTGGGCCGAGTTGGGATTTGGATTTTGTCGTTTTAGCAGGGTCGTACTGCTTACAAGCATCTTCATTTCTGTGAGACACCCCGGTCGGGATTTTTTGCCAATTGAAAAACGTTTTCGATGAGGGGTGTGATTTTTATTTCTAGGTGGGGAGGGAGAGGGGTATCCTGACATAAGGCTGCATCAAACAAAAATCCATGCAAAATGGGTCAAACTTGCAATAATGATGCAATCTATGTTTAGTTTAGACCAAAAAAGTACATTTTTATCGTAATATATTAATTGAAACGAACGGCAGGCAGGAAGTTGACGCTATCTTTATGACTTTTTAATGAGTCCAGAGAGGCACGATCAGGCATATGCAAAGTTTTGGAACTACTAGTTGTGCAATCTACTTTTTTTCATTTCTTGCTTCTTCAGAAATTTATAACTGTTATTACTAAAGGTTTAGTGACCCCAGTCTCAAATATTTAACTTAAAGTAGCGAAATGACCACTGTCATTTTCCAACCAAAGCGGTGCCACATGCAGGTGCGACTGAGCCACTGAACTTATATCACATAATTTCTTTTGTATAGATATATGGAGTTTAGCCCTAAATAACCATATAATTACTCCACACAGTGAAAACTTTATGTTTGTGTGCTATAGACGACAGGGGGAGGGTAAGGACGTAGCAGACCCCCCCCCCCCCTTTGAAAAGTTTGCGTTTCCAAAGGTGCTCAGACGCAGAATGGTGCTATCGTTACCATATTTTAACGTGCTTGAATGTATATACGGAAACACCAGATGGATAAGGTTTTGTTTGATCTTAAAGACAAAAGCTCATCACCCCAGACAGGTTCATTTCTCCCAACCACCTATACCTCTAGTTCCTCCCTCAGCCTGTCTTTAATTCCTCCACTTGTGTAATCAAAGTAATGGATCCCTGTTCGGTACGTTGTGTAATACGAGCTGCTCTGCATCTTCCGAATCTGCTGTCAATCAAAGAGTAGAACCAGTTGCGAATTCACCTATCCGGAAGCAAAAAAGATAGCTTGGGGTAATGAGTTATGGCCTTTAAGTGTTTCTTCATATTTTCTTTTAAGTACTTGCGATGTTGTTCATGGACGGCATACGTCATTCAGTGAAAACCATGGTAGTAACCATTTGAAAAGCAACGGTTCTTATTACAAAATGTAGATGGAGGTCAACACTACGTGTCTCACTGCAGTCAATCCTTACATGATATCATACATCATAAGGTTTCATCGAAGGAATAAATCATGATGGTATGTCCCGATATCACGTCATGTTCTATCATGCAGAAGAGGATTTTTTCGAGAAATGATTTTGGCACATTATGGAAATTCTGTGAGGACTTGCCAGAACATACTACTCGAAGTCGCAGCTCTTTAATCGGTGTCGGGAACTGCAGTATCGAGTGAAACGAAGAACTGTATTTACAAATAAGTTACAGACTGGTCACCCCATTACAATGTTATCATCTGTTTCGAACAATTGAATATTCATTAGTAGTGTACTTCCCATTGACTTGTAGCAAACTATCGCATTTTACCCTTTTTTTATCAATATGCAATAAAAAAGTGAAATCATACGGCAACCACAACTTCTTTATTCAACTTGAATTGTCTGAATGGTGCAATTAAAAAACACATTAAACTGTTTTGACGTACGCAATCTCTTTAAAGACATGTATATAACAAAATGTTCCATTTTGTATACCTATGTACTGCATTACAGAAAAACGGATTCCCTCTCAGTTTTTTTTTTCTTTTTTCAAGTGTCATCAAGACCGGATGAATACATGACAGGCGTATAGTTGATATTTGAATTTTTACACGATAATACTCGATTCATTTCGTTCGTGGTCACGAATGCGTTACGTACTAAATCTTTCACTTCGACGAACTACCGTATACAATTGGAATGGGATCTCGAGCGAACAGAAATGTCATTGATAGAAATTTAGGAGATGAGTGTCAACCATGCATGCTCACCAGCAGGTGACGAAGTTTAAATATATTCATGTTGGATTTTTCAATTGACATATGAAAAAGTACAGACGACACTACGGATTGATGACATAGAACTTCTGATGGAAGGCCGTACTTGTGACGTTTTTTTTTGTCGTCTCACTATTTGCAACTGAAAATTTCGAATTCTGTTCTCTGTGCGATTTACAGGCTACCGTGGGTTAACGACGTCAGTTATTATCGGAATAGCCTATATTGTATGATACACAATAACCAGTTTGATGCCTAATTCTCTCGAGGTTATTAGGAGATGGTAAAATAAATGATAATCTGTCATGGACAACGACTGTGATAAAACAAATGCCCGTCATATGGATTCATCTTGCAATAAGCACTGGTATTCAGAACCAGAATATAATGATTGGGGGAGGGGCACATATTTCCATGTACGTCTATGGTAGGACATATCACCGAATTATCCGGCAGGATTTTCTGGGGGGGGGGGGGGGGGGAGGGAGCGGGTGTGGCCTGTGGCGAAGCCTGTTTTGAGCTCACCGCGCTCGCAGGACTATCTAAGTCGTGTGCCACCACCAACTCAGATAACCTTAAACGGAACATCCTGTGTGTCCCCATTCTCCAAAAAAAGGTATCTCATATCTGCATTTCTTCTTGGTAAATTTGGAAAACGTAAACCGGTGAGAAAATAATAAGAATTTTGCCCAATTTTGTCTGGAATAATCCCAACTATTAAAATCGCATTAGCTCGTTCGGGGAACAAACAAAAATGGAGGGGGACTATCTAAGTGGAGCCCTACCACTGACTGACGAGGATCGCGCAAGAAAATGTTTGGCTTCAGACCCCCCAGCGAATGACCGAAAACGGCATTGACCAAGCGTTCCAAGTGGTATTTACTATCCACCATGCCTTGAAATAACCATTTCATATGTATTCATTCGTTTTCGTTTGTTTTAGGAGGAGTTGACAAAGGTGGGTATGGTAAACATACCCTTAGTCCTTTACATGTTAATTGGACAGGCTGAGCCTCCCAAGCCACCCTCCCGGGTTCCGCTGGCACTGGCTTGTACGTTAACCTTTAAAATATTTTGAAGAAGAAAGAAAATCTGAGAATATATTTATGGAAATGAAGCAGAAGGTTTTGACAAACATCTTCCCAAAGTTTCAGTCAAAAATAACGTTTCCTATCCAAGTTAAATACTAATAAAATTCAGAGAAGGGCCATTTTGTCTAAGCTGAATGAAACCCACTTGAATAATTCGAATTATGATGTCACATAGCCACTGCTAGCATACATTTTAATGTATTTCTTTGTTTTCTTTACTTATAATTTTCATAAATCTACACACGCTTGCACACGTTTTGTGTTGAGTAACTGACAGATGTCATGCAATAATCAGTTCAGTAATACTCTGATTTGAATCTATGAATAAATGTTCAAAATATATTGAGTGAGGAACAACAAAAGCATATCAACCACATGCGGTCAGGTTATGTCATCAAAATCTCAGAATGCTTCCTGATTTATTTTTATGAATATTCAACTTGCAATATTCTTGCAAAGTAAACAAAACATTTAAATGAAATTTTCTGATAGCGTTTACCATATGTTACTCTCTCATTTAACCTTGTCAAAAGTCCTGACTTCTCTTCAATTTTAAGGTTGGTGAGTCAAACATCTTAAAGTCCAAGTGACATGCATCTCAAAAAGAGTTACCTTCACTCAGAAGTTGCAGAGTGAAATGCTGAGTGATAATCCGTTGGAATTGTGTTTCTGTCTATTACCGTTTTGAGATATGGCTTTTCAAAGTTTGACGAAAATGCAAAACAGATGATGTAGGGTGTTGCACAGTGTCAGTATTTCTTTTGTTAGGCCTTTACATTTTATCTCTTAATTACTTAATTATTGGGTTTCACATAGGTAAGTGGTATCAATATTTCGAAAGAAGGCAATACGGGCTTCCAAACTAAAGCCCTCATGGCATGTCCAATTCTCAGTTGTCCTTGATATAATAGTTAAGTAAACGAAGGCTAACATAAGGCATATCAGGTGAGTCCATCCATGGACGTCACAAATTTGCATATTTGACTTATGTTCTTCGTGATGCAATTGTAACAGAGAAATTTGTTTGTAAAATGGTCAACGTCTGATGGATTTTCATGAAAATTGTGGCTATTTTCAAATTTTTGTAATGATAAATATTTTCAATACTCCATGTGTTTTTCGTGTCACACAAAGAGGACATGCTTCACTATCAGTAAGGGGGAGGGGGACGGAGTGTACCGGGAAAGTATAAACGAAATGGCATATCCTTGCCCATGTTTTGTTTGTTTCCCAGCTAACACACTACGTAACTACAACGTTATATTTTGGTTGTGGTTACGTTGGTGTCGGTGTAACGTAAATACAACGTATATGTAACGTTTTGAAGTTACGTGAAATCACAACGTTTTTACAACATTAAAATAAAACGTTTTAATAACGTTTTATTTGGTTGCAATTAGGTTAGTGTCAGTGGTACGTAAATATAACGTAAATACAACTTATCAAAGTTACGTAATATCACAACGTTTGTACAACGTTTCCTTACAACGATCTGACGTTTCTTTCTGGTTATAATTACGTTGGTGTCAGTGGTACGTAAATATAACGTAAATACAACGTATCCAAGTTACGTAAAATCACAATGTTTTCACAACGTTTCATAACAACGATCTGGCAACGTTTCATTTTGGTTATATTTACGTTGTTGTCAAAGAAAGGTAAATATTACGTAATTATAACGAATCAAAGTTACGTAAAATCACAACGTTCCTACAACGTTTCCAAACTAACGTTTCTACAACGTTATATTTTGGTTGATTACATCAGTGTTAGACAGACGTTAACAAAGCGTAAATGTGGCATACTAACCCTCCCAGGCCCCCTTTCGTCGCTGTCAAATAGAAGTCCAGTCAGCTATGTAGGCTACAGTAGTATGTGTTTCTGACAGTGGATGTCACTGAGTTTTGTTTGTTACCGGCCTTCACTCATTTTCATTACCTTACTTCTACTTCGCTACTTTGGCAAACAGCTAAACTTGTTCAAATGCTCACAATTTTAAAACTCTGCGTATTCACTGGCTGAAAAAATGTTGCCAACCGTTGGCAAATCCTTGCGTAAAATGCCCGGATAATAATACACTTACACTCTGGATTTCACAATCCAGTACTGAACAAAAGCGCGCGAACTGCAGTTTGAAAATCTCGTTGCTAACGCATACGGTGCGGCTGTCTGAATTTGCAACAGAGGAACTCGCACGAAGCTCCATGTTCTGCTGCTGAAGTCTCATCGTTCGATTGATGCTTACTGTACGTGTAAGTTGCAAGTAATGCCTTGCATTTACAGCAATTAATAGCCGTATGATAATGATGGGATTCATTCATTGTTATTCGGAAACAGTTTGACGTTTATACAGCTGATAATTGTCGTGACAATTTGTATGTTTTGTATAAACCCGTTGAGTTGCGGTTAGGCTACGTACTGTACAGTGTGCCGTATGCTGCCGTGTGCACTGAGTGTGAAATGGAGGCCTAACATAACCCCAGTGAGTGCCGTTACTCAACGTAGCCCACACTACAGTACACTGTACTAAGCCTAAATTTTACAGTATTATGATTGATGGCTAGGCTAGAAGACTTACTGTAGTGGTAGCCTAATCTTCGGAAAAGTTCTTGAATTTCATGTAATGAATGTTGAAGTGGAATGGTAGCAATATAGCCAATGAATGATGCAAGTTTGAGACTTTGTACTGTACGCCTGGAAATTATGGTCTCAATTTCCAAGAGTTAGGAGCTTGGATTCCAAAAGTTGGTATTCGCGTCATGATTTGGAGCAGTTTTGAAATTACTCTTTGGCACATGAGTACGCTTGTACTTGCAAACAAAAGTGTATAATTATATTGCCTGGGCACAATATTGGAACAGTTGGGAAACTGAAGTGAAGGGGCATTGTTATTTTTTGAAGCATGACTGTTTTAGGTGTAGTTTCATTACTTTACATTGACCCTGGATTAGAACTCGGACAACAGTACAAAGCTATGATTTACACTATAGTTAATGTGAATATATGTTGAAGACCTTCACAGGCCTGACTATCTGACTTCTAAGTGCCAAATGTTTCGTTCATTTCAAACACGCAGGTGTGTTCCACCTTTGATTTTAAGAGCGAATTAACAGACAATTGCAGTATAGTATAGTCCTACTGTACATTGGTGTGTTGTTGATATACCTTTTCTATGCAAAGGAGGGTTTGACATAATAGAACAGTTCTCTGTTATGGCCAGGAAAGTCTGTAAGACAGCATTACTCGGTAAAGATGAACCACTAATATTGTCCAGCAGCTCACAACTTGTTTGAAGATGAAGGGAATCATTAGGCTTCACATGAGAATAAAGTTATTTAAAGTATTGTACAATCGGCTATGACGCTACCTAGTGCTCTACATTGCTACAGTACAGTACTACGTTTCAACACATCTACAGGACCACTTATCTTGGTATGTGTACAATATTGTATTTGTACAGTACTGTGCTTTGGTACTGTATTAAAAGTTCCAGTAAGATCATGGTAAAGAGTGAAACAAATTGCAGATTTCCTCAAAGTAATTTCAAGAGGAAAATCATTGTCTAATTATGGGAGAAACATCTTGAGAAAAAGAAAAGTATGTCAGCTTCATCAAACTAGTCTCTACAGTACCTGTAATTACTGTATTGTAGAAATGTAAGAACTGCAGCCTGCCAGTTCATGTAGATCCACTAAAGAGTCATAGAAAAAGAAAGCAAGCTGTAAACTATGGGAACAGATACTGTAAAAAATATTTTCATCCAATTCAGCTAGTCAGCCTCAGAATGAACTGAAGTAAAGATATGTCAATATAAGCAACATCTTTAATGCGTAGTTCACCTAATAACTTGCGAATTCAATAAAAACTAAACAATTAAACCATCACGTCATAGCATATTCATAAATCTGAGACTGTACTGTAGCCTACTGTCATACTGCACATTAATGTTTACAATAATGTAATGACAAGTACCGTAGGCCTAATGCAGTAGAAATGCTTTTAAAAAAAGAAATTACAATAGCATTATTGCTGTGATACTGTTCATACAGTTCTGTGGGTTTATGCTGACATTTTACAAGCAGGACAGCAGGTGGCTAAAAACACAGCATGACCTGATAATTGGAGTAAAGGTACATTCAGCACTTTTTGTACAATAGAGTACTAGAAAGAGATGGCAGATAAGGTGAATAGGCAAAAGT